>CM067222.1:51328010-51843450 GCA_034190945.1 Octodonta nipae | reverse complement strand
GGTATAAAATTGGTACGTTCAATGGCCAGAACTTGCAGATTTTCAAAGGCAGGAGGACTTCTTATCTTATAAACAGTGGGTGGCTAAAGCACATTTTTCCTTTTTCAATTTTATGTCACCTTGTGTCTGGTCATTCTGTGTTCAAATTCTGACGTTCTGACCAATATAGGGAAGCAGGGCAGTGCTACAGTCGATTTTATATATAACGTTAGATTTAAGATCATTAGGAATTTTATCTTTTGTTCTGCTAAATAGATGATTAACTGTTTTTATAGATTTATGAGCAAATTTTATATTAAGTTCGTTTTTGAAGATTTTTAATAATTTGGAGTAAGTTCTTTGATACATGGTATAGAGGCATAGCAGTAATTTGCGTTTAGAAGTTTCTTGGTTAATATTATTTACATGAAAATTATTCTGACGTGTTGACATGAAGTGTTCATATTGTTACGATGTTCACAACTATTTCTCAAAAAACTTGGGGTTTTGAAAAACATTTTGTTAAGTAATTTATAAGGACAAGAATTATTTAGGAATAATGTTAGCAAAACTTGTATCTTTGAATGATGGATGGCAAATTTTAAGAGCTCTTTTTTCATGCTACTAACCAAGTTTCATTTTAAGTGGGTGATTCGAGTGAAAATTCATATATCTTCCTGAACTGCTAGGTTCCTATACCATTTCAGAATATTGTCAGTATTCCTAAATATTCGTGTGTCTTCTCTTCAAGTGAATTGCAAAAAAATTCTATTATAAGTATAAAAATGTTAAAATGTTCATCTTTGCTACCAACAGGAACACTACAGACAAATCATCTACGTATTTTTTTAAAAATTTATGATTTATAACTAAGTTTAGGATATACATTCAGTGACCGGAATCGTTCATAACGTAGTCAGTAATAATGTTCTTTTATTTATAGTCTGTATCATTATTAATATGTGCCATTTCAAGAAATTTCGTTCGCAGCTTAAAATCTGTACATTATCAAAATCGGCTATATGACCATTTGATAGCTGTGCTTTGTCGACCCATTGCCTAAAACAAATTTAAATGCAATTCTGAAATTTAATTTTGATATATAAACCGGTTACTAAAATAATATTTCCCAGTAAATAAACTTTTTGAATTAATATTGTATATATTTGAGCGCCAAATAAATTGTTTTGAATAAATATAAATTCAAACACCTTGTATCACTTAAAACAGTTTCAAACTGTTCTCATTTAATCCTCCAAACTGTTCCTCTTGTCCACAGCTATTGTTTCACATTGATCTCTCTGAATAATGTCTTAGTTCTTGCTATATATCAATCTACTTTCAACCTTTGCAACTGCTATTCCTCATAGATGGTTTCTGCACCTTTTTGTGTTAACTGCTTTACTTGATTATATTCAATTGAATTGCTGCTACTATATCTTCAATGATCTATCAACTGTTTTCCATTACTAGTTATCGCCTTCTAGTGCAATACCATATACTTTATGCACTTGAACTTCTTTTTTGTCTGGGATATGGTGGTTTTATTTTGGTTTACAACCTTTCTTGAAAATTCTGGACTTTAAAAATTTGACAAGCCTTTGACATTGACTGTCACCTCTTAACCTCGAATAAAGTTTGCTGCTGCACTGCTAAATTTTGAGTCTCCTTCTGGTTTTGTATTTACTCGCTTTTATAGTTTTTTATGTTGACATGAAGCTCTAACTTTATCTTCTTTATTCCGCATTTTTGAATTACTATTTTAAAATATAACGTTCCTCTTGTTCATTTTAGTCACCCATCCATTCAATTTTGCTTGATATCTTTTCATCTATCTATCTATACTATTATAAAATTGTAAGTTTATTTGTTTGTTTGTTTGTTTGTTTGTTCGGGCATCACGTAAGAACTACTTAACTGATTTTGCTGAATCTTTTTTTGTTGCGAAGCCTATAGTTTGACTTAAAATCTGGTAGACATTTTATCTCTCTAAATTAAAAGAAACGGTAGATATAGTGAAAAAACTTCTACCATGTTGGGTAATTCAATTACTCAATTGGTTCCACCGTACGCACAAAATATTAAATACTGGCATCAACTTAGCTTTATTCAAAATCGGAATGTGCAAATGTGACATGTTTCGATTTAAAAAAAATCAACATATATCAAGCGTAATTTTACAGGGTTACCTGTATATAGGAAACTTAGAGCGGAGTAGAACTACAAGAATTTAAAAAATCTAAAAAAAGTTATATTAGGTGTCCTATAACGTCCTATACCGTCTTTTTCTGAAGAATACGTTAATTTTATATCTTTCGAAGTCGGCATTTTCTTCACAGATATCTTCCAAGATTTTGTGGTGAAAGTCTTTAAGATTGTCGGTTTGAAAGAAAACTAGAATGTTTTTATTTTCTCAGTAAGGAAGAGCATCTCTCGTTCTGGATTCCGATGAGAATGTTGTCCATCACCCTTTGAAAGGTTGAGGTAGCATTCTTCAAACCGAAAGGCATGCGAATGAATTCAAAATGACCGTTCTCTACAGTGAAAGCGGTTTTTTGAATATCCTTCGATTCAGTTTCGATCTGGTGAAAGCCAGAAGCAAGATCTAGTGTAGTAAAGTATTGGCATTTGCCAAGTTGGTCCAGTAAGTCCAATATGTTAGGTAAGGGATATTTATCGTCTACTGTGACTACACGCCAGTTTTGTTTGCCGGATGCGTCTTGTTTTTTTGGACAACCCACACAGGTGAAGACCAAGGGGAATTTGAAGGGCAAATGATACCTTGTTCTAACATTTTTGAGACTTGGGTTCGAACTTCTTCCTTATGGATTTGGGGGTAGCGATAAGATTTGGTGAATATGGGTTTCGAGTTATTTGTATCAATAGAGTGTTTTATTTCGTTAGTGAAGCTAAGATTGTCTTCTTCTAAATAGAAAATGTCTGAGAAATCGATGCAAAGTTGTTGGATTAATTCTGCCTCTTCTTCGTTGAGATGTTCGAGTCGAAGTTGTTTGTGAATTTCTGTTAGTCTGTCTATGTTAGAGTTGTTTCCGAAAGAGATTTGTTCGCAGTGGTTAATAGAAAGATTCTGAATGGGTTCTAATTGGATTTTCTTAAAATTTATAATTTTTTGGGCTAGCATTTGCATTTAAAATAGTAGTGAAAAATTCACCCTTGTCATTAACCTGGACTAAAGCGTTTGGTAATCTTACGTTTTCTATTACGGTGGAAGTTAGAATGGCCTCCGTATTTCGTAAATCGCATTTAAGTTTAAAAATGCGTTCTGTCCGCGGTTCGATACTGATGGTATTTGAAATCGTTTGGTTGTTTATCTGTAGTTGTTTGTCGGTTGATAATGTCTCGGCGGTAACTTTCATGAGCGGGATGGTTTTGAAATTTGTGACGAGAACTTTCTTATTAAAGTCTATTACACAATTATAATGTTCCAAGAAATCGGATCCTAATAGGCCATCGAATTCGATGTCTAGATCGCATATGTAGACTTTGTGTGGATCTGTTAGATTGAACGGGACTAAAGTGGATTCGTTTATGAGAATTTTTTGATTAGTGATACCTTGTATCACGACGTTTTCAGGAGATCGGTTTGGAAATTTTTCACAAGTTTTGGGCTTGAAGATTGATAAGCCTGCTCCTGTGTCGATTAACAATTTGTAAGTGTTAGAAACGACATTGATGTAAAGAGGTTCTTTGAGTTAACAGAAAGTGCGGGGCTTATAGGAAAGCGTTTTCCGGGAAGTTGAGGTTTGGATTGAAGCTGTCGTTGAAATTCATTGTCTCGAATTGGGACTGAAGATTGAGGATTTGAGTGTCCGGTGGTTTGTCTACGGTGAGAGCCGTTTGAATATTTCGCTGAGAATTATCGGGTATATCGGAGCAGAATTCTGGGTAAACATTTTCATAATTGTCGTAATTTTCATAATTGTGAACCTGAGAGTAATATAAATCGTTACTTTGTGTTCAGTATCCAAATGTGAGTATTCATCTTGTTGAGGGTAATCAGAGTCATAGAAATAGTTGGACTGATCATTTGTGTAATTGGGAGTGTTATAAAAGTCTGACTGGTTAAAGTGATGGGCTCTTTGTTGCTGATTTCTGAAAAAGTTTGGATTGGGCCGAAAGCTGTTAGGACCTTGATTTTGTCCGCTAGTTGAGGGTCGATTTTGTTGAAATTGTTGTCTATTCTGGTCAAAGTTGGGTCTCATTTGGTTTGCGGGCTAAGAAAATTGATTAGGTCGAAATTGTTGGAAGTTATTATTGTTAAAATTCGAGTTTGGCTGCTGTTGCCTTTGTATAGTTAAGCATTCGTTAAACGAATGCCCTGTTCGTTTGCAAAACGAGCATTGCTTTATAAATGTTGTAGCGTTTGGTCGTTTTTGGTGTTGTTGGCTACGTGTCACTTGGAACTTTTGGTTTTCTAAGTGACACAGTTGTATCTCCCGTTTTATTCTAAAAACAGCAGTTATAATGTCGTCAAGGTTGCTAGCACGTATAATTTGCCCTATTTTCGGCTCGAGACCTGTTAAAAGGCTGTTCAGAGCCATAGAGTCAATGAGAAAAATTTGTGCGTCTTTTTCTTTTGTAGTTATGTTTTGTTTATTGACAGCCGCGTGCATTTTGGCTGCGTGTGTTTGAAGGCGGGCTGCGAAAGTTAATGGGGACTCATTGGGAAATTGCCGCATTCTCTGAAGATCTTGAATTAATGCAGATAAATCGCGTGAATCACCAAAGTGTGTTTCAATAAGCGTTTTGATGTCTTCCCAAGTTGATGGGTTCCGGGAATTTACAAGTTCGGCGGCCCGGCCTCTCAACTTGTTTTTTATGTGAAGGATTAATAAGGCTATTTGATTAGCAACAGCCATGTTGTGTGCTTTTGTGCAAGAGCTAATACAAGTGTTAAGGAAAATGGGATTCCCGTCGTATTCAGGAATAATCGCAAATATCTCTGAAATTTTGTAAGGTTCTACCGTTGAGGTTGTGGCACCTTGTCTAGTCGTTGCCATTTTGTATTTAGAATACGGTTATTGCACAATATTAGAAATTCAACAACACAAAAACAATAACAATAGCAGAATGAGAATTCTACTATCAGACTAAAGTATATAAAATGTTACCAAAAAGGGATAATAATAATTTGTTGTGAAAGATATTTAAAACCTTGTTAATATATTGCGAAATATTTTATCGATATATAGTTTAGGAAAATGGTAAATTAGTTAAAAAGGAAATCAAAAATCAATAAATCAGTACAAAAATAAATAAATATGCTAAAATAAATTGTCTTTGATGATAGAAATTTTCGATCAAAAATAAAAAAAATAAAAATAGTGATTAAGTGAAAATTAAACGTGATTCTTACAGTATAAATCTCGGCCTGGAGTGTTCTGCGAGGACCGCACTGGTTAGCCTGGCTTGTTCCTGGTGCTGATTTACTCGCAGTTGTGTCTCCAGCTCCGAAGGTCGTTGTTCCACAAAGGTTTAGAAACACCACCATGAGTGTTCTTGCCGTGTTGGAACAATCCTACTGACTGCGCCAATTTTATATTATTACTAACACAATTAACTTAAAAAAACTTTTTATTTGAATTGCAAAATTAAAAACTTGAACATAACAATATTGAATAAAATATAACTTAATGAATTTAAAACACTTAATGACGCTCGCTATCGTCGCATGTGAATTTATAATCTTGGTTTTGCAAGCTAAGCATCAGCAGATTACACGTGCGAGGAAGCCGAGCGTTGTATATATATATATATATATATATATATATATATGTTTTTTAAGTTTTCGCGGGCACTAAATGTATTAGATGCTTTCCCGGAAACCATCTAATATAATTATATATATATATATATATATATATATATATATATATATATATATATATATATATATTACAAGAAAATATCGGGACGCAGCCAAGCTTCTTTGATTACAAGGAAACACTCTTTTAACTTATTTTAAGACCTTGCAGAAGAACATCTATAAAACTTTAGAATATTCTTAAAAAAATTTGGCAATTCAACTAACAAAATTGTCACGTTGGCATATTTGATTTTAAGACATGTGATATATTTTAAAAAGTACGGATAAACTATTTTTATTCATTGTAACTTACTGATCAATTGATATATTATTTAGGAAACAAATATTCATAGGGTAGCAAAAAATTTTTATTTATTCAATCTGAGAACTCTGTATTATGTTCAGACTGATTATGAGTGGATGAATACTTATTCTCCAATTCCAGTAAGTTACAATAAAATATATTTAAATTTTGCAAATCTGTCTTTTTATTGATGGTATTAGACTTACCCTTAATGGAGACCATCTCCAAGAAGCTACGTATAAAATTGTTACGTTCAATGGCCAGAACTTGCAGATTTTCAAAGGCAGGAGAATTCTTATCTTATAAACAGTGGGTGGCTAAAGCACATTTTTCCTTTTTCAATTTTATGTCACCCTTGTGTCTGGTCATTCGGTGTTTCAAATTTCTTGACGTCTGACCAATATAGGAAGCAGGGCAGTTGCTACAGTCGATTTTATATATAACGTTAGATTTAAGATCATTAGGAATTTTATCTTTTGTTCTGCTAAATAGATGATTAACTGTTTTTATAGATTTATGAGCAAATTTTATATTAAGTTCGTTTTTGAAGATTTTTAATAATTTTGGAGTTAGTTCTTTGATACATGGTATAGAGGCATAGCAGTAATTTGCGTTAGAAGTTTCTTGGTTAATATTATTTACATGAAAATTATTCTGACGTGTTGACATGAAGTGTTCATATTGTTACGATGTTCACAACTATTTCTCAACAAACTTGGGGTTTTGAAAAATATTTTGTTAAGTAATTTATAAGGACAAGAATTATTTAGGAATAATGTTAGCAAAACTTGTATCTTTGAATGATGGATGGCAAATTTTAAGAGCTCTTTTTTTCATGCTACTAACCAAGTTTCATTTTAAGTGGGTGATTCGAGTGAAAATTCATATATCTTCCTGAACTGCTAGGTTTCCTATACCAATTTCAGAATATTGTCAGTATTCCTAAATATTCGTGTGTCTTCTTCTTCAAGTGAATTGCAAAAATCTATTATAAGTATTAAAAATGTTAAAATGTTCATCTTTGCTACCAACAGGAACACTACAGACAATATCATCTACGTATTTTTTTAAAAATTTATGTTATAACTAAGTTTAGGTATACATTCAGTGACCGGATCGTTTATAACGTAGTCAGTAATAATGGGAGAAAGCTTAGAACCCATTGGTGAGCCAAAAACCTGCTTATAAAACTTTCCATCAAACCAAAAACAGTGTTAGTGAAAACAAATTTAATTCAATTCAAGGAAGTTATTTTTACTAATATTTGTGTGAGGGAAATTGAAACCCAATTTCTATCAATGATAAGTTCTACCAAATTTAAAGTAATATTTGTGAAGAGTGATTTTACGTCAAGACTAACTAATAGATAAATTTGAAGTAACGTTAATTATAATAGGTATTGGAAAAAGCAAAAGAGTCTTTAACATAGAACTCATTGTCTTTATTGTATGCCTTGTAAGGACATCTAACAAAAGTGCGGCAATACCGGAATTGGGAGCATCAATAGAAGAGACAAATGGACGAATTGACAATGTTGGTTTATGGATTTTCGGTAAAGTATAGAATCTAGAACAGAGTTATATATTAAAAACTTCTTTCCCATCATATCGTCAATCTCACTATTATTTTTTTACTTAGAAATTCGTTTTTGAGCCTTTGTTGAATAGTGGACGTAGGATCCCTATTTAGTGTTTGGTAATAGTCACCATCATTAAGTAACTCGTAAGAAAGGTTTAAATAGGTATTTTTATATACAGCTGATGTTACATTACCTTTGTCTGATAGCATAATAAGAATGCTGGGTTATATTTGAGAAAACGTTTGGCCAATGAAAATGATCTATTTAAATTGTAAAATTTACTAGTATCTCTATTCATAAAATTAATGAGTAACTTGGTTATTTTAGATGCACATATGTTGGTGATTTTTTGTCATTTAATTGTTGAATCGCAAATTCATATCTGCTAAGTATCTTATTAATAAAATATCTGATTATTAGGAGCTAAACTAAATTTGCCCCTAATGAAAGAATATCTATAACTTCCTTGGAAAATGTGTGCTAGTCAGATTCTTGAACCAAGTATCACTAACCTTAATTGATTGACATTGTGAATTTATTAATTAATTTATTTTTCTAATAACTCAATATATAACTCTGTATGTTCTAGATTCTATCCATAAACCAAGATAATTTTCACAATTTCATATTTTAGACAAGATAGGGGTAACACATCACAACTTTAGATTCTTATAAACACATTTTAGTACAAATAACATATAAAAACTTATTACAATTTTATAATAGTATAGATGAAAAGATATCAAGCAAAATTGAATGTATGAGTGATTAAAAATGAACAAGAGGAACGTTATATTTTAAAATAGTAATAAAAAAGAAGATAAGAAGTTAGAGCTCCATGTCAACATAAAAAACTATAAAAGCGAGTGAATACAAGACCAGAAGGAGATTCAAAATTTAGCAGTGCAGCAGCAAACCTTGTTCTTCGAGGTTAAGAGGTGACAGTCAATGTAAAGGCTTGTCAAAATTTTTAAAAGTCCAGAATTTTCAAGAAAGGTTGTAAACCAAAATAAAACCACCATATCCCAGACAAATAAAGAAGTTCAAGTGCTTAAAGTATTTATAAGTGCAGCAATTCAATTGAATATAATCAAGTAAAGCAGTTAACACAAAAAGGTGCAGAAACCATCTATGAGGAATAGCAGTTGCAAAGGTTGAGTTTGGGTTTACTCCTTGAAGATTACAACTTAGAGTTGTTGAAACGGCGTTGAGTGTTTAAAATAAGGGTTTGGTGTTAGGGTGCAAAACTGTGTTTTTACATTTGTGACACACCAAAGGTTCCACAGCTTTTCCATTAGAATACAATCAAGTAAAGCAGTTAACACAAAAGGGTGCAGCAAGACATCTACCAGGAAGAACAGTTGCAAAGGTTGAAAGTAGAGAAAGTAGATTGATATATAGCAGAGTACTAAGACATTATTCAGAGAGATCAAATGTGAAACAATAGCTAGTGGACAAGAGAAACAGTTTGGAGGATTAAGTGAGAACAGTTTGAAACTGTTTTAAGTGATACAAGGTGTTTGAATTTATAATTTATTTAAAACAATTTATTAATAACTTAGAAGTAAAAACTAAACACTTACGTTAGTTGAGGTTGTATAAACAGAAAAACATCTATAAAAATTAGAATATTCTTAAAATTTATATATATATATATATATATATATATATATATAAAATTAATATATATATATATATATATATATATATATATATATATATATATATATATATATACAGTGATGGGCAAATGTGTGGAACCAAGCAAATATCTCTGGAATGATTAGAGATATCAAAATGAAATTTGGAAGGTGGATACTGCAGTAGATTACCTATTTGTTTCCAAATTTGTTTACAATTTTGAACTTCCTGTTTTACTGGAAGTAATGTCGATTTTAAAATTTGCAATGAAACACCCTGTATAGTATTTTAGTTTCTGATGAAACATTTTATTGCGAATACAAAATTATTTTGTCTATCAACATAAACCTTAGATTACTTTTATGTTTTTTTGGGGAATAACACCACAATAGAAATAAAACTACGTATATTGCAGGAATACCAAACGTTTCAAAGTCTACTCTGACTTCGTTGTCAATGGCTTTATATTTATCAATAAATAATTATCACGGTTACAAATATCCATCATCGTTTCACAAAATTGCAAACGTCTGTCGAAATAGTCTTCGGAGAGTTCTTGAACGAGGCGAATTTGTATGTATGATATTTTTCTCGCCTGAATATCATTCCTACTGAACGACGGCTAATTCCATGCATATTGGCGAGGTCGGTAGTGGATAAGTGAGGATTTTCTTCCAAAGATATAGCAACATTTTGAGCTACACCTTCATTACTTGCACTTTTTAACAGTCCACTTTTTGGTAAATTGCTAACTGTTCCACTTGTGTCGTACCTTGGCAAAGTTTTCGTCACTACTGAACGGGATATTTGTGTATTCGGATGAACAATGTTAAAAAGGTCACAAACTTCTTGATGCGTCCTTTTCCTCTCCCCTTACCCAATCATCATTAATATTTCTATTCTTTCACTTTCACTTAATTCGGCAATTTTACGATTAAATTAAAACAATACAATCTTTTAATGTTCAAATAAAAAAAAACTAATAACTTATTTTGACAACTACTGTCACTTCTGCATTGAATTTCATGGACCACTAAACTTGATTCAGATTTAATTTACGGCTGATTTAAACAAAGGCACGTGTATTCGACTATGAAACAAGCTGTGCTGTTGGCTGTGACGGTATAATGCCACCGATTGGCCAATAGAAATACAAATCCTTACCGAGCGGTTTGTTTATTTCGGGCGTAAATGAAATCTGAACCGAGTTTAGCTACCATGGAATTTTTCCTTTCCTTAATTACTTTTCTGTTAATATCTCGGTAGGTATTGAAGTAAACAATATCAAACCCGATATGTTTGTATTCGCAATAAAATCTTTCATCGGAAACTAAAATACTATACAGGGTGTTTCATTGCAAATTTTAAAATCGACATTACTTCCGGTAAAACAGGAAGTTCAAAATTGTAAAAAAAATTGGAAAAAAATAGGCAATCTACTGCATTTTCCACCTTCCAAATTTCATTTTGATATATCTAATAATTCCAGAGATATTTACTTGGTTCCACACATTTGCCCATCACTGTATATAGATCAACACAGCACTGGAGCGCAGTAGCCGCATCATACACAGGACCACGAGCAACCGATACGGGGAAATAACAGAAGAAGTAGAAGAAGGTAAGTTGATTGTCTACAGCCATGCTGCAAGCAGTATTGCAGCTTGTTATAAAAGTGTTCAAGAAAATTTGATTTCCATCATACTCTGGTATGATAGCAAACATTTCGGATAATTTGTAGGGCTCAACGGATCTTTGCGCTCTTGTTTCCGGCATAATGTATTAAAATATATTTTTGAGATGTTGCAAAATACAGAATTATAGATGGAATTATAATTCGTTCAGATGTTGTTGATGGTGTTGGTATGGGTTGTGGGAGATCAGTAACGTGTAAAGCAGTGTGTGAATATTTGTGGATATTTAGAATGTGAAAGTTTCAAATGTTAAAAATTATCACGATAGAACATCAATATCAATGATATAATAATGTATGTAGTTCAATATTAATCAATGTAATAAAATAATAAAAATCAATGTTTATTAAAATAATCAAAATAATATTTCGTGATGATTCGTTTCAGTACTTACATGTACCTTCCAAGCATTTCGTGTTCCTTGATGCATTTGGCCTCAGTTAGTGTCTCCTGCTTTTGTCCTTAAATCTAGGGTCCTTAACTACGTCTGGCAATCGACGTCTGTTGGCTGGTACACTGGTGAGCGGTATGTGCGTGTTCCTGTTCCTGGGTCCTTGGCCTTCAGCTGCTGTCGATTACCGTGGGTTCGTTTGTTTAACGAAGAATTAGAATTCACCACAATTTTTAGGAATTGCCTAGATAGTGTGTCTAAACAATCCTACTGACTGCGCCAATTTTTAGATTAACTCTTTTATATTTAACTTTAAAAAAATATTTTCGCTAAATACAAATTTTACACAAGTTACTATTATGATCTCCGACGAGACCGTTAATTATTTCGTATTTATACAATTCAAGACGTGATAAAATCTGCAATTTAGCGTCTACAGGATTATACTGAGAATTGTCATATCGCTTCTCACGGATACTTGCTGAGTAAGCAACACGTGTGTGTATGAATTATGATATATATATATATATATATATATATATATATATACAGCGTGTAAATAGTTTGACTGCATATATTTTAGGTGCAGATAGTACCCACCAAACAAAACAAAAAACTCTTATAACACTATGGTCTAAAGGCCTTAATAAGCAAGAAAATTTGAAATAAATGTTAAGTAAATTATTGTCAACGTGTGGCAACGTCGCGCTAAAAATGAGATTTTCTTGTAGCGTGAATAATAAAGGAATGAGTCACCACAAAAAATGAACACCTGTTATTTTTTTTTTATTAAATAATTTCATAATTTCGAGTGCCGGTATATTTATTTAGGTACATAAAATGTTATGAAATATTATTTTCTTAAATGTACCCTTTTAATATCTATGTATTAAAATGAATATTTATATTTGGCGATTTATTTTATGCATCAAGTTGAAGAAGGGAGGATACAAAGTTGTTTACATTATGATACAAAAATAATGCGATACAAACTATATTAAACAAAACAATTCTTATATGTAGTTCTTTTATGTGTTAAATTCTTCTAGAAATAATTGTTACTAAGAAATTAATATTAATTATCTTAGACAAATAAAAACCTTTGACCTGCAGGATGTCATTATGATATATTCTTGTTATTACAGTTGCTTTCCCCACAAATTAATAGCATGTCAGGTCTTTACCTAATTGTATGATTGTCACTGTTTGTCACAAAATAATACACTCGAACTCACAATTCACAACAGATTTTATTTATTTTTCCAATTTATATTTTAAAATGAAAATCAAATAACTTACGCTATGTCGAATGTCACGCAAAAATCACTTTCACTTTCTTAAAAGAACTGGGCAGCAAAAAAGCATTCACGGCAGCGGCCAGCTGTAGTACTGAGTATATGCTATGTTGCCACATCTGATCGGAGAAACGTAGGGCAAATTATAACAGAATATTTAGAGTTTAAATAATAATTTTCTTTGTTAATACAGTTATTAAAGGTGTATACGCTATTGAGTATTTACATATTTAGCTTTACAATCATTTTGAAGCCGGAAATAATCTATTATTCACTGTAAAAGGCTACAGAACTTCTAACTTTTTCATTTTTTTTGGCAAGACTATAGTTTATTTCTGAAAATGTTATAAAGCTTTTTGATTTGTTTTGACCTGAAGTATTGATCCTCAAAATCTTTGCACTCAAACCGTTTACACCCTGTATATATATATATATATATATATATATATATAATATATATATGTTTTTAAGTTTTCGCGGGCACTAAATGTGTTAGGTGGTTTCCGGGAATTCATCCGCGTAGTTGATAACTGATCCTTGCCGGGATCGTTGGTAAAATGACAACGTTTCGGCAGAGTCACATCTGCCCTCTTCACTATTTTGTTTACGAGAACCAACGACACAAACAAGTGGAAGGAGCCCCAACGGGATCGCCACTCTCACCAGCTACAGCGAACCCCCCCATGGAAAACCCGTGGGGCCGGGTCGCAGGTGTGTCATACACGTTTCGCGGCCATAAGCTGGGTTTGGGAGTTGCTGTTCTTGGGTTTAGGGCAAAAAGTCATTCTATATAAAAAGTTCTGTTTGTCGAAGGAAAGAATTTACAATACAAAAATTTTCAATCAGACATACCGGGTGTTACTTTTATCAAAAATATTATTAAACAAAGTTGTTTATAAACTAATATAAAGTCTAAATCCAAGTTTTGAAATGAAAATTGGAATATTTAAAATATTTCTACATAGCTCCCGCCCACATCCACACTTCTCCGCTAACTTAGTAATTTACTGTTCAGATAGGTATCACATATACATAAACATAAAATAAACCTACTATTACGCCACAATTCTGATTTCAAAAAAAAAATCAAAAATGTTAATGAGAGATGTAAATATTTAATACAGTGTATTGGAAATGTGTGATATCAATACGCTACAGCTCCTCTTGCATGAAAAATTTCCTAATACATTTGTGCAGAAGGGAGCTTTTGCGAAAATTATTATAAAATTCAGTGAAAATAGGTAGGTGATGAGTGTGAACCACTCTAGAAAAAACATGCGACGAAAATAACGCAGTTGCATTATTATCAACAGGGTAAGTTTTAAATTACCCGAAATTATCTTTAAGGAAATGTGCACAACTTTTGGATTTAAGCAAAAGTGAGTTGCAAATAATTTTTAAGGACAACAACATTAAACCTTTCAATCAAAAGCTGCATCATACACGTGAATCTGGAGATGAAGAGAGACGTTTAGAATGTTGTTCATGAATAAGCAAAAACTACTTTGAATACCAAAGTTTTTTTAATATTTTATAGAGAAAAATTTAAACCAGGACGTGCATTTGGAAATTTTGGAAACATTTGTCTTGCCATTTCTTAATACATAAGATACAGAAGTATGTGATAACGTACTTTGAGAACAAAACAGCTGCCCTGCTCATTCGACAGCATTGGTCAGACAATCATTTTGGCACCAGATCGATAGCGAAGCTTGGCCCAATCAATTATTAAGCTAGGTCGCATTATTGGACTTCTTCTTGTGGGGTACCTTAAAACAAAACAATTGTTTCACTCAACCTTCCATATGTCACGGAAATATTAAGAGTGCATACAAGCAGCAGTTCATGAACTTAATGTCACGAATAATTCGTAAATTACGTACGGTCAATTTATTAGCATATGAAGGTAGGTGGTAGCTATTTAGAATAATTTTAAATATTCAAATTTTCATTTCGAAATTTATATTTACATTATATATTAGTTAATAAACCACTTTGTTGCTTAAATAATAAATAAAGGTACGAAGCTAGTCTGAAAGCCATTTAAGGTCACTCTTGAAGTTTAAGTCTTGGCAGCTATTAAGGTGCAGACTCATCTATACTATTATAAAATTGTAAATTTGTCTGTTTGTTTGTTTGTTTGTTCTGGCATCACGTAAGAACTACTGAACTGATTTTGATGAATCTTTTTAAGTCGCAAAGCCTATAGTTTGATTTGAAATCTAGTAGACATTTATTATCTCCCTAAATTGGCAGAAACGGTAGATATAGCGAAAAAACTTCTACCATGTTTGCTGAACGAATTACTCAATTGGTTCCAGCGCACGCACAAAATATTAGATACTGGCATCAGCTTAGCTTAGCTTATTCAAATTTCGGAATGTGCTAATGTAACATATTTCGATTTAAAAAAAAATATCTGATATAACAAGCGTAAATGTAATTATACAGGGTGTTCTGGATATAGAAAACAGTACGGAATAGAATTACATGGATTTAAAAAATCTAAAAAAAAGTAAACTGGGTGTCCTATAAGCAGCTGCATATATACAATGTGGTTGAAATAAAGGGGGTGGAATTATTTGTACGGAGTGATCCAAAAAAGTTATATTAAGTGGGCTATAAATAGTTGCATATACCAAGTGGTTGAAAAAGGGTAGAAATTTATAGAGTTTGGATAAAAAAATCTTAGAAAAAAAAGTCTTATGTAAGCAGTTAGGATCTTTGAATTATGTGCATAAGATATCATAATTATGAAATGGGTTGAAGAAATGTTAGAAGCAGTTGTTTATAGAGGGTGGTTGAAATATAAGATGAAGTGGAATATAGTTTATGGTGTGGTTAAAAACTTGTTTATTATCTACAAGTATTTGTATATATAGGATGGCTGAACATATAGCGGAGTATAATTAGAGCTATATAGGTGGGTTAAAAAATATTATAAAGTAATGCGATGATCTACAAGCTGTTCCATTTACCGGATGGTTGAAATATAGGGTGGAGTAGTATTCTAAGGATACAGGGTGGTACAAAAATGTTACATTGGGTGGCAAATAAGTGGTTGCATATAAAAGGATGTTGAAATATAGGGTGATGTAGAGTTATAATTATACAGGGTGGGTAATTTTTTTTTTATATGGGGTGCAGTAAAGTTATAATTACACAGTGTGTGATTCAAACAAGGTTAGAAAAAATTGCAAATGAAAGGTGGTTTAAATGATGTGTGGAGACAAATTATACTCTATAAGGTTGTTGAAAAAAAATGAGGAAAAATTGTGAAATAGCGTAGTTCATAATTACTTGCAAAGATAGGATAGTTAAAATATAGGTTGAAGAAGTGTTATGTTTAATTATTTAAAAAGTGTTATATTGGTTGACCAATAAGCCGTATCGAATACAGGGTAGGTGTAATACATACAAGGTGATTCAAAAACATGTTGAACAAAATTGTTATATAAGGTCTCCATTAAGCAGTTGCAGATTTGGTGAAATATATTGGGCATTGATGGATTTATAGTACAGTGTGGTACAAAAAATGTTGTACTGGGTGGTCGATAAGTAGTTGCATATAGAAGGTGGTTGAAATAGCGACTGGAGTAGAGTTATAGTTAAACAGGTTGAATAAGTTTTTTTGTAGGACTGAACATGTACAATTATAGTTCATACAGTGTGATTAAAACAGTGTTAGAAAAAGCTGCATATAAGGGATGGTTGAAATATACGGTCGAGACAAATTATACTTTCAAAGGTGTTTAAAAAATAGTTATATAGCGTAGTCCATAAGCAGTTGCGTATATAAGTGTGTTATAGTTAATTTTTAAAAAATGTTATATTTGGTGGCCTCTAAGCAATTGCACATACAGGGTGGTTTAAATATTTTGTAGCCTAAAATTATGGTTATACAGGATAGTTCAAAAATAAGTTTTAATGTTTGACAAAATGGCAGTAGTGTATACAGAATGGTTTTAATGTAGATGGAAGTAGAGTTAGTTATACAAGGCAGTTAAAAAAAAAGTTGAATAAAATTGTTATATAGGGTGGCCAATAAGCAGTTGCAATTTGTGTGAGTGTTTAAATAAAAGTTTGGTGTTAGGCTGCAAAACTGTATTTTTACATTTGTGACCCATCAAGGGTTACACACGTATTTCCATTAGGGTGGATTAAAAAAAGTTTAAAAAAAATTGTTACACATGGTAGACCATGAACAGCATTCTACTAAATTTTTTCTGGGTTCTTTGGGAATAACACCACATAAACTTGAAAGTCTGTATATTTCAAACCTTTCAAGGTCTAAATCAGACCCCGTTTTCAATGGTATTACACAAAATGAATAAGAAATTTAAAAAAATTAAAGGATTTGCAATGACAAATATCGTAATCACAATTGACATTAATGTTTGACAATAAAACTGATGTAACTAAGGGATTTACTGCAAATTTCATTTATACAGGGTAGCACACAAATTTTTTTAAAGATCGTGTGAAATAACAAAGCTTTCTTTGGTCTCATTTTTGGCGAAGTCGTACCTAGGAACGCCACATGAAATTCTAACGATAACTCTTTCAAATTCTTCCAATTTGAAATAAGTTTTGTTATTTCACATGATCTTTAAAATGTTTTTGTGCTACCTGTATATATCAAATTTGCAGTAAATCCCTTAGTTACATCAGTTTTATTGTCAAACATTAATGTCAAATTGTGATTTGATCCTAACTTTTCGAGATTTTTTAATCCATTGAACGCAAGACAATATATTGTTTCTGGTCCACAACCTTCATCAGTTGCGCTCCCGTCAACTGATTGAATTCTAGAACAATTATTTTTGTATATAGTACTTATAACTAAATTTAATATTTTCCTGAAACTCCTGGATGTCGGACTTCATTTCGCGATAAAATATTAAATTACGATATTTGTCATTGCAAATCCTTTTAATTTTTTAATTTCTTGCTTATTTTATGTAATAACATTGAAAACGGGGTCTGATTTAGAGCTTGAAACGTTTGGACTTTTGAAATATACAGACCTTCAAGTTTATGTGCTGTTATTCCCAAAGAAAACCAGAGATTCCACAACTATCATTCAGAAAACAATTTCATTAATATCTTATAAACAAATTAATCTAAAACTATGAAAAAATATACTTGTTTTCCTAATAACGAAAATATGAATTTTATTTTGTTTAATGTTTTAAATTGATTCACAAAATTAATATTAGAGTTTTCGCTTAATTTTCCGGTGAAGTGCAAGTGTGGCCTAATATTTCCATTTTTTAGGTCTTATAGTTTGCACCATAAAGCGGGAGAATGGGTACATTTTATACATGCAGCTTATTAAATTTAAAAGTCTTTCTTTACAAAATTTGGAACAAAGTTTTATTGCAAAATTCAATCTTGGAAACATTTTTAAATTATGTTGCTAATTACTGTTATGGGCTTATGAAAGACTAGCTGACCCGTCTCGGCTGGCACCGGCTAGACAAATCGGCGTATTTGATGTGCTAATCTGGAAAAAAAAATTAATTTGGTAATTTACACATGATGAACATTTTTATTATTTGTGTGAAAATCGTTTTAACATCATCATTCAAGAGCGAAATTTATATGGCAACTGCCGCTTCTTAAAATATTGGGATTTAGTATGAAGAACATATTTGAAATTTTTGACCCTTTTGCCATTTTTACATTTGTAATATTATGACATTTTTGACATTTTCTTATGTTTATTTTTGTGTCATTTTTGACATTATAACATTGTCTTTTCAATTCATTGAAGTCAACATATTGTTTCTAGTCGGGAATCTTCATCAGTGGCGCTCCCTTCAAGTAATTGAAAGTTCGAATAATAATTTGTTTACCACATATAACTGAATTTAATATTTTATCGCCAAACAAATTTCGACGATTAGGAATTTCAGGGAAAACTATCTCATAAAGAGTCCAAATCGGGAGTCATGCAGTGTGTAACCCGTTACAATTACAATTCTGCCGCGCTATGTCAAAATGGTACCGAAATATTACTGATACTGTTATTCCTGCAGATACCATTACATAGTTACTTGGCACTTATTCTAAGCAAACGGTTAAATGGTGTTTCAAAGTTTTTTGTTTGAAAGATATCGTTTTCTATATTTATAAAAATATATTTATTAAACGATTTTTTTTTGGATGTCTTCTACTCTTGGACTTATTAAAAACTAGCCGTTACCCGCGGTTTCACCTGCATACGGAATGTCTACCAATAACGAATATATTTCAGCCAAACTGCAAGTACTTATGGGCCACGCTATATAACAATTTTGTTCGATATTTGTTTGAATAACTGTAATAAATCTGACATATGCAACTGCTTATGATGTACCGTGTATAACAATTATTTCTGATATTTTTTGAACCACCTTTTAAAGTAGAATTTGTCTTTACCCTATGTTTTAATCACCCTTTATATGCAACTTTATCTAACATTTGTTAAACACACTATAAAACTAAATTCTTGCTTCTCCCCATATTTTAGATATTCCATATAGTAGAATGCTGTTCATGGTCTACCATGTGTAACATTTTTTTTTAAACTTTTTTTAATCCACCCTAATGGAAATACGTGTGTAACCCTTGATGGGTCACAAATGTAAAAATACAGTTTTGCAGCCTAACACCAAACTTTTATTTAAACACTCACACAAATTGCAACTGCTTATTGGCCACCCTATATAACAATTTTATTCAACTTTTTTTTTAACTGCCTTGTATAACTAACTCTACTTCCATCTACATTAAAACCATTCTGTATACACTACTGCCATTTTGTCAAACATTAAAACTTATTTTTGAACTATCCTGTATAACCATAATTTTAGGCTACAAAATATTTAAACCACCCTGTATGTGCAATTGCTTAGAGGCCACCAAATATAACATTTTTTAAAAATTAACTATAACACACTTATATACGCAACTGCTTATGGACTACGCTATATAACTATTTTTTAAACACCTTTGAAAGTATAATTTGTCTCGACCGTATATTTCAACCATCCCTTATATGCAGCTTTTTCTAACACTGTTTTAATCACACTGTATGAACTATAATTGTACATGTTCAGTCCTACAAAAAAACTTATTCAACCTGTTTAACTATAACTCTACTCCAGTCGCTATTTCAACCACCTTCTATATGCAACTAATTATCGACCACCCAGTACAACATTTTTTGTACCACACTGTACTATAAATCCATCAATGCCCAATATATTTCACCAAATATGCAACTGCTTAATGGAGACCTTATATAACAATTTTGTTCAACATGTTTTTGAATCACCTTGTATGTATTACACCTACCCTGTATTCGATACGGCTTATTGGTCAACCAATATAACACTTTTTAAATAATTAAACATAACACTTCTTCAACCTATATTTTAACTATCCTATCTTTGCAAGTAATTATGAACTACGCTATTTCACAATTTTTCCTCATTTTTTTTCAACAACCTTATAGAGTATAATTTGTCTCCACACATCATTTAAACCACCTTTCATTTGCAATTTTTCTAACCTTGTTTGAATCACACACTGTGTAATTATAACTTTACTGCACCCCATAAAAAAAAAATTACCCACCCTGTATAATTATAACTCTACATCACCCTATATTTCAACATCCTTTTATATGCAACCACTTATTTGCCACCCAATGTAACATTTTTGTACCACCCTGTATCCTTAGAATACTACTCCACCCTATATTTCAACCATCCGGTAAATGGAACAGCTTGTAGATCATCGCATTACTTTATAATATTTTTAAACCCACCTATATAGCTCTAATTATACTCCGCTATATGTTCAGCCATCCTATATATACAAATACTTGTAGATAATAAACAAGTTTTTAACCACACCATAAACTATATTCCACTTCATCTTATATTTCAACCACCCTCTATAAACAACTGCTTCTAACATTTCTTCAACCCATTTCATAATTATGATATCTTATGCACATAATTCAAAGATCCTAACTGCTTACATAAGACTTTTTTTCTAAGATTTTTTTATCCAAACTCTATAAATTTCTACCCTTTTTCAACCACTTGGTATATGCAACTATTTATAGCCCACTTAATATAACTTTTTTGGATCACTCCGTACAAATAATTCCACCCCCTTTATTTCAACCACATTGTATATATGCAGCTGCTTATAGGACACCCAGTTTACTTTTTTTTAGATTTTTTAAATCCATGTAATTCTATTCCGTACTGTTTTCTATATCCAGAACACCCTGTATAATTACATTTACGCTTGTTATATCAGATATTTTTTTTAAATCGAAATATGTTACATTAGCACATTCCGAAATTTGAATAAGCTAAGCTAAGCTGATGCCAGTATCTAATATTTTGTGCGTGCGCTGGAACCAATTGAGTAATTCGTTCAGCAAACATGGTAGAAGTTTTTTCGCTATATCTACCGTTTCTGCCAATTTAGGGAGATAAAATGTCTACTAGATTTCAAATCAAACTATAGGCTTTGCGACTTAAAAGATTCATCAAAATCAGTTCAGTAGTTCTTACGTGATGCCAGAACAAACAAACAAACAAACAGACAAATTTACAATTTTATAATAGTATAGATGAGTCTGCACCTTAATAGCTGCCAAGACTTAAACTTCAAGAGTGACCTTAAATGGCTTTCAGACTAGCTTCGTACCTTTATTTATTATTTAAGCAACAAAGTGGTTTATTAACTAATATATAATGTAAATATAAATTTCGAAATGAAAATTTGAATATTTAAAATTATTCTAAATAGCTACCACCTACCTTCATATGCTAATAAATTGACCGTACGTAATTTACGAATTATTCGTGACATTAAGTTCATGAACTGCTGCTTGTATGCACTCTTAATATTTCCGTGACATATGGAAGGTTGAGTGAAACAATTGTTTTGTTTTAAGGTACCCCACAAGAAGAAGTCCAATAATGCGACCTAGCTTAATAATTGATTGGGCCAAGCTTCGCTATCGATCTGGTGCCAAAATGATTGTCTGACCAATGCTGTCGAATGAGCAGGGCAGCTGTTTTGTTCTCAAAGTACGTTATCACATACTTCTGTATCTTATGTATTAAGAAATGGCAAGACAAATGTTTCCAAAATTTCCAAATGCACGTCCTGGTTTAAATTTTTCTCTATAAAATATTAAAAAAACTTTGGTATTCAAAGTAGTTTTTGCTTATTCATGAACAACATTCTAAACGTCTCTCTTCATCTCCAGATTCACGTGTATGATGCAGCTTTTGATTGAAAGGTTTAATGTTGTTGTCCTTAAAAATTATTTGCAACTCACTTTTGCTTAAATCCAAAAGTTGTGCACATTTCCTTAAAGATAATTTCGGGTAATTTAAAACTTACCCTGTTGATAATAATGCAACTGCGTTATTTTCGTCGCATGTTTTTTCTAGAGTGGTTCACACTCATCACCTACCTATTTTCACTGAATTTTATAATAATTTTCGCAAAAGCTCCCTTCTGCACAAATGTATTAGGAAATTTTTCATGCAAGAGGAGCTGTAGCGTATTGATATCACACATTTCCAATACACTGTATTAAATATTTACATCTCTCATTAACATTTTTGATTTTTTTTTTGAAATCAGAATTGTGGCGTAATAGTAGGTTTATTTTATGTTTATGTATATGTGATACCTATCTGAACAGTAAATTACTAAGTTAGCGGAGAAGTGTGGATGTGGGCGGGAGCTATGTAGAAATATTTTAAATATTCCAATTTTCATTTCAAAACTTGGATTTAGACTTTATATTAGTTTATAAACAACTTTGTTTAATAATATTTTTGATAAAAGTAACACCCGGTATGTCTGATTGAAAATTTTTGTATTGTAAATTCTTTCCTTCGACAAACAGAACTTTTTATATAGAATGACTTTTTGCCCTAAACCCAAGAACAGCAACTCCCAAACCCAGCTTATGGCCGCGAAACGTGTATGACACACCTGCGACCCGGCCCCACGGGTTTTCCATGGGGGGGTTCGCTGTAGCTGGTGAGAGTGGCGATCCCGTTGGGGCTCCTTCCACTTGTTTGTGTCGTTGGTTCTCGTAAACAAAATAGTGAAGAGGGCAGATGTGACTCTGCCGAAACGTTGTCATTTTACCAACGATCCCGGCAAGGATCAGTTATCAACTACGCGGATGAATTCCCGGAAACCACCTAACACATTTAGTGCCCGCGAAAACTTAAAAACATATATATATATATATATATATATATATATATATATATATACAGGGTGTAAACGGTTTGAGTGCAAAGATTTTGAGGATCAATACTTCAGGTCAAAACAAATCAAAAAGCTTTATAACATTTTCAGAAATAAACTATAGTCTTGCCAAAAAAAAATGAAAAAGTTAGAAGTTCTGTAGCCTTTATTACAGTGAATAATAGATTATTTCCGGCTTCAAAATGATTGTAAAGCTAAATATGTAAATACTCAATAGCGTATACACCTTTAATAACTGTATTAACAAAGAAATTATTAAAATTATTTTTAAACTCTAAATATTCTGTTATAATTTGCCCTACGTTTCTCCGATCAGATGTGGCAACATAGCATATACTCAGTACTACAGCTGGCCGCTGCCGTGAATGCTTTTTGCTGCCCAGTTCTTTTAAGAAAGTGAAAGTGATTTTTGCGTGACATTCGACATAGCGTAAGTTATTTGATTTTCATTTTAAAATATAAATTGGAAAAATAAATAAAATCTGTTGTGAATTGTGAGTTCGAGTGTATTATTTTGTGACAAACAGTGACAATCATACAATTAGGTAAAGACCTGACATGCTATTAATTTGTGGGGAAAGCAACTGTAATAACAAGAATATATCATAATGACATCCTGCAGGTCAAAGGTTTTTATTTGTCTAAGATAATTAATATTAATTTCTTAGTAACAATTATTTCTAGAAGAATTTAACACATAAAAGAACTACATATAAGAATTGTTTTGTTTAATATAGTTTGTATCGCATTATTTTTGTATCATAATGTAAACAACTTTGTATCCTCCCTTCTTCAACTTGATGCATAAAATAAATCGCCAAATATAAATATTCATTTTAATACATAGATATTAAAAGGGTACATTTAAGAAAATAATATTTCATAACATTTTATGTACCTAAATAAATATACCGGCACTCGAAATTATGAAATTATTTAATAAAAAAAAATAACAGGTGTTCATTTTTTGTGGTGACTCATTCCTTTATTATTCACGCTACAAGAAAATCTCATTTTTAGCGCGACGTTGCCACACGTTGACAATAATTTACTTAACATTTATTTCAAATTTTCTTGCTTATTAAGGCCTTTAGACCATAGTGTTATAAGAGTTTTTTTGTTTTGTTTGGTGGGTACTATCTGCACCTAAAATATATGCAGTCAAACTATTTACACGCTGTATATATATATATATATATATATATATATATATATATATATATATATATTATATCATAATTCATACACACACGTGTTGCTTACTCAGCAAGTATCCGTGAGAAGCGATATGACAATTCTCAGTATAATCCTGTAGACGCTAAATTGCAGATTTTATCACGTCTTGAATTGTATAAATACGAAATAATTAACGGTCTCGTCGGAGATCATAATAGTAACTTGTGTAAAATTTGTATTTAGCGAAAATATTTTTTTAAAGTTAAATATAAAAGAGTTAATCTAAAAATTGGCGCAGTCAGTAGGATTGTTTAGACACACTATCTAGGCAATTCCTAAAAATTGTGGTGAATTCTAATTCTTCGTTAAACAAACGAACCCACGGTAATCGACAGCAGCTGAAGGCCAAGGACACCAGGAACACGCACATACCGCTCACCAGTGTACCAGCCAACAGACGTCGATTGCCAGACGTAGTTAAGGACCCTAGATTTAAGGACAAAAGCAGGAGACACTAACTGAGGCCAAATGCATCAAGGAACACGAAATGCTTGGAAGGTACATGTAAGTACTGAAACGAATCATCACGAAATATTATTTTGATTATTTTAATAAACATTGATTTTTATTATTTTATTACATTGATTAATATTGAACTACATACATTATTATATCATTGATATTGATGTTCTATCGTGATAATTTTTAACATTTGAAACTTTCACATTCTAAATATCCACAAATATTCACACACTGCTTTACACGTTACTGATCTCCCACAACCCATACCAACACCATCAACAACATCTGAACGAATTATAATTCCATCTATAATTCTGTATTTTGCAACATCTCAAAAATATATTTTAATACATTATGCCGGAAACAAGAGCGCAAAGATCCGTTGAGCCCTACAAATTATCCGAAATGTTTGCTATCATACCAGAGTATGATGGAAATCAAATTTTCTTGAACACTTTTATAACAAGCTGCAATACTGCTTGCAGCATGGCTGTAGACAATCAACTTACCTTCTTCTACTTCTTCTGTTATTTCCCCGTATCGGTTGCTCGTGGTCCTGTGTATGATGCGGCTACTGCGCTCCAGTGCTGTGTTGATCTATATACAGTGATGGGCAAATGTGTGGAACCAAGTAAATATCTCTGGAATTATTAGATATATCAAAATGAAATTTGGAAGGTGGAAAATGCAGTAGATTGCCTATTTTTTTCCAATTTTTTTTACAATTTTGAACTTCCTGTTTTACCGGAAGTAATGTCGATTTTAAAATTTGCAATGAAACACCCTGTATAGTATTTTAGTTTCCGATGAAAGATTTTATTGCGAATACAAACATATCGGGTTTGATATTGTTTACTTCAATACCTACCGAGATATTAACAGAAAAGTAATTAAGGAAAGGAAAAATTCCATGGTAGCTAAACTCGGTTCAGATTTCATTTACGCCCGAAATAAACAAACCGCTCGGTAAGGATTTGTATTTCTATTGGCCAATCGGTGGCATTATACCGTCACAGCCAACAGCACAGCTTGTTTCATAGTCGAATACACGTGCCTTTGTTTAAATCAGCCGTAAATTAAATCTGAATCAAGTTTAGTGGTCCATGAAATTCAATGCAGAAGTGACAGTAGTTGTCAAAATAAGTTATTAGTTTTTTTTTATTTGAACATTAAAAGATTGTATTGTTTTAATTTAATCGTAAAATTGCCGAATTAAGTGAAAGTGAAAGAATAGAAATATTAATGATGATTGGGTAAGGGGAGAGGAAAAGGACGCATCAAGAAGTTTGTGACCTTTTTAACATTGTTCATCCGAATACACAAATATCCCGTTCAGTAGTGACGAAAACTTTGCCAAGGTACGACACAAGTGGAACAGTTAGCAATTTACCAAAAAGTGGACTGTTAAAAAGTGCAAGTAATGAAGGTGTAGCTCAAAATGTTGCTATATCTTTGGAAGAAAATCCTCACTTATCCACTACCGACCTCGCCAATATGCATGGAATTAGCCGTCGTTCAGTAGGAATGATATTCAGGCGAGAAAAATATCATACATACAAAATTCGCCTCGTTCAAGAACTCTCCGAAGACTATTTCGACAGACGTTTGCAATTTTGTGAAACGATGATGGATATTTGTAACCGTGATAATTATTTATTGATAAATATAAAGCCATTGACAACGAAGTCAGAGTAGACTTTGAAACGTTTGGTATTCCTGCAATATACGTAGTTTTATTTCTATTGTGGTGTTATTCCCCAAAAAAACATAAAAGTAATCTAAGGTTTATGTTGATAGACAAAATAATTTTGTATTCGCAATAAAATGTTTCATCAGAAACTAAAATACTATACAGGGTGTTTCATTGCAAATTTTAAAATCGACATTACTTCCAGTAAAACAGGAAGTTCAAAATTGTAAACAAATTTGGAAACAAATAGGTAATCTACTGCAGTATCCACCTTCCAAATTTCATTTTGATATCTCTAATCATTCCAGAGATATTTGCTTGGTTCCACACATTTGCCCATCACTGTATATATATATATATATATATATATATATATATATATATTAAATTTTTATATATAATATATATATATATATATATATATAAATTTTAAGAATATTCTAAAGTTTTATAGATGTTTTTCTGTTTATACAACCTCAACTAACGTAAGTGTTTAGTTTTTTACTTCTAAGTTATTAATAAATTGTTTTAAATAAATTATAAATTCAAACACCTTGTATCACTTAAAACAGTTTCAAACTGTTCTCACTTAATCCTCCAAACTGTTTCTCTTGTCCACTAGCTATTGTTTCACATTTGATCTCTCTGAATAATGTCTTAGTACTCTGCTATATATCAATCTACTTTCTCTACTTTCAACCTTTGCAACTGTTCTTCCTGGTAGATGTCTTGCTGCACCCTTTTGTGTTAACTGCTTTACTTGATTGTATTCTAATGGAAAAGCTGTGGAACCTTTGGTGTGTCACAAATGTAAAAACACAGTTTTGCACCCTAACACCAAACCCTTATTTTAAACACTCAACGCCGTTTCAACAACTCTAAGTTGTAATCTTCAAGGAGTAAACCCAAACTCAACCTTTGCAACTGCTATTCCTCATAGATGGTTTCTGCACCTTTTTGTGTTAACTGCTTTACTTGATTATATTCAATTGAATTGCTGCACTTATAAATACTTTAAGCACTTGAACTTCTTTATTTGTCTGGGATATGGTGGTTTTATTTTGGTTTACAACCTTTCTTGAAAATTCTGGACTTTTAAAAATTTTGACAAGCCTTTACATTGACTGTCACCTCTTAACCTCGAAGAACAAGGTTTGCTGCTGCACTGCTAAATTTTGAATCTCCTTCTGGTCTTGTATTCACTCGCTTTTATAGTTTTTTATGTTGACATGGAGCTCTAACTTCTTATCTTCTTTTTTAATTACTATTTTAAAATATAACGTTCCTCTTGTTCATTTTTAATCACTCATACATTCAATTTTGCTTGATATCTTTTCATCTATACTATTATAAAATTGTAATAAGTTTTTATATGTTATTTGTACTAAAATGTGTTTATAAGAATCTAAAGTTGTGATGTGTTACCCCTATCTTGTCTAAAATATGAAATTGTGAAAATTATCTTGGTTTATGGATAGAATCTAGAACATACAGAGTTATATATTGAGTTATTAGAAAAATAAATTAATTAATAAATTCACAATGTCAATCAATTAAGGTTAGTGATACTTGGTTCAAGAATCTGACTAGCACACATTTTCCAAAGGAAGTTATAGATATTCTTTCATTAGGGGCAAATTTAGTTTAGCTCCTAATAATCAGATATTTTATTAATAAGATACTTAGCAGATATGAATTTGCGATTCAACAATTAAATGACAAAAAATCACCAACATATGTGCATCTAAAATAACCAAGTTACTCATTAATTTTATGAATAGAGATACTAGTAAATTTTACAATTTAAATAGATCATTTTCATTGGCCAAACGTTTTCTCAAATATAACCCAGCATTCTTATTATGCTATCAGACAAAGGTAATGTAACATCAGCTGTATATAAAAATACCTATTTAAACCTTTCTTACGAGTTACTTAATGATGGTGACTATTACCAAACACTAAATAGGGATCCTACGTCCACTATTCAACAAAAGGCTCAAAAACGAATTTCTAAGTAAAAAAATAATAGTGAGATTGACGATATGATGGGAAAGAAGTTTTTAATATATAACTCTGTTCTAGATTCTATACTTTACCGAAAATCCATAAACCAACATTGTCAATTCGTCCATTTGTCTCTTCTATTGATGCTCCCAATTCCGGTATTGCCGCACTTTTGTTAGATGTCCTTACAAGGGCATACAATAAAGACAATGAGTTCTATGTTAAAGACTCTTTTGCTTTTTCCAATACCTATTATAATTAACGTTACTTCAAAATTATCTATTAGTTAGTCTTGACGTAAAATCACTCTTCACAAATATTACTTTAAATTTGGTAGAACTTATCATTGATAGAAATTGGGTTTCAATTTCCCTCACACAAATATTAGTAAAAATAACTTCCTTGAATTGAATTAAATTTGTTTTCACTAACACTGTTTTTTGGTTTGATGGAAAGTTTTATAAGCAGGTTTTTGGCTCACCAATGGGTTCTAAGCTTTCTCCCATTATTACTGACTACGTTATAAACGATCCGGTCACTGAATGTATACCTAAACTTAGTTATAACATAAAATTTTTAAAAAAATACGTAGATGATATTGTCTGTAGTGTTCCTGTTGGTAGCAAAGATGAACATTTTAACATTTTTAATACTTATAATAGATTTTTGCAATTCACTTGAAGAAGAAGACACACGAATATTTAGGAATACTGACAATATTCTGAAATTGGTATAGGAAACCTAGCAGTTCAGGAAGATATATGAATTTTCACTCGAATCACCCACTTAAAATGAAACTTGGTTAGTAGCATGAAAAAAAGAGCTCTTAAAATTTGCCATCCATCATTCAAAGATACAAGTTTTGCTAACATTATTCCTAAATAATTCTTGTCCTTATAAATTACTTAACAAAATATTTTTCAAAACCCCAAGTTTGTTGAGAAATAGTTGTGAACATCGTAACAATATGAACACTTCATGTCAACACGTCAGAATAATTTTCATGTAAATAATATTAACCAAGAAACTTCTAACGCAAATTACTGCTATGCCTCTATACCATGTATCAAAGAACTAACTCCAAAATTATTAAAAATCTTCAAAAACGAACTGAATATAAAATTTGCTCATAAATCTATAAAAACAGTTAATCATCTATTTAGCAGAACAAAAGATAAAATTCCTAATGATCTTAAATCTAACGTTATATATAAAATCGACTGTAGCAACTGCCCTGCTTCCTATATTGGTCAGACGTCAAGAAATTTGAAACACCGAATGACCAGACACAAGGGTGACATAAAATTGAAAAAGGAAAAATGTGCTTTAGCCACCCACTGTTTATAAGATAAGAATTCTCCTGCCTTTGAAAATCTGCAAGTTCTGGCCATTGAACGTAACAATTTTATACGTAGCTTCTTGGAGATGGTCTCCATTAAGGGTAAGTCTAATACCATCAATAAAAAGACAGATTTGCAAAATTTAAATATATTTTATTGTAACTTACTGGAATTGGAGAATAAGTATTCATCCACTCATAATCAGTCTGAACATAATACAGAGTTCTCAGATTGAATAAATAAAAATTTTTTGCTACCCTATGAATATTTGTTTCCTAAATAATATATCAATTGATCAGTAAGTTACAATGAATAAAAATAGTTTATCCGTACTTTTTAAAATATAAATTACATGTCTTAAATCAAATATGCCAACGTGACAATTTTGTTAGTTGAATTGCCAAAATTTTTTAAGAATATTCTAAAGTTTTATAGATGTTCTTCTGCAAGGTCTTAAAATAAGTTAAAAGAGTGTTTCCTTGTAATCAAAGAAGCTTGGCTGCGTCCCGATATTTTCTTGTAATATATATATATATATATATATATATATATATATATATATATAATTATATTAGATGGTTTCCGGGAAAGCATCTAATACATTTAGTGCCCGCGAAAACTTAAAATATATATATATATATATATATATATATATATATATATATATATACAACGCTCGGCTTCCTCGCACGTGTAATCTGCTGATGCTTAGCTTGCAAAACCAAGATTATAAATTCACATGCGACGATAGCGAGCGTCATTAAGTGTTTTAAATTCATTAAGTTATATTTTATTCAATATTGTTATGTTCAAGTTTTTAATTTTGCAATTCAAATAAAAAGTTTTTTTTAAGTTAATTGTGTTAGTAATAATATAAAAATTGGCGCAGTCAGTAGGATTGTTCCAACACAACAACAACTCTTCAGTATGAGCCCTTTCATTTGATGTATTACATGATACGTTAGAAAAAAAAATCTTTTAATTCTATAATTTGCCCTCCAAACTTAATATTAGAGGTGTCTCCTTATTTTTCCTGTAAACTTTAGACTATTCTTAAAAAATCAAAATTTCTTCTTTTAGGATATGTACTCCAGATCGGGTAGTTTTGGTGACACGGATACCAAATTTTAGCCTTTTCCGTTGAGTAGTTTCCGAGACAATTCATGTGATATTTAAAACGGAGAAATTAGGAGTGATATTATATGGGTATCCTTATATTGTATATATGGAACCCAGAAAATATATAATATCATTAATTAATATTAATTGATTTGTCTTTTGAAAATTATAAATCTATCAATATTTGGGAGGTTTGTATCTTGAATATAAAAAAAGTAAACCTCTCTGTTTGAGCTAATAATAACAAAAGTATAAAATGTCAGAGCTCAAATCAAATTCTCTATAAGGATTATGAACGAAAATATTGAATATTTCCTGAAATCATTCAAACATAGTTACGTCATGGTGCGTTGGTAACCACAGGAATCTGTTTAGTACATTATCAGTTTGTTTTTTATAACTACTAAATAATAAAAACAATTTTTTTTCTCATAGACTATCTTTATAATTTATATTTAACCAAATTTAGTAAATTACTTCAGTAATAATATTAAATATAATTATATTTAATTACAAATATTCACGATTATATAATTGTAAAGGCGAGATATGCAGAGACGTCTAAAATACTAATATTGAGGAATCACAAACATAAAATTTACCAAGAATACAATCACCATTTAATGTTTTCCTGAATCGGCAACACCGCAGGACGCTCTGTGGTTGATAGAACCGATAATATATTTTATATAAGGACGCTTGGTTGTGTGCTATATGGGAGGACGCCTCCTGCTTGGAATGTTGCAAGTATTATACTATTATGGACGCCCAGTGACTGTTTTATGAAAGGACGCCTTGAGGATAGTTGGATGTAAATATATATATATATATATATATATATATATATATATATATATAATATTTTCTAATTTTCTTCCCAAATTAATACACAACCTTCGCTTTATTAACCTATGAATTTTGAATACGTCAAATAAAAGGTTTCAATTATGAGTAAATACAATATATATATTTTTTTGGATTGAAAATATTTATATGAATTTATGGGATGGTTAGTTTCAATAGAATGAAATACTCAATAGTGTACCTCACTAGTTAAGTTAAAGTTGCATAGCTCAAGTTAAATTATGTCATTTTTAACCGACTTCCAAAAAGGAGGAGGTTATCAATTCGTCCCGTATTTTTTCGCTTTTTGTTTATGTATGTTACCTGATTTCTTCTCCTGTGGTGCACCATTTTGAACGAATATGGTCTTGTTTAATAGAGTATATATCCGGATTGGTGAAACTTCAAATTTTGGAAAAGAATTCTATTGGTAAAGTGATAAAATTTGTGAATGAACACATGCGTGCATGGAAATCAACCAATATCCCTAATATTTTAGTCGATTTTTCGATAACTCCTTATGGATGTGTATCGTTTTTTAACGTTTAATCTATTAAGGAAGATCCTTAGGTGATCTCATATACTTTTCAGCGACGTGTAACTTGCAGTTTTGCAGAAAATCGCCGAAAATTCCAAAATTCTTATCAAAAATTTCATCGAAATGACATAACGGACATTTCCAAATAAATATTTTAATTCCAACGTAATAGTGCGGTAATTTTAGGCACTGGAAGTTTTAATTGGGAATTTGAAAATTTTCTATGTACATCTCAAGCATATAGGTAGTAAAGCATAGTATTTTCGGCTCCTTAAATCAATGAGTACCAAGCTCGTTTTGTTTGTATACCAGGTAAATACCTATTTAAATGCAAATTTTTCCATTTTGCGAAGACGGTGCTTTTGGTTGTCACATTCTGCCGGCCTAATAGAAAATTCAGTGACAACACATGTCAAACTGGTACTTGGTGGCTTATAGACAGGGTGTTTAGTTATAGCAAACAAAATCACAAAGTAAAGCGGTAGAAGGAGTTGCATTTATATGAAGATTGAAATATAGGACGGACTAGAATGATAGTGATCCGTAGGCAGCCGTATATACAGGATGGTTGGAATATAGGGTGGACTGAACGTAAAAAACGTATAAAACTGTTATATGATGTGGACATAAGTAAATCATATAAAGGATGGTTGAAATATATGCTGGAGTTGAATTATATTTATACAGTGTGATTAAAAAATTATTTCTTTTATAGCCCATAAGAAATTGCATAAAGTGTGGAGAGGAATTAATGTTACACAGGGCGATAACATAAAATGTTAAAAAGGAAATAATTTATGCAGTAGCCCACAAGCAGTTATATACCATGGTTGAAATATAGGACGGATTTGACTCCGTAAATATAGGATGGATTCTATTTCGTCCTATAGTTTAGATAAGGCAGCTAACAAATTTATGCTTGTCCGTGGGCAGTCGTATGTACAGGCTGGTTGCTACATAGCTTGGAGTGGAATTATCTAGTTATACAGGGTTGTCAAAAAAGTTGAAAAAAGGTTACATGGCGTAGTCCGTAAGGCATAAATATATTTTGGGCTTATTAAGTCAACGCGTACTAGTACATTTTGTTTGTAAACTGTCAATTTAAATGATACAGTATCATTGTGTAATGTTGAGGCTTTCGATGTTACCTGGTTCTGTCTATTAAGGTTATACATACAAAATAACAAATAAAGAATGAAAACTACCTGAGTTCAAAAAAAACTAAAAAGTTGAAAATAAAACATTTAAAAAAAAAGTCTAACCGACTTCTACCTATAACTAAAAAGCTAAAAATAATTATAACAAAATACAACTCTAGCAAATAAATATCACATTCAATGTTGTAACGTACTTACCCAGGAAGTAAAAAATGTAAACATTAAAAGGTGCTCCTTCTGTAAAAATTAATTACCTACCAATCTAGTATATTTTTGAAGTCGGTGCCAAGCAACAATCAAGTTTGATGAATTAGTAGATAAGTACGCAATGAAGGATTTTAGATTTGCTTGGCACCGACTTCAAAAATATACTAGATTGTTAGGTAATTAATTTGTACAGACTGAGCACCTTTTAATGTTTACATTGTTACCTTACAACATTGAATGTGTTATTTATTTGGTAGAGTTGTATTTTGTTATAATTATTTTTAGCTTTTTAGTTATAGTTTTTAATGTTTTATATCCTAATATTTTCAATACACTTTAATTCGCAACAGAAGAAGCTTCACATGCTATCAAAATTGTTAATGGTCTAACCAAATAATGAGTAGGATAAACGAAGTCTACCCTAAAAGACCAAAATTCTTGCAAAATTCTAAAGAAATTCTAATGATCAGTAATACAGTCATTTCAAATATTTGAAAAGTTATTACACAAACTCTCAATGTGGATTTCTAAGGACTTATTTATAAATGCAAGTAATAAATAACAAAGCATAACACAATTAAGCTGTGCAATATCACATCAATTTAAAATTTCTGACATTGTGATGAAACACGATGCGCTATAATCGCAGGTATTAAATGTAATTATATAGTAGCTCTCAACATAGATACATAGAAAGCACTAGTGGAGGCGTTTCCATCATCGGTATGGTTTTGTGTTACGTTAGTCATCAATCTCCATTGATTCGACAAATAAATGAAACTGAAAAATATTTCAAGACTACAATGAGAATTACAACGTTTTTCTTATAATTATGATTTACAATAATAATAAGTAAACTATTTGTACTAAAAAAAGTAATAGCACTGGGTTTAAGTACTTTGAATTGTAAAATAAAGGAACTCGAACTTTATATTTCACATAACCACTCTGGTAGCGAATCTTGAAGTCATTCTAAATATTGAATACGTTCCATAAAATGGAAGATATCCTGTCATAATTCTGTAGTTCCGAGGTACATTGATATTTGGCTCAAATTATTAATATCTTGGAATCGATTTATCTATCATAGTTGTATCATAAGGCCAAATAGCTAAATCCGTTTCCTTTTTAGAATTTCACAAACTTCATAAAAATATGACTCTACAAAACATTAGCATACAATTCGATCTTATTCATATTTTCTTATATACATTCATACATTCAAACGTCCATACATTCTGTTGCGAACCCGCAACTTTGTTTATTCTTAGTTTTTAAATTTGATTGAATTAGTTAATTAATTTTTAAACTTTTGAGTCTTTTCAAAAACTTTCCGTCGCGCCAGTGCTAATTTACGTTTTTTTTTTGTGTTTAAATAAGAGAGAAAAGAGTATCTCGTGTTTTGACCTACGATCTAATCAGACACTTCTTGTTTTTTGAATTCCGTCTGGAGACCGAAGCTCTTTTTGTTGTTACTGTGTTACCTTTAGTTCCGGTCGCAACGACCGCAAAACTGCAATAATTCGTTTCTTTTGTGTTTACAAAAGCGCATAATTTGTTACGATACTAACTTTTTGAGATTTTTCAATCATTGAACGCAAGACAATATATTGTTTCTAGTCGAGAACCTTCATCAGTTGCGCTCCCCTCAAGTGATTGAATTCCCGAATAATTATTTATCTATATAGTACATATAACTGAATTAAATTTTTTATCGCGAAATGAATTTCGACATCCAGGACTTTCAGGAAAATCTAGCTCACAGAGACTCCAAATCGGGAATCGTACTGTGTGTAACGCCGTTTCCCTGTGATTCCTAGGATAGAAATCACACGCAAAAATCGTAGGTTTACTAAAACCTGTCAAAGAAATTGCGATACCAACTTTTCAAGATTTTTCAATCATTGAACACAAGACAACATATTATTTCTAGTAGAACCTTTATCAGTTGTGCTCCCCTCAACTGACTGAATAATGATTTATGTATATAGTACATATAACGGAATTTAATATTTTATGGCGAAATGAATTTTGATTCTAGTGAGCTAGATTTTCCTGAAACTCCTAGATGTCAAAAATTCATTTCGTGATAAAATAATATATTTATTGTTCAGTTATCATTTTATTGTTTAATCGAGGAACATTTCGTCGCTATTTTTTGTGTAAGGTATCGTCCAGATTTAGTTTAAGAACGTTTGAAGTCCTACAACAACTGTTTCTGCCACGACATGGCTAGCCTCTGAAGAAAGAAGAACCAAGAAAACACCACCTGCAGGGCTTCGATTTAAAGGTCAGTGATTAACTCTTACTTGGTAATTTCACATACGCGACGTGACATTGTTTTTATCGATTGTTTCGCAACGGTCCTTTCTCTAGTACATATTTGCCTTGAACAAGCATTGTAACAAAACCCGTAAGATATAATTCATACACTTTTTTTTGTATTTTATGTAATGTTCCATCGTAGACATTACACATTCATACATTCATACCTTCATACATTTATACATTCATATATTCATACATTCAAACATTCATACATTCATACATTCATATATTCATACATTCATACATTCACACATTCGTACATTAATCCATTCATACATTTATATATTCATACATTCAAACATTCATCCATTCATTCATACATTCATACAGTCATACATTCATACATACGTACATTCACACATTAATCCATTCATACATTCATAAGTTCACACATTCATACATTTATACATTCATGGATTCATACATTCATACATTCATGCATTCATTTATGCATTCATCAATTCATACATTCATACTATTGGACAATTAGGAGATAAGAATCCGACGGGATGATCGAACAATTCAATAGGACTTTACAAGAACACCTGTCCGAATTTGTCTAGGGAAATCAACGCGATTCACCCCGTTCAGTGTACTATTTATTAAAGGCTATCATGTGATCTGGCTTTTGGCACACCTGAAGGAGATCCTATGAAAATCTGCGATTGAGTGGACAGACTACCACAAAGATTTTGTCCACCCATGACCAACAACTGCTGAGTAGCAGTGATATGATGAAGATTTAATATGATTTTAAAACAAATTTTGGCATTTCGCTAGTAAAACAAGGTTTGGTTATATAACCCTAAAAAATAGTTTAAAATGTTGAAAATATCTATTTGGCAAAAGAGAATAATTTTTAAGTAAAATTGTTAAGATTTTATAAATATGTAGAGAAAATTGTAAAAACATTAAAATAAAAAAATCACGGGCCGAAAACCCCCCCTTTAACAACCTAAATAGGTCGCTTATGATTTACATGTCGAAAAACGGAATAGCACATGTAAGACTCATAAATTTTTTTCTATTTATTTTCGACCGTTTTGTCAATAATACAAAAAAACAGTTTGAGCTCTTTTAAGGGCATATAACTTCTTAAGGGGGCGTTTTTGGGTACATATTAATATACACAGCACAACCTTATTTTAGAAACATTCTGTATATGTATATATGAATTTGAGTTCTGGGAAACGGCTCTAACGATATTGATGAAATTTACCCATTAGGGGGTTTTTGATGTCCAGAAATCCATTGGTGAAAATCTGATCCTTGGAGAAAATCATATTACTTAGAAATTCTAATTTTAAAAAAGTCACTGGTGGGTAAGCAACGTCAAACAGATGATGAATAATATGCTATATATTTATTACCTGAAGGTAGCGCATGTGGTAGCGCACCGTAGTTCAATCACGTTACCTAATTTGCTTAGGTGTGTTATATCGTGTCTCTCTTGTTTGTTTAGCGCGTGCCATAAACCCAGTGACATCGGAGTAACCCGTTTAAGCAAATTTGATGCTGTTTCCTTTAATTTTAATATTTGACACAAAATTTGATATAACAAACATTGGTAACCATACATGTATGTCCCAGTATTTACGACTACCCAAAATAGATATAGATGCATATAACGATGAATCAATTAATTCCTTCTATATGATTGATTACTTTGAACGTGTCATTAATCATTGATTTTTTCTGAACTGTAGCACTTACTGTTAAATAGCCTAACATTATCATAGCAGAATATTAGAAAAATGTTATATAAAAGGAACATTTTGGTTTCGATAAATTTCGTAACATTCTTAGAGGTATTTTACTGTACCAATCCAATGCCACTAACAAATGTTTTAGACCATAGTGCAATGTTTTTATTTACTCTTAGGGTTCTTGGATTTATTTAAAAACACAGTCAAACTCACTATAATTTATTTCCATTACTTTTATATTCACACAACTATTTCCAATTAATTTGAACACCTGATGTTTACTATGTTACCTATGTTTACAGCTATCGAATATTGAATTAATCCTTTTGCCAGCTCTATGTATTTATATATTTCTTCTCGGAATTCTCTAAAAGGTTTCTCGATCGATGAAATTCGATGAACTTCCAGCTGGCGGACTCAGGTCGTCAGACCAACAACAATTTGGATTCGCGAAATATCGTACCGGCGTTTCCACGAAATATAGGATGAATACCTGTCACATTGCCCCCTATTTGAATGTCCCAGAATCCTTCATGGTATGGCGATATTTACAGGGCCTATCATTTCGACAACAAGACGTTAGGTGTAAGTAACAGTCGACGGTCTTCGAATCATACATAACATACATAATGTCGATGCCACTGAATCGAAAGGTGGTTTCCATCATACTTCTCACCACCTTCCAGTTCAGTCCATCCAACACGCAGGCTATCTTTGGGACCGCCAATTTCATCAGGTTCGTCTCTATTATCACAGTCCTCAATTCTACCAGTCATGATCGCTATATGTTGGCTTGTCCTACGATAACGTTTTCGTTACCAACTAGAAGATGTCTCTGGTTTCCACTAGTTATTTATCTTCGAGATGAGGGACCTTTCCAACCACTGGACCTTGCTCCTTTAGCTTCTGGAACTGGCCGTACTTCTTTGCAAACACCTTGGCTATTCCTCTAGACATCCGGAGATCTCGTGCCAGTGAACATTCTAGGCACCTCAAACTGGTCTCCCGGTTTCTATTGGTCACGTCGTGTTGCACTTTCTACCCATCAGAGTGAGTGCCATAAACTGTTCGAATGTCATCTCGTCATCGGGTGATTGAATGCTGCGGATTTGGGCTTCATCAACTTCGCCGTCATGACTTCCAGAATAAAGGGCTAACCCGTTGAAATGTATCACCGTTGGTTTTCCTCGAGGTAGGTTCTGTATTCCGTAGACAAGATCGTTGATCCTCTTTTCGATTTGGTAATGTCTCTCCCAAGATCTTTGTAGCTTGGGCGAATATTCACGGCGATATTGCGGGTTATACAACCAACCAAGATCATCAACTCGGAATTCACCGTCCTCGGCTTTGATGTCATATACTTCCTTCATTCGGGCACAGGCCTTCTCTATATGGAACCGGAGTCACTGGTGGATGTCGTTCATCCGGTGGCGTACTCTTCAACTGTTGAACACTGCCCCAAAATTGTTATTTTCTTTAACGCAACCGAGTAATGATACAGGTTCATTACTCTTACTGGAACGAAACAGAGTCGTTCCCAGAGCGATTCCTCTGCCTGCATTTCCGTCGTTAAGTTCTGGATCAAACCACTAATGCCCGATGTTGGAATCTTGCATTTCAACCTCTATTTCACCATGGACCTTGGCTGCTTCTCCGGTACCTGTTCGCACTTGCCACATCTTTGGTTTTATCATCTTCTGATCTAAAGCAATGTTGGAACTTATAACTGTTTTCGTCGCACCCGTATCCAGCAGCATTGTACCTTGCTTCTTGTTAATAAGGCTATCTACAAATACACTGTTAATGCGGTATCTTAACGAAGCGACATATGGGTTGACAGTTATGCCTGTTATCTACAGGACGACGATGGTCCCATCACATGGACCTTCTTTATTTTTACCGACCACGAAGTAGGTACTTCTTTGCGCTCTTTGCAATGACTCTGTATATATCCTACATTACCACACTTTCAACATTTCAATTGTCTTTTTTTTCGGTAAGTACTTCGCTACTATCTTCCTTACAGAGGCTTTGTCGTTCCGGCCATCTTCTAAATCTTCTTCAATGATTCGGAATCTGCCCTGACCTCTACAGGTATCTTTCGCTGCCAGCTAGAGCCAGTTATAATGATGAACATGCTCCAAATAAGTCTGTCCATACCTCAGTTCTAAATGTTCGACCAGTTGTTTGTAGTCTTCTTACTCAGAGGTATTCAATGTTTGCCAAATATCTGTAGCATCCCCTCTTAAGGCAAGGGTTACTGCTATTGCCTTCTTCTTAGCCAGCCATCCGTTTAGCTTTGCTGCAGCCTCGAATTGCCGCCGATAATTAGTCCATGACGATTTTCCATCAAATTGTGCAGGTTTTATTTTGTGTCTTGTTCCCTCGGAGCCAATATTCGAATCCAATATCTCCGGTCTGTTTCTGCTTTTGGCCTTTCTGATCTCGTCCTCCATTATCTGTTTTAGCTCTTCTATCATCATTTCATTTTTGACTGCCGTCTGCTTCAGCTCTTCAGTCCGAGCATCATTCTCGACTATTTTCTTGCTTTTCAAATTTTGTTCTAAAGATTTTGAATTTTCCAGTAATTGGGCTTCTAAGGACTCTTTCAAGGTTTTAGTTTTTTTATTTAATTATTTATTTATACAATAGGTCATCTTACAGGTTGTCCCTAAGGCAAACCCTTAATAAAGATGACACACAGTGACAAATAGAAAATTACAAATAGGTGAACTCGAAATAATTAATTAACAACAAAGTTCCAAACTTAACAATATCTAAAGAGAAAAACATAAAAACTATTAAATTATATTGTGGATCATGTTTATATATCACTGTTTACGCCTGTATTATAAAACTCTTGTACCGATCTAGTAAAATTTTTCTTAAAATTATTAAAATTGGAGGAAAAGATATCTACGTTTAAATGACAAATTATATTATAAGCATTCATACTTCTTATTAACGGGGAGTTACCGTAGTAGTTGGTAGAATAGTAAGGAACGTAAAAAATCTGTTTGTGTCTTGTTCTAGGAAAACTGCAATTAATTGGTAAATTCTTCAGACACCATTCAGAACACAACATATTGTTAATAACTTTATAAATAAAACAAATATCGGCAAATTCTCTTCTGATAAACAGTGGCTGAAGGTTGTAGAATCTCAAGTTGTGACTATATTCTTGGTAATGCCGAAACCTAAAATACCTATAATTAAGTGCATTCACAAATTTTTTTTGTACATGTTCTAGAGATTTTATATGCTTATCATACATAGGATTCCATGCCATACTGCAATATTCTAAAGAACATCTTACGTATGAAATATACAACCTTATTACTGTACTATGGTCTTTAAAATCTTTTGTATTTCTTAGTATATAGCCCAGGAGCCTTAAGGCTTTTTGTACCATAAAGGAAATGTGGTTATCAAAGCTTAACTTTTTGTCCATAATAACTCCTAAATCTTTAATTTGGGTTACTTGAGGAATAATATCATTATTGATGGTCATATCAACTAGTGGTGGATTAACTAATCTTGAAAATAGTATACAATTGCACTTCGTTACATTCAATATTAATCTGTGGACTTCACAGAAATTAAAAAAGCTACAAAGGTCGGCTTGCATTAATTGGTAATCATTAATTGTTGAAATTTTTCGATAGATTTTCATGTCATCAGCATATAAAAGTACATTACAAAAAGAAAAACATTCAACTACGTCTGAAATGAAAATACTAAATAATAAGGGACCCAAGTGGGACCCTTGTGGAACACCCGAATTAATAGGAGTGACTCTAGACTTTACATTGTTTAGAGCAACATACTGGGTTCTGTTGGAGATATATGAACAAATAAGATCCAGTACCATGCCATGCACACCGAAATTTATAAGTTTGGCGACCAGTGTCGGATGATGTACCTTGTCGAATGCTTTGGAAAAATCGGTGTACACAGCACATACTGACTGACCGTTTTCCATCCCATTATATATATACTGAATGAAAGGCACTAAATTAGTAGCTACTGATCTTTTCTTAAAAAATCCGTGCTGAAATATGGTAAGACGATCTTTAACCAGAAAGAATAGCTCTTGAGTCAGAATTTTTTGAAAAATTTTACCCCTTAAATTTAATAAAGATACTGGCCTATAGTTATTTACAATATTCTTAACACCAGACTTAAATATGGGGACAACTTGGGCCATTTTCCACTTATCTGGAAAACAGCCGCTTGCCAGTGACTTGTTAAATATAATCCACAAAGGCTCGATGATGAATCAATGAGGGATTCTTGTTATCAACAAAAACTGAGCTGAAGTACTCAGAAAAAGCTGAACATATTTCTACAGATCCTGTGTATTCCCTATCCTTATAATTCATTATCAAGGGCAGTGCGCACTTTTTACGTTTATTAGACACATGCGACCAAAACTGTTTCGGAGATTTGTTAATGTTTTCCTCCAGTTGTTTAACATAATTTTTATAATCTTTGTTTATTGTTTTTTTAACTTCTTTTCTCAATTCAGAAAATCGTGTATAGTCATTAGCATCCTTATATGGTTTCCATCGTTTATGAAATTTGTTTTTCTTCTTCATTAATTGAATTAAATATGATGAAAACCATTTAGGATTACCACGTTTGTTAAAAACCTTAACCGGAACATGAGTTTCAATCGCGTTATCAAGAATATTATAAAAAAAAATCAACACAAACATTGATATCATCATGATCCAGTACTTCTCTCCACAAAATATCATCAAGATTACTTTTTGATATTATCATAATTCGCCTTATAAAATAAGTGTTGTCTGTAGGGCTTACGCGTCAGTAATTTTTCAACAGATAATTGTAATATTATTTCTAAAGCCTTATGATGCAAATCCTCAGGGACAAACGGTGACAAAGATTCATGAACACTTATATCAAGATTATTTGATAAAACTAAGTCAAAAATTTTTCCGTGAGAATTTGCAATGTTATTGAATTGTTTTAATCCAACAAGATAAATAAAGTTTTTAACATATTCACTTCGACCATCATGTCCTGAGGAAGGCGAAAAAGTATTCGGATTCTCATTATTAGTTTTCCAAGTTATATCAGAACAATTGTAATCACCAATAAAAAGAAAACATTGTTGTGGGTTGTTGTTTATAATATTTTCAACTTTCTCAAAATGAGTTATAAAATCTTTGTTTGTACTATCTGGGGGAATACATACACAACAAATGAATAGTTTTTTACCTTCACTCAAGGATAATGATACCCATAAGTCTTCAATTTTTTCATTTGAATGCCACGAAGGTAAAGTCTTTGATACTATATTACTCTTAACCCCTATCAAAATGCCACCACCATCACTTTTACCACTATTAATTAAGTCACGGTCTCTTCTATACACTGTATATGTGGAGGGAATTAATTCGGAGTCCAAGATTTCTTCTTGTAACCATGTTTCTGTAGCACAGATAATGTCAAAATTACCAAAACATACCACTGAAAAAAACTGTTTGTTTTAGTTCTTAATCCGCGAGTGTTCTGGTAGTAGAGATGAAATTCTTTGAACTTGAAAAAATGCTATAAAATAATCTTAATACAAGAGTCTTAATATACTGTCACTAAGGCACTTCTGGATTTCCAATCTTCTGCAGTACATCAATGGAGGAAATCAAAAAGGATTTTGAGGATTCCGATTTTTTTATGTATATTTTGCAGTCCTTGACCCAGCAGTACTTGTAGTTATTAGATAAACTGAATTTCCTTGCTTGTTTGTACAGAATTTTATAAAAAGGAGATAAATGCTCGTTAATGAATATTTTGCCAGTACTGAAAGCAGATTTAATCAATTTATCTTTGTTTGCACGAGCCGCTTCAATGAATTTCCTTTTCATGACTTGATTTTTAAATTTTATAATTATATTGTGGTTGATATTAGAATTGCCCTTGTTGTTAGGATGGGTTTTCACCCGATGACACTCGATTGATTATATGGTTATCAGCCATTCTAAATTCGATGAGCTCTGAAATACTTTGAACAATGAGCTTTAAATCCTCATCTCTTTTCTCAGAGACTTCACACAATTCAATATTACATAATCTGCCTTGTTGTTGTAAATTTTCTAACTCAGAACTCAGTTGTGAACATTGTTTTTTTAGGACAATTACTTCTTCTTTAAGCCTTGGAACAACGCTTACGGTTTGTTGAAAATGATCCATACGTAATCCAAAGTCGTCGATTTTATTTCCATAAAAATTTAAAGATTCAATAATTTCGGCATGTTTAATTCTGAAATCTTTCAATTCAGATCTAATTAAATTAACTGCTGTTAATAACTGATCAATTTTAGAGTTGTCATCGTTGCAATCCATTCTGCATTTTTGACAAACCCAATTAACACCGGAATCCGGAGAGAATTCACAAAAACTACTAGGTAATTTCACACATTTTAAGTGATAGTTTTTTGTGCATTTGTCACAAGAAACACCTGGATTCGTTCGGGTCGTACAGTTATTACAAAAAGTACAAATGCCGGGCATCACAAAAAATGTCCGATGTAAATTTATGACTTTGGAAATAACACTGTGACGGGAAATATTTTATAAAAATTGTAATGAAAGCAGACCTTATATCTATATGCTGAGTTTCCCAGATGGCACATGAACACTTTAATTATGCACTTGTCAAATTTCGTCTCTTATTTATAAGTATTAACCACTTATTTACGGGATTAATTAGGAGTACTTCTAAAACACGACTTAACTCACTTCGCTTCACCCGTATTAGTTTTCTAGCAATTTGTCTTCTAGTGTTTTTGAATTTTCTAGTAATTTGTCTTCTAGTGATTTAGAATTTTTTAGTAATTTGTCTTCTAGGATTTTAGAATTTTCTTGTAATGTTTCTAGGGTTTTCGAATTTTCTGGTAATTTGTCTTCTATTTTTTAATAGCAAACTCATGTGCCCATTGTCAGAAACTTCAAACAAATAAGTATCGAGATTATTATGTATATTTTTTAGGGCATCTCATAGCCGTTGTATTAATTCATTTTAATTTCTAAATCCTTTTCCCCAACTTCTTTTTTTTTAAATCTGACACTTCCAAGTGGTTCAAGCCACTGCTTTAAACACCTGATATTTACTATACGGCTATCGAATAATGAATCCTTTCGCCAGCTCTCCGGTATTATATTTTTCTTCTCGGAATTCTAAGAAGTTTTCTCGATCATTCGATGAATTTCCAGAAAGCCAGCCGCTTGTCGTCAGACCAACTACAATTTGGATTCCACGAAACTTCGGATGAATGTCCAATCCACGAAATATGGGATGAATTCCCGTCACAGTGGAGTAAAAACCCAATAAATTAACAAATACCATTTGAGAAAACGATAAACGTCCCAAAAGTAAAACAGGGCGCCCTAGCTGGAGACGTGGGCAAAGTAAAAGCCACTATACAGATTGATGTCTTAAGAAAACGTTGTTATCATATGGTAGTGATTCGTTTACAAAAACAAAGCTAAAAATTCGATTTCAACGGTTTGCATATATTCAGATAATAAATACATTAAAAAAAACGAAAACCGACTTCAAAAGAAAATTAACTAAAAAACATTAAATAATTTTTGCTACAACAATTAAATACTTTTTCTGAAGTCGGTCACAACTTGAACAGCGAAGTTGCGAGGTACAACTATCAATGTACTTCCAAAAAATAGCTTGGCAACGACTTCATGAAAAGTATTTAATTGTTGTAGTAAACATTATTTGATGTTTTTTAGTTAATTCTCTTTTGAAATCGATTTTTGTTTTTTAAAAAAGTATTTATTTTACCATTTTTAGTGAGGCAATGGCTTAATTGGATGCAGGTTTCAATTCTAATAAACTTTTCGATGTTACCTAACATAAGGTATTTTACTTTCATTTAATAACTTGACCAACCTCGTTGAAAAGCAAATCTAAAATCCTTCATTGCGTACTTATATACTAAGTCATCAAACTTGATTGTTGCTTGGCACCGACTTCAAAAATATACTAGATTGGTAGGTAATTAATTTGTACAGAATGAGCACCTTTTAATGTTTACATTTTTTACTTCCTTCCTGGGTAGGTACCTAACAACATTGAATGTGTTATTTATTTGTAGAGTTGTATTTTGTTATAATTATGTTTAGCTTTTTAGTTATAGGTAGAAGTCGGTTATATATTTTTTTAAATGTTTTATTTTCAACTTTTTTTTTGAACTCAGGTAGTTTTCATTGTTTGTTTTTTATTTTGTATGTATAACCTTAATAGACAGAACCAGGTAACATTGAAAGCCTCAACATTACACAATGATACTTTCTCATTTAAATTGACAGGTAAATCTTTACGAACAAAATGTACTAGTAGGCGTTGACTTAATAAGCCCAAAATATATTTATGCCTTATGGACTACGCCATGTAACTTTTTTTCAACTTTTTTGACAACCCTGTATAACTATAGATAATTCCACTCCAACCTATGTACCAACCATCCTGTCCATACGACTGCCCACGGACAAGCATAAATTTGTTAGCTGCCTTCTGTAAAGTATAGGACGGAGCAGAATCCATCCCATATTTACGGAGTCAAATTCGTCCTATATTTCAACCATAGTATATAACTCCTTGTGGGCTACCCCATAAATTATTTCATTTTTAACATTTTATATTATCGCCCTGTGTAACATTAATTCCTCTCCACACTTTATGCAACTTCTTATGGGCTATAAAAGAAATAAGTTTTTAATCACACTGTATAAATATAATTCAACTCCAGCATATATTTCAACCATCCTGTATATGATTTGCTTATGTCCACATCATATAACAGTTTTTTTATCACCCTATATAATTTTAATTTCACATTTTTTCCAACATTTTTATACCACCAAACGTCCAGTCCACCCTATATTCCAACCATCCTGTATATACGGCTGCCTACGGACCACTATCATTCTAGTCCGTCCTATATTTCAATCTTCATATAAATGCAACTCCTTCTACCACTTTACTTTGTGATTTTGTTTGCTATAACTAAACACCCTGTCAATAAACCCACCAAATAGCAGTTTAAAGTTTGACATGTGTTGTCACTGAATTTTCTATTAGGCCGGGAGAATGTGACAACCAAATGCACGTTCTTCGCAAAATGGAAAAATTTGCATTTAAATAGGTATTTGCCTGGTATACAAACAAAACGAGCTTGGTACTCATTGATTTAAGGAGCCGAAAATACTATGCTTTATTACATATATGCTTGAGATGTACATAGAAAATTTTCATATTCGTAATTAAAACTTCCAGTTCCTAAAATTACCGCACTATTACGTTGGAATTAAAATATTTATTTGGAAATGTCCGTTATGTCATTTCGATGAAATTTTTGATAAGAATTTTGGAATTTTCATATAAGAGTTTTATACGTTTTTTACGTCCAGTCCACCCTATATTCCAACCATCCTGTATATACGGCTGCCTACGGTTCACTATCATTCTAGTCCATCCTATATTTCAATCTTCATATAAATGCAACTCCTTCTACCACTTTACTTTGTGATTTTGTTTGCTATAACTAAACACCCTGTCTATGAACCCACCAAATAGCAGTTTAAAGTTTGACATGAATTTTCTATTAGGCCGGGAGAATGTTACAACCAAATGCACGTTCTTCGCAAAATGGAAAAATTTGCATTTAAATAGGTATTTGCCTGGTATACAAACAAAACGAGCTTGGTACTCATTGATTTAAGGAGCCGAAAATACTATGCTTTACTACCTATAGGCTTGAGATGTACATAGAAAATTTTCCAGTGCCTAAAAAAAAATACGCGACGAATTGATAACCTCCTCCTTTTTGGAAGTCAGTTAAAAAGTGACATGAAGATCTATTATACAATTTTTAGTGATGTGTCATAATTAGATGCATTTTATAATTCTTGTTACCCCTGTTTGATAAGATTTTTATATATTATGAAAAATAAAGCCATTTTACTTTTAAGCAAAATTAATATTTGCTGGCAAACTTCGTATACAGTTGAAAAAGTGACATGTAATGATTACAGTATATGTTTCCGAACATGCAAGTATTTTTATGAAGAATATTTTTTTCTCTAAATAATATTCATAAGAATGTTTTCCGTTTGAACTCAACTTATGAAGACACACTGTATATAGAAACCAACTGAGGACCCCCACCTTGAAGTTGAACAGAAATACTTATTATATTATTTTTAGTGCAATGGCATAAGTAGATTCAGTTTTTAATTATAATTACTTCTATTTGTTAACAATTTCAGATCTTAACAAAAATGAAGTATTCAAAAGTCCTTTTTGATGACAAGCCTTTTCCACAGTTAAAAAAGTGACATGGAATACTGTTTTCGTTTTAGACCATGTAAATCTGTGAAGAATAACTTTTTCTCTTAAAATTATTAATAAAAAGAAATCGTTTCATTTATGTATACACACTGTATATACCTATTAACTGACATTTATTTTGATTAATTCATTTTATTTACAAGTTACCCCAAGTTCCGAACAGTTAATACCAGCAACTCTATCAAAGCTTACTGTATAAAAATGTCGTTAAAAGTTTTCCCCGATTTTCTAAAAAACGGTACAAGCTATGTTATTGAAAAATAATTTGGTCAAGTGCGAGTTGGACTCGCATACTTAGGGTTCCGTACCACCTTCAAGATTCGAATATTCCAGTTTCAGACAAGCAGGGAATGAGTGCATTTTCTTATATTTACCCTTATATCTTTTAAAGGAAGCGTTTTAAATTTATAAAAAATATACACGTTGATTTTCCACACATAGACTTTTTATTTTATCTACTTTAGGATTCGCTTGATTTTTATCACAATACATATGTATTTAATTTTCTAATTTGGCCCCCAAAAATTAACATTAGAGTTTTATTATACTAATAAACTTTCAGAGATGCCTTTTATAATCCACTGTCTGAGTTTTGAGGCTCTGTAGATTGGAAGAAAAACGGCAAAATAGGTCAAAGTTTAAATTACAAATTATTAAACCTGTTATTCAAATTATTTAAAAATATAAATAAAATATATTTTTCAAATTTTAAATAGTATAGTTTCTAAAGTGGGAATTAAGTTGATGTTTAATATTTTTGTTAATATCTTTTATACAAATGATTTAAAAATATGATATATTTGTAATTCACATAATGAGCCTTTTATCTGATACATTACATGATGCGTTTGAAAATTGAACCTTTATTTTCCATTTAATTGTATAATTTGTCCCTAAAATTACTATGGGGGTTTTCTAATAATTTACTTTCCGTTTAATTCTATTATTTGGAGGCCAAATAATAGAATTAGGGATTTTTTTCATATTTTTCATATAAACAAAAAAATGAGGTCTTAGAGTTTGCGGAATAACGGGGAGAATGGGTAATTTTTTTAAAATATTTTTTTAATATATTTTAAAATATTCATTTTAAAAAAATTAAAAAATATATATTTGTATTCGTCAGAATGAGCCCTGATATATTACATGACCCGTTAGAAACAATTATAAATTTTTATTTTCCATTTAATTCTATAATTTGCCTCTCAAAATGAATATTCGGGGTTTCTTCTTATTTTGCCAGTAAAGTTCAGGGGCTATACTTCCAGTGTTTCAAAATTTTTCATATTTTTGTTAATATCTTTTTAATTAATTTATTTTATAAATATGGAAAAAATATAAATTTTAATTTTATATTTTCAATTTAATTCTATAATTTGCCCCCCAAAAAAAATATTCGGGGTTTTTCCTTATTTTTTCAGTAAAATTAAGGTGAGGGGCTATACATCCATTGTTTTTTCAAAATTTTCCAGCTTATGGTTTCGGAGATAGGGGGGGATTGGTAAAATCTTTTAATTAAATTATTTTAAAAATATGAAAAAAATATATTTGTTTTCGTCGTAATGAGCCCTTTCATTTGATATATAACATGATGCGTTAAAAACAATTTTAATTTTATATTTTCCATTTAATTCTGTAATTTGCCCCCCAAAATTAGAAGTAGAGATTTCTCCTTATTTTTCCAGTAAACTTCAGGTCAGACTCTATACCTCTATTTTTTTTCAAAACTTTACGTTTTATACTTTCGGAGATAAGGGGGGGGGATGTGTAAATTTTGGTATATTTTCGTCAATATCTTTTAAATTAATTTTTTCTAAATATGAAAAAAAATATATTTGTGTTCCTCAGAATGAGACTTTTCATTTGATGTATTACATAATGCGTTTTAAACATTTTTAATTTTTAAATCTTTATTTAATTCTATAATTTGCCCCCCAAAATTTATATTATCGGTTATTTTTCCTGTAAAGTTCGGGCAACGTTCTATATTGCCTATTTTTTTCAAAATTTTAGGTTCAGTAGTTTCGGAGATCAGTGGGGGGAACGGTCGATTTGTTTAGTTTTTCTCCCCAGAAGTACCCCTAAAATCAAAATTTCTTCTTTTGCGATATGTACACCTGATCGGGTCACCAAACTATACCTTCGTACCAAATTTCAACCTCTTCTGTCTAGTAGTTTAAGAGAAAATTGCTGTGATGTGACAGAGGCAGAAATCCTGAGTGATATTATAAGGGTATCCGTATGTTGTATATACGGAACCTTAACAATATGGGACCACTTCGGGATTCCCCGGAACTAATCCAGTTCGTTTTTAATTCGTTATACCCCATGTTGCGAACAGAAATTTTGTTTATATCATTAATACCAGCGACTCCACCAAAGTTTACTGTATAAGAAAGTCAGTAAAAAAAGTTTTTCCCGATTTTCTAAGAAACGGTACAAGCTATGTTATTGAAAAAAATATTAGACACTTCGGGATATCCCGGAACTAATCCAATTTCTTTTCAATTTGTCCTATGTTCGGAATTTTTTTTCTAAAATTTTTAATTCTGGCGACTCCACCAAGGCATAGAGTATAAGATAAAAATTGGTAAAATTTTTTTTCCCATTTTCTAATTAATGATAGAAGCTATGTTATTGCAAAAAATATGGGACCACTTCGGGATATCCCGGAACTAATCCAATTTCTTTTAAATTTGTCCCATGTTTCGAATAATTTTTTTTCATATTTGTAATACCGGCGACTCCACCAAGGCATAGAGTATAAGAGAATAGGTATAAAATAATTTTTCCCCATTTTCTAAGAAACGGTAGAAGCTATGTTAATGAAAAAAAAAGGGACCACTTCGCGATCCCCCGGAACAGAATCCAGTATAAACGGTCTAAATTCCTTGAGCTGATTTCGAGTAATGGGTGAACAAACATAAAAAAAAACATAGATCCAGACGAATTGAGAAGCTCCTCCTTTTTGAAGTCGGTTGAAAGTAATGTGCACTATATAAGTGCCTAAAATTCATGCCACATTTGAAGAAGCGTTTCGAAGGTTTATTGTGAAGCACAGTACAGTGGTATCATAAGAAGTTTGGAGAAGGTTGCCAAGAGCAAAATATGTTTGTCGCCCACGGTCGAAAATTAATCTTTACCTACGATAATCGCAACAAATTGAGTTCAGTAGGCTACCAAATTTTAAAGTTATGTGTTGATTTCACATGATAATTTGACTGAGTTTCAAACTTACCAAAAAATACAGATTAGAGCCACTTAGCCACTTGCAATGTGCTATGCTGAAAGAACTCCGAAAAGAAGAAACTGGGGCAGATTTGAGTATTCATGGTGAACAGAATGCTTAACGGTATTGTACTTGCATTAATAAGCATAGAGATTGTACTAAAATAACTGAAATCACTTGAATCTTCTTGAATAAATATTTATTGAGTTACAGCCAAATGGGTCTAGGTAGACCATCTACCACAATATTAAGTGATCATATTCGGTGAACTACTTTTGAATTGAGAAATAATCAACGACCTAATGGAAGAAAGGACGAGAAAGGTTTATCAACTACATGGATGCATGGTTGCCAATTACGGTAAAGTGTGTTGCTTTTATATATCCACAAAGTGTCTAAAAGCCGAAAACAACTACCCCAATTCGTTTTATGTAACTGAATAATTCATGGACAGTCCGGTCACGTTATTCGCCAATTTTGTACCACCAAGTCTTGTTGTTAGTGTAATTAAGGCATCCTATGTCTTTAGTTGTAAGATGTCCAGATTGAATCGAGGGGTGGTGAATTTAGAGATTTGCCCGAATTAGGCACTAAAGTAGCAGCAGTTCCGCCTGAACGATACACATAAGGTAAATGAGACACCAGATACACATTGCAATTTATTTTTAGAATAAGAAAACAATCTAACGACTTTATAAAAGGGTGTACTATATTGGACGAATTTGTTTTTTAATAAGTTTAAACTGTACTTAATTAGGCTTTAATCTGCAACACAAGGTGGTTTTAATAAAAATAAATTATCTATATATAAATAGGCAAAGACAGAACGGTTAGTTACTGTTTTCTCCTGTGTTTCTCAACCAATTTCTTTATTTTTGTTTTGTTTAGTAGCTACTGACGACCTTCAGTACAGAATACTAAAATTTATTTATAATGTTGGTTCATTCATTAAATTAAAAAAGTTATTTACGTCCATACTGTCAATGCCAAGCAGATAACATTAAAAATGTCGCCAGATTCCTTGGAAAGAAAATCGTAAGATAGATTGACTGGAATGTGAAAGACGAATTAAATTAAACTAAAAAGTAACAAGTTTTGACCAGTTCCTAAAGTTATTCTACATCGTCATGCTATTGAAATAGAACCCAGGATAATTTATATTACATAATAATGGCCATTCAATAGGCTCTCACAAATCTGCAACGTTCATTGATTTGTAAATATGATTTGTCAACTAAAATAAGAATTATGTTGCAATTGAATAATTTATTTCTAATAACACTTTATTAATTTTATTAACATACTTTCAATTTAAAGATTCTTTTAATTTCTACTATATCTTTATCTTTATATATATAAATCTTCTGTACGTGTGTTAGTCATTGAACTCCTCCTAAATGGCTGGACCGATTTTGATGAAATTTTTTGTGTGTATTCCAGGGGGTTTGAGGATGGTTTAGATTCACAATACGGTCAACTAGATATTGTTTTTTTAGTTAAATTATTTATTTAAAAATTGTTGTTGATGTTAGCACAACTTACATAGGATCCCGCAGACTGCGCTGTAGTCTCTGTCAAATATTCAAGAGGGTGCTTTAGTTTCAGTTACGACTGACAGATGGCGTTCAGATTATATTGTTACAGCTAATTTTTAAAAGTTTACATGGGACAGGATAACGTCTGTCGGGTCCGCTAGTGAATGTCATATAATATGAATAAGATGACAAAAAATGTGATTTAATTGTAATTAATTGTAATATTCAAGACAAATAGTTAGATCTGACAGCCCTGAATGCATGGAATCTTTGACGTAGCCCCTTTTTTTGAATTTTATATTTCAGAATATTGTTTGGCGTAAGATTATTATAGCACGATGGTAAAGGTAAGTTGGAAATTCAATGTGTAAAGTATTAAAGTATTACTTATTTATCATTAATTAACAGCAGGTGCATTATATTTCTTTATATTTTCTATCCAAAACAGAAATAGTGATTGCTTATTATGTTTTTCAGTTAAGAAAATGAAATTATATTGAATCTTAAGATTTTGGTATTTTGGCTGTAGGTTTATTAATATATACTTATGTTTCTAGTTATTTAGAATGTAATAATAGGTATAACACCTTCATACCAACTTTTCAGTTACGAGTTGAAATCGTTAACTGTGAAATGCCAGAATGAAGGTTCTATTTTGCTTTATTTCTCACTTTAAGACTATTGAAATTTTTCAGTCTCAAATCAAAAAATATTTTGTATATATATATATATATATATATATATATATATATATATATATATATATATATTTGTTTTTAAGTTTTCGCGGGCACTAAATGTTTTAGGTGGTTTCCGGGAATTCATCCGCGTAGTTGATAACTGATCCCTGCCGGGATCAATGGTAAAATGACGACGTTTCGGCAGAGTCACATCTGCCCTCTTCAGGTCGGTTCGCATAATTCTCGAGTAACTAGAAGCGAAAGCAGAAGGCTACAAGAATTATGCGAACCGACCTGAAGAGGGCAGATGTGACTCTGCCGAAACGTCGTCATTTTACCATCGATCCCGGTAGGGATCAGTTATCAACTACGCGGATGAATTCCCGGAAACCACCTAAAACATTTATATATATATATATATATATATATATATATATATATGTTTTAGATATTACATTTAATATTAATTTTTTATTTATTATAATGTTAATATTTTTAAAGGGATTTATTTTTTTATGTTGAAAATAATAACTACATATTTGAATATATTTACAGGCCGAATCTTTCAATTATTTTTAGGTAGAGAATCAGTTAGTTACTGTTTTGTGTTCATATATTATCTAATAAACACTTTATTTTATATTACATATTTTTCCTTCGAAAACGGTCAATCTATTGAGTAATTATATATGGAAGAAGCGTTACCTGCAGTTATATCATGTGAAAACCATCTTTGATAGTTCAGTATCAAGTGTAGCTTATTGTTCAGTAGTAAAATAATCAATGTAGTAGATCAGTATTGATTGAAGTAGCAGGAACTTTTGTTTTAATTATTCTGTAAGTTTTTGTTGTGAATTTAATTATTTTATTACTACATTATTATAAAAATCTTCCGAAGGTGTGGTGTAAAAAATTGACAAATTAGTCTTCATTATCCCCATCGTTAGACATAATCTTATCTTAGGAACAGATTTCTTTCTATTCAAAATATAAGTATATCGACGGTGACAGAATCCACAAAACATATTAGTGCATAATATTTACTTTTGAAACACAAGACTCATTTGTTCCCCACAATATTCCTTATAGTATAACAAGCAGAGCAGGAATTTTGCGGTCATTTATGATGTGGAAAATGTGGTATACGCTCTTGTCTTACTGTATGGTACGGTAAGTTGTGAAAATTTTAAAATATATATTCTTTTATTTAGTTGTTATGGCATTCAAAACGCTAAGTACTTCAATATACACATATAATTTAATAATAATGAAGGATAAACAACGCCAATTAATGAGATAAGAAGACCTGGCAACCCTGACTGAGCATGAGAAAAGAGACAATCTATAAGGCCACTGGTGGATCCAGGGGGAGCTAAGGGGCTTAACCCCCCCCCAAATCATCTGAGTGGTATGCCTTTGTAGTGTTTATTGTGCTAAAATCAATCTTCAGTGACGTCGAGCCGCCCCCAAACGAGATCAAGCCCCCCAAATGACAATCCTGGATCCGTCTCTGCTCTTCACAATGCGCGATAGATTTATTTGTCCATTTCCCTTCCCAGTACAACAAACTTGGTATTGCTAGAAAGTGACATTGGAAAGATGGTGTATCAACACGGCTGATCCACTATATCAACCTCGTGCTTATTGAAGTTATTCGCGATGAAAACAACTCTGATGAATTATTTTCAGATAAGATTTTTAACAGTTTTTAACAGTTGGCCACAAATTTAAAAAAAAAACGCTGAAAATATGATTTGAAGTATAATTATAGTTTTCTGTCCGAAAGAATAGACAAATCAAATTCATTACTGCATAAGTTTCATCAACAAAAAATCTAGACGAATGCAAGAATGCAAGAAGAGAACCTCATCTCTGGGGACGTTATCTAAATACTGATAAATATGTAATATATATATATATATATATATATATATATATATATATTAAATAAAGAAAACATTGTTGGACAACGATTCCTGATGAGAAATCGACACGTCACATCACACAGATAATTATTATAAAAAATACATCCAAACATATTATACAGGAAAACTGGTTGAGTTGACTTACTTTCTCTCAGTAAATACTGCGAGAGAGTTTTTCTATAAGAAGGCAACTAGTGTTCCCCAAACTAAACCAAATGATCATCCAAAATAATTATTTGCCTCCCCAATCATTCAAAACCTACTTTAAAAATACCTACTCATGTAGATCTATTTACTAGATAAATAATTCAAAGAGAACACTTGCACTTACAAAACTGTCATTTTTTAACTTTGTTGTTCATCTCATCTAATAAAGTGAATCAGTTTACACAAGAACCCCTATGCAGCATTGAATCCAAACATGTATCAACTGGCTGTTTATTTTTATCTGCATAGCGTAAGTAAACAAACGCGTCATATTAATAGAACACTCATCGCTAATGGGTCAAGGGACTAATTAGAATAAATGAGAATGTTGTAGTTCTTTCTCAAAATTATGGTGGTAGTAAAACCATCGAAAAAAATCCGTCTTGTGTCCAAAGAGAAGCTCTCATTTCACTCAATGGTTTAATACTGTATCGACGGCTACGGTAAAAAAGCAATCGGAAAAATTCCGCCCCTATGTGTGAGAGTAGGGTTCAAAGGTTATTGACGATGTACTGCCCGGCGGTTGGAGCATAGTAATACTAAAAGAGTTTAAAAAAGTAAAAGCCTTAGAAATCTTCTACTAAGATTTTTTTAAATTTTATATTAAATGGAATAGCTTTAATTTATTATTTTAGTATTCAGAACAGTAGATAGATGGCCATAACCTGACAGTAGTGTTCGGTGTGCTACTCATTTCTTCGAAAAGTTGTTTAGGACTTTACCTGTCGAAAATATTGCTTTTATAGAACATGCGTACAATTACCCTAATGGGAACTTAAAATCGTTTTTCTATCCTAAGTTTAAAAAGATATAGCGTTGAACATGAATGGCATTGGTTTATATTGGCTTGATTCAACGTCCGGTTGCCCCTTTTGTGTAAATATCAGTTGGGAATACATTTTATAAATTGTTTACTAGGTTAAGAAACAGGTATTTGACCTGAACTTGATTTTATCATTTATTTGCAAGTTTTGCTGTATAGGTATGCTTTACGAATAACGTGGGTACATGGTATAAAATATTTTTATGCTACACGACCTCTAAACTGATGTCGATTCCGTGAATATTTGCATAAGATTACGGTTCTGCTGTGGTGGAAATAACATTTCATAAAACTTATTATGTATATAAATAATCCTATCCCGTTTCCTAAACATAATCGTAGAATCAGTTAATTTTGTTATTAATTTGATTTATGGAAACGATTAAGTTAAACAACAATACGAATTGGTATGCTAAGTTATATTTTCTATGTAACATTAATGTAAAACTTGACTTGAATATTTGCGACTGAATGAATATATTTCGAATACCGTTGCATATTGCAATTTCATAACGATTAAATAATAGCATAAATTGTTTGGTAATGTAAGAAATAGTAAAGTAATTAATATTTACATTTTCATTCCATACCCTAACAGCACAAGATATTTTAAAAGATTTAAATATTTGAAAATATTAAAAAAAAACATTTCACACATTCTTTAAAAATGTTTTATAATACTTCCTGCCGGGATCGATGGTATCGAATACTCCAGTAACTGGAAGCGAAAGCAAAAGGCAAAGAATATTGGCAAATATTTTAGAAATATTTAATAAATCTTTCATGAAAATGTTTCAAAATGTTTCTATAAAATCTCTTTCTGAAATGTATTTATCCTACGACATTTTGCCATTTTAAAAATATTTTGATATTCTAGAAATAATTGTTAAAATATTTTTCATAAGAATAAATCGTTTCGAAAACATTTTTAAAACATTTGAAAGATATATTAACAGATGTTTCAAAATGTTTCTATAAAATGTTTTTCAGAAATATTTTTACCTACGACATTTTGACATTTTAAAAATATTTTGATGATATTTTAGAAATCATTGTTAAAATATTTTTCATGAGAATAAATCATTTCAATTTTTTTTAATATTTGAAAGATATGTTAAAAATATATATATATATATATATATCAATATTGACAAATATTTTATAAATATTTAAAAAATATTTCTTTGATATGTTTCAAAATGTTTCCATAAAATCTTTTTCACAAATATTTTTACCCTACGACATTTTGATGATATTTTAGAAATCATATATAAATATTTTTCATGTAAATAAATTGTTTTAAAACATTTATGAAATATTTCTGTGCTATTAATTGGGGTATGAATTAGGGACAAACGTGATATAGGTCAAAATATATAATTTATAGAAATGTAAATTTTCATTAGGATCCTAGAAAGTAGCTTTATTATCATAATCAATACTAATCCATTTTTCACAACTAGGTGATTAAGTAGCAGATATTTTGCATATTTCTGAACGGGCTAGCTAATGTACCATGTTTGATGTTATTAACAACTCTTATTTTTGAGATTTAGATATTTAATTTTTTTGGAAAAGCATTTTTCAAGACATAAAGATTTTAAATTAGGAGTCATGTACCCCTTCACAAATTGAATATTTCCAAAATTACCCTATACAGCTTTTCCTTTGATATATTTATATGGTCTTATGCAAAGCTGTGTTGATTGGTAAACCCGTTCGATTTTCTAGGTCTAAAAAAATTACTATGATTTATTTATTTGCAATATGGTTCTTAGAATTAATTAGATTAATTCTTAGAAATTGATATTTAAATAATTGGGATAATAGGGATATTTGTTATATTTGTACATTTACTAAATCATAGGAATAAAAAATAATTTGGTCAAGTGCGAGTTGGACTCGCATACTTAGGGTTCCGTACCACCTTCAAGATTCTAATATTCCAGTTTCAGACAAGGAGGGAATGAGTGCATTTTCTTATATTTACCCTTATATCTTTTAAAGGAAGCGTTTTAAATTTATAAAAAATATACACTTTGATTTTCCCTACAAAGACTTTTTATTTTATCTGCTTGAGGATTCGCTTGATTTTTATCAGAATACATATGTATTTCATTTTCGAATTTGGCCCCCAAAAATTAACATTAGAGTTTTATTTTACTAATAAACTTTCAGAGAAGTCTTTTATAATCTACTGTCTGAGTTTTGAGGCTGTGTAGATTGGAAGATAAAGGGCAAAATAGGTCAAGTTTAAATTATAATTTATTAAATCTGTTATTCAAATTATTAAAAAATACAATTAAAATATATTTTTCAAAATTTAAATAGTGTAGTTTCTAAATTAGGAATTAAGTCGATATTTAATATTTTTGTTAATATCTTTTAGACAAATGATTTAAAAATATGATGTATTTGTAATTCACATAATGAGCCTTTTATCTTATATATTACATGATGCGTTTGAAAATTGAATCTTTATTTTCGATTTAATTGTATAATTTGTCCCTAAATTACTATTGAGGTTTTCCAATAATTCTATTATTTGGGGGTCAAATAACAGAATTAGGGATTTTTTTCATATTTTTCCTATAAACGAAAAAATTGAGGTCTTATAGTTTGGGGAATAACGGGGAGAATGGGTAATTTTTTTTAAATATTTTTTAATATATTGTAGAATATTCATTTAAAAAAAATAAAAAAATATATTTGTATTCATCATAATGAGCCCTGTGATTTGATATATTACCCGTTAGAAACAATTATAATTTTTATTTTCCATTTAATTCTATAATTTGCCCCCCAAAATGAATATTGGGGATTTCTCCTTATTTTTTCAGTAAAGTTCAGGTGAGGGGCTATACTTCCATTTTTCCAAATTTTTCAGCTTATGGTTTCGGAGATAAGGGGGGGGATGAGTAATTTTTTTTATATTTTTGTTAACATCTTTTAATTAATTTATTTTAAAAATAAGAAAAAATATATTTGTTTTCTCCAGCATGAGCCCTTTCATTTGATATATAACATGATGGGTTAGAAACAATTTTAATTTTATATTTTCCATTTAATTCCATAAATTGCCCCCCAAAATGAATATTAGGGGTTTTTTCTTATTTTTCCAGTGAAGTTTAGGTGAGGTGCTATAGCTCCATTGTTTTTTCAAAATTTTCCAGCTTATGGTTTCGGGGATAAGGGGGGGAGGGAATGGGTAAATTTTTTTATATTTTTGTTAATATCTTTTAATTAATTTATTTTAAAAATATTTCGGAGATAAAGGGGGGAGATGAGTAAATTTTAGTATATTTTCGTTAATATCTTTTTAAATAATTTTTCTTAAATATGAAAAAATTATATTTGTATTCCTCAGAATGAGACCTTTCATTTGATATATTACATGACGCCTTTGACATTTTTTTATTTTTAAATTTTTATTTATTTCTATAATTTGCCCCCCAAAATTAATATTAATGGTTTCTCCTTATTGTTGCTGTAAAGTTCGGTCAACGTTCTATATTTCCTATTTTTTTCAAAATTTTAGGCTCAGTAGTTTCGGAGATCAGGGTGGGGAACGGTCGATTTTTTTAGTTTTTCCCCCCAGAAGTACCCCTAAAATCAAAATTTCTTCATTTACGTTACCAAACCATATATTGATACCAAATTTCAACCTCTTCCGTTCAGTGTTTAGTAGAAAATTGCTGTGATGTGACAGAGGCAGAAATCCTAAAAATGGTTCAATTCAACCAAAAATGTCTAGGGTGCTAGACAGAAGTTAGAAGTCTAAGAAAAATTCATTGTAGACAAACTAAATAAAGAAATAGTAATTTAGATATGCAGAACATTTTTTATAATAAACCAATTCACAATTATAACTTAATATTAAAATAATCAAATAACTCCGAAACTGAATATGATTTGTGTGATGACAAAGTTCGCACAAAATTCATATATCAGACAACTTTAAAAAAATGCTGAAACATGCCAAGCGATTACCCTTCTGATGACATGTGTCAAAAACAGGAAATGTTGGGTAATGTTGGTATCTGTTAACGCTTGAGTGAAGCAAGGAGGATTTGATTTCAACAGATGTAATTGAATGTAAAAGGTAAAGTCCTATCAATTTGTTGTTTACTATGCCTGCGGAACATAATTTTTGTGTGCTGGCGTTTATATCCAATGAAGATTTTTATAAGACCAGTATCGACAATTGTGGGGATTTCCTGCACTATTTAAAACACAAAGTAGCCTCATCAGAGAACACTATATTAATTAAAATTTGGGAATGTTCATCTATAATCGTTGCTCAGGATAATCTCCTGTCAGCTCATGAATAAGATGTTTAATTTTTTTAACCGACTTCCAAAAAGGAGGAGGTTATCAATTCGTCTGCAACTTTTTTTTTATGTATGACAAGCGATTATTCAAAAACCGCTTGCGCAATTTTAATTATTTAAACTGCATTATATTAAAGAACATTACAGAAAGTTCCCATATAATTGTCTATAACATAAGATTTACGGTTTTCCAGAAAATCAGAACATAAAGTAAATAAGGGACTAGATTTCAGTGAATTTCAATGAATCTTCACTGTTTTCTCTAAAACCGCTCAAGAAAATATTATAAATTGTATTCTACAAAGATATGTTCCAGCTTGATTCTGTATATTTTTCTATAACGTAAAACTTACCATTTTTCTGAAAATCGGAAAATATATGCAAAAATACTGTAAACATCATGGTAAATGTCAAATTTTCGTCATAAATATTTAGTTTAAATGTCAAAATATGCGATGAAAGTATATCGTACAGGGTGTTTGTAATGGTTTTCATTTCAATTCGTTTGAAGTAAGTGTCTTTTAGAGACGAAGTTAAGTTAGGAGGCTTATAGTCGCGTGAAATCGTTGAAATATAAGATGAAGTAGAATTACAGTTATACAGGGCGGTTTAAAAATTTATATAGTTTGAAACATAAGTAATTGCTTATACAAGGTGTTTGAAGTAAGGGTGGTGTGAAATTATTGTTATTCAGGGTGTATAAAAAATTTGTTATATAAGCATAAGCAGTCAGGATATTTGAATTATAGGACGTAGGACGGGGTATAATTATAGACATGGGTTGAAATAAATGAATTTTGTTATATAGGGTAGACCATAAGCAGTTGCATAAATGGAATACTAGACATATGGGGGAAGTAAAATCATTGGTTTACAGGAATAATTTAAACATAGAAAAAGGTCAATAGTGTGGAGAGGGTTTATAGTTATACAGGGTGGTTTTAAACATATCAGGACCATTGTAATATTGTGTTGAGTTGAACTATTGTTGTACAGGGTGATTCAGAAAATGATAGACCAATAAGTTATATGGGGGTGACCAATACATAGAAGCATATACAGTGTGGATGCAATATAGAGTGAATTAGTTACATTTATAGAAAGGGTCCAAATAATAAAACAAATAAAAAAGTTAAAATATATTTGGAAATATAGACAAAGAATAAAAATTAGAGAGGGAGAAAGAGAGAGGGAGAAAAAGAGAGAAATAAGAATACGCTAAAATTTTGAATTGAATTGTACCTCAAATCAGATTAAAAAGAAGTTATGTCTGAAAATATTGATTGATTGCACACGGTTTCTAAACGGTTTTTATTTTAAGTCAACTGAAGTCGGTTCTTTTTTAAATATAAAGTATTATAAGGATGAAATTTGAGTTTCTTTATATACACCAGTTTATACAGTAAAATTTAACTCATTTTGGGACATAAAATTCAACAGCAATTCGCTTATACCATCACGCCAGTAACTGTTTATAATTAATTATTGCTATGATTTTACAGCAAATTCATAGAAGTAAACTATTTAAATAATAAAAACCCGCAAAAATACGAATTTCTTTTGTTTTTTGCTTATATATTTAAAATTAATGGAGGAATCGTAATGGCGTCTACAGGAAAGTTGTAGAGAATAAGAAATCCTTCTTATTGAGTGTTTGTACATCTTGATTGTATCATTTTTTACCGAGTAAACTCAAAAAAACTGCTCAAAAGTGGATTTTTTTCAAAAATATATAACTTTCTGGTAACTAATACTGGAATAGTAGTCATCATCAGAACAATAGTTTATGATATTAATTTTATATAGGATCACGATGGATACTATTGAATAAGCAAATTTTTAACAATTCGAATTTAAATAATTTAGAGAACTATTTTGCACATCCCACCGTATTAACGAGACACTAGTCCGATCGAGATATGCTAAAGATATTTTGATTTTTTCCTATAATGCCGAGAAGTTGGTTTAAAATAATAGTAAACATTGCATTCAATATACGAATGTGCGACAACCAGCCAGCGGTGCACTGACAATAGCTGTCAAGGCACATGGACGGATCTATAATTCACGTAAGGTGGGAGCACGAGATGAAAATTATGGTAAATTGTATTAGTACCTATATGTTTTTTCTCAGCAGTTTATTACGTTTTTATTTACATAACTATTACCTGCTCATATTGGTGTATTTTTTTATTGGTTTATTAAATTAATGGTTACATGTATACAGTTTACTGATATTAATAAAATTACTTTTTTCCACTGACTGGATCCGCCACTGTCAAAACATCGGAGGAGAAGTAAGGGTCCGTCGTTTTAGCCAAATTTCAAAAGTAGTGTTAGTATATTTTACAGCACTATGACAAAAATCCAAGATATACGAAGTGAAGTGAATTTTTTAAGCTTTCTAAATATATTTTGCATATCGCTATCGAACGATCGTTGTTAGTCCTGCAAAATATTTCTACAAACTATTTAAAGTGCAATTCTGCAAGATCTAATTTTTCTACTGACGGCATTACGAACACATCATTACTTTTCACACTATAAGGAAAAAACGAAAATACCCCATGTTTTTTGGGGTTTTTAAAGCTCCAATAATTTACTTCTACGAGTTTGCTGTTAAAATTATGTCAGTTATGACTTATAAACTATTATTTACGTGATGGCTTATGTTTTCTTGTCGAGAAATTTCCCTTGTTGTTATATGAAGGATTTCTCGTAACGTTCCTAAATCGTTTTATTTAGTATCATCTTGCATTTTAGGTCTGCCACATCTAAGTGATAATACTAACCATTTTGATATGGAATATTAGGTAATGTCAAATAAGACATCATATAAACGTCAAATGTTTAAAACTCAAGGCTACTAATCGAAAAACTGTATATAGTTATAAATAATTAAGTTATCACCTGCAAAATTACTTTCTGTTAATACCAGAAACTGATAACTACCCACTTCGTACTAGACCATGATAAAAAACAAATTCTTGAAATAAATAAAACAAGCTATGTATAAGCAGGGCCCAATTTATTTTAGGAATTGACCAGGGGCCCCTAACAAATTGGGGTTCCCACCAATTGTAGAACAAAATTTAAAACATATAAATATTAAAAAAAAATAGAACAAAAATTGTAAATTAAAGCCAAATTCCAAATAAAATTATAATTAAAAAAATTATAGAATGTTTATATTGTATGAGTATTAATGTTGAAAATTTATTGGTATGTTTTGGTACTCTAAACCGTATATATGAATTATTATTAAATATGTGGTCAACCCTATTATTTTTAAATAAAAAATTAAGAATCTTTTTAATATGTGAGCTTGTAATATAAAAAAAGGAATCAATTAAATTTAACAGGTAACTGTTGATAAGACCGAGTAAAACTAAGCAATTCTCAAAAACATTTATCTGGAAGAGTTTGTTTCCGTTTTACTTGAAAATTAATCTACTGGTCATATGTTATTAATTTGACGTATTTTTAATCGACTTCCATAAAGGAGGAGGTTATAAATTCGTCGGCACGTTTTTTTTATGTGATTATTCAAAAACGGCTTGGGCAAATGTGATGATTTAAATAGCATTGTATTAAGAAATATTACAGAAAGGTACCATATAATTTTCTATAACGTGAGATTTACGGTTTTCCAGAAAATCAGAAGAAACGTAACTAAAGGACTACATGTCAGAGAATTTCAATAAATCTACACTGTTTTCTCTAAAACGGCTCAACAAATTTGAATACTTTAAATTGTATTCTGCAAAGAGATGTTCCAGCTTGATTCCATATAATTATCTATAACGTAAAACATACAGTTTTTCCGAAAATCGAAAAAATATTTGCAAAAACACGGTAAACATCAATGTAAATGTCAAATTTTCATCATAAATATCTAGCTTAAATATCAAGATAGCCATGAAAGTATATCGTACAGGGTGTTTGTAACGGTTTTCATTGCAGTCGAGTGAAATGGCACAAAATATTCCATTACCGTATCGTAAAGAACATATTGTAGGTGAGCGAAGTTTTCTATATGGTATACGGTGGTATGTGTGTGCGTGCATCGAAATTCAAGCAGCAAGCAATGTGCGCAGTTGAAATATTGGGCGAAGTAAGGTTAAATTAACATATGCAGTAAGGATATTCGAGTTATAGAACCGAGGGTTCAAAAAATATGTTAGAAACAGTTGCATATGTAGGATTATTGAAATATAAGATTGAGTGAAATTATAGTTATACAGGGTGGTTAAAAAAATGTTACATACTGTGAAACATAAGTAGTTGCTTATACTTGGCAAAGTAACATTATCGGAATACACAATGGCGGATCCAGGATTGTGATAGGGGGGCTTGATCTAGTTGGGGGAGGGGCTTGACGTTACTGAAGGCTAATTTTAGCACAACGAACCCTAAAAAAGCATACTACTCAAATGATTTGGGGATTTGGGGGGGGGAGGTCAGCCTCTTAGCCCCCACCTGGATCCGCCAGTGAGTATGCAGGGTAATTTAAACAATAGAAAAATACAAACACTCAATAGGGTGGAGAGGATTAATACTTATACAAGGCGTTTGCAACATCGTGTAGAGTTTAATTATACTTGTACAGGGTGATTCAGAAAATATAATAATTTATATTGGGTCACCAATACACAGAAACATATACTGGGTAGTTGCAATATAGTGTGAATTAGAGTTACACTTATAGAAAGTGGGCCAATTAATAAAACAAGTAAAAAATTTAAAAAACATTGGTGATTCTTAGATAACTGTTTTTTACAAATCAACATTTTTCAAAATCAAATATGCTTTAAAAATTGTGTTTTGGGTGCTATTGGTCTTTTATTATGCTCAAAATTAATCCTGTAACGTAGTTCTACTACAACTTCAATAAAAAAGAAACAAGAACAAAAATTTAAAATTTCACGGCCACGGTACTGACACCAAAATTAAAGATTCAAAATACTTGCCTAATAAATCTCTTTAAAATCTTAAATTAATTAAACAAATCATACATTATAGGAGTTTGATAATCATACGAGACATTTACGATATTTTCTATCTTAATTTTAACAATCTTGAAAATTTATTAACAGCAGAATTTCAAATAACAATTTTTATAATAGAATAAAACAAACATTAGTTAAATCGATTATTCCATTCAATATTGGGGTATAATTGCAGCATAATTTGATGACTACAATAGAATTTAGTTTTAAAAGCTAAACTTTAGATTATAAGGCCACTATAGAAATTTTTACATTTAGTTTGAAAAACGTAAATCAGGCATGCCACGGTATGACATTTTGTAAGGTATTGATGATCCATGAATACTTGTCGACGGTAAAATACTATCAAATTTATCATATTTATAATTTCCTGATCAAAAAAATCATGTTGAATAATAAATAAAGTACTAGACATAAAAAATCATAGTTATCTAAAAATCACCCATATGTGGATAATATTTAAAAAATACAAATTAGAGAGAGAGGGAGAGATAACAATACGCTAAAATAATCAATAGAATTGTATCTTATCAGATAAAGACAATATGTCAGAAAATAGTTATTGAATGACATGGTTTATAAACGATTGTTATTTTAAGCCAGTTGAAGTCGGTTGTTTTTTAAATATAAATTATATATAAGTTTGTTAAAATTAATTTATATTTCCGGGAAATTTTTTGATTGACGATGGACTTATTAAGTATTCACGTATTTCCGGGATATATAAAATTGTTTAAACAATTATGAAAAAGATTATTAACGGGTTAAAATTTAATATTGAAACCAAAAATTCCAAAATTTCGGGGGGTGTTAGAACCCCTGCTGGCTACGGGTTTGGCGGGAATAGATTAAGCACACAGTGCTTTTCCCACAGGCAACTGTATGTTGCCCTATCACGTGTTACTTCGAAACAAAATTTGTTCGTTTTACACGTGATCAAATTATCAATGTCATATACAAAGTAGGTATACTAATAAAACCAATCTAAATGTTTTCTGTTTTGTTTTCCACTCAAAAAATATTCTAAATTAATATTATGTATAAGGAGGAAAGATGATTGATTTTTTGTTTGTTTCACTCAAAAATTACTCAACCAATTTTACGGAAAGCTGCATCTCCTCGGAGTAACATAGGGTATTTTATATTTTATGAACCCTTGCGAAGCTAGGACGGGTTGCTAGCTGTATATAATGCAGAACGAGTATTTGAACAAGGGTGCCTGGGTAAGATACAAAAAATATTATATTTATTAAATGTTTCACAACATCGCAGGAGATATTTCTGAATTATTATACTCGAAAAATCAGCATTTATTTAAAAGATTCTTCGCTCCGAACCCAAATACAATAAAATGTATTCGATTATATTTTAACAAGCGAACCCTAAAGAGCAAAAAATTAAAAAAATAGTATGAAGTTAAGAACAACCACAAAATATGTTTTTCAAATTATTTCTTTACCTGTTATATGCCCACAAAAGATTTGATATGGTTGAATAAGATTTTTTAATAAATGTTTAATTGGAAAATATCCAAATTGGCATTTGTAACTAGTATATTAATTTTGTAAAGACCATTTTCTATTCAGTTGCATAACAAGGAATAATAAATCGTAGTTGTATTAGGTACTCTCAAAATACCAAATTCCAAAAAAAAATAATGTGCATGCCACAGATGACCAAGTATTTACAAATTTCAGGCAAATGAGCCACCAGAGACTTCAATGGAATTGAGCTAGCTGTATCATAATACAGCTAAATAAAAATTCTATCATAATAGAATTTTTATTTTATTATGTACCTTTCGAATGATCATTACATTTTTTTCTAAACAGGTCAAACCGTTGTGTACAAAAATCCAATAAACTAGAAAGCACAAAATTCCAATAAAGAAAACTTAACAGAATTCTGAGTCCTTCAAAATATAATAAAACACTTGTTTTAAATTTATATAAAATATTCAAATAATAAAACATTTTAAGTTCAATTCTTCTGAAATGCACAAAGCTTTTGATTTCTGATCTATAATATGCAGAATATTAAAATGAAAAAAAATATTTTATAGGACTTAGGTTCGATTTACTTACAAAACACTTTTAATTGTTTAAAATCAATAGCTACAACCAACTTCTTATTCTTATCCATTTAAGGTATTAGGCTCTTGCCTATTACGCACCCAACTTTTTCTTGGTCTACCTATACTTCTTCTGTCTTTACATTTATGGCTCAATACTTTTTGAGAGATTCTAGCATCTTCTATTCTATCTACATTTTGAAATTGACTTCGTAACCCGTTTACATATTTTACTGGCCATTGTCCAGGTGTCGCTGCCAAGACAGAATTGGCACAGCGATCCTCCTACAATACATGATTTGTGTTTCTCTCCTGGACCAAATTTGAATAAAAATACAAATGCTGAAAACTAACTCGACTATGATTATTCTAATAACTTCTTAACGCAAACCACAATGTCGTCTGTCTGTGTCTTAAGGTTCTATGTGAATTATCTCGAGGTATATGATTACGGATATTTCTGTTCAAAACTTATAACTATATTTCTAGATATTTTGATCAGTCGTCGCTTATCTGCACTACAGCTACCCTGTGGAGAGGTTTAAAGCTCTAGTCATAATTACGTAACGTATAATACGTCAATATCGGATGTTGCAGCTTTATATTTATTCATTTGCGAGTAAAACTTAGGTTAGTGTGTTAACCAGCCTTTGTCAATATGTTTTATTTCTGAATTATTTTTTCTTAATCCCGCACATCTCTGAAATTCCTATTGCAATCCTCGTCGATCTTTTAGCTCAAATCTTCGACGTTTGTCACTACGACTTACAATAATTTTTAAAATTAGCTTGTTGCAGTTAATTTTTCAGCCATGATTTACTAATCCCTAGTATTGAATATTTTATTCCTTCTAGAAAATGAACTCTAATCGTAAGCCTTGTCGAAAATTTTGTTGCAATTCTCACCGAAACATTTCTTACTTTCCCGTAGTTTTTTTTTAAATCACAATACGTTGGCCCTGTAGTCAAAAGTGAAGCAAAGCTACCTAAAAAGGTACATGTCCAGGAGGAATTCAATCTAGTCGGATTTGTTCTTTAGTCTCACAATGTACTAAGAAAAACTCGCTGATGATTGGTTTACAACTGGTTGTCATCGCCAATTAGCCAAATTTTGGTCGCCAGCAAAATCCTGTGTTTGATATTAGATGCAGCAGCACCAGTGGAGAATATAATGTGATGATCCCTGTCATTGACTATACCCTAAAAGGACTACAATGCCTGCGTATTCACAGAACCCCCATGAGGTTCCAGATCTGAGGGCTGGTGGATGGTTAACATTAAATTGACTTTCTCTAGATGACGAACGGTGTGATAAACTAACTCTGCAGTCCCACTGAAAGTAACCTTTGTGTCCAGATCTGAATTAGTTTTTTCTATTCTCATAAGTTTGGTTCCTATTCCTGCAATACATATTAAACAGCTTCCACAGCTCTGATCTTGTTACTCTCTTGTCGCCAACTCACATATAGTTCTCAACTCTGGAAAGAATCTGCTGTACCCTCCTTTCACCAGGCTAGGGTCTTGAGTTCCAACGATTTTATAAAATAACACTTACCCATACTCTGGAAAAATTCATCATAGCTTCCATTTCTAACGCACGAAGGAGGTATCCATTATACTTTTTTACCTCAGTGAGAGTCATTGACTTTTTTGAAATTTGATGTCTCTATGCTGTTAATGAACACTGTAGTTATAAACCGCTTTCTGGTTAGGATTGATGTACCAACCGTCAATTTTCAGATTTTCATGTTCGAGTTGCAGTAGGTACACTTGACTTAGAGATTGGTCGGCATAATTTTCTTTGAACTCTAACATTAATTTATACATATCTCCATAAAGGTGCGTTGTAATCCTCTAGAGTAACTCTAGAGCAGAGCTGCACAATGAAATGATAAGTGATGTGCTTTTATCATCATTATTCCGCCTATTAGCTGTAGCAACAACTTTATTTACTCCTTAAATTGACCTGGGAGAATTGCCATTAAAAGTGGAAGCGACTTTTGTAAGTAACTTACCTTGATGATATCGTTTTTGGCGTAACTTTATTCTTCATTCAATTTTCAAAGCAATAAAATTTCAAATATATAACTAACCAGCAACACCTTCGTGCGCAGCTTTCCCATATAAAAATGTATATAATACTGATCTTTAAATAATATGTTGACCTGACGTGATATTTGACAATGAAGGCTTTCAGAGAAAAATTGTTATTTGTTGGGATAATAAAGAATGTTGGCCTATGTACATTAACAATTGTTGATTAATCTCCTATTTGTACAAATATAAATAAATTAAGTAAAAATGATTTTTAAGTTAAACCGTTTTATTTAAAATTAACACAATATTGATATTAATAATGTACTAAAAGCTAAAAAATAATTTGGTAGGTCGTAGGTACCACTCATCACACCACTCTCGTCATCATAATCAAACAAAAAATAAAATCGTTGGGCGCGTTAAATTTCGATTAAGTCAACTGCTATATCATTAAAAATGCTATTTACCTACATATTTACTCAGGTTACGTTACGCCCAACGATTTTTTTTGTCTGATTAATGAACTAGATTGATGAGGAGAATGGTGTAATGAGTGGTACCTACGACCTACCGAATTATTTCTTAGCTTTCAGTATATTATTAACAGCAGTATTGTCTTAATTAAAAAAAAATTACTTAAAAACCTTTTTTACTTAATTTATTTTAAAGTTTTTTGTTTTTCATTTTGTAAGATACTACTCATTCTACTGTTAAACTCGCCTCACCTTGGTCAGGTGTTTCTGTATTTATATTCCAGCTGCCTTTGTCTCTCACTTTGCCCTGCCAACCTGGCCTCACGTTATTCAGGTGTTTCTGACGGTAACTGTTCTCTCCGTTTTTGTACTCAACTATGAGTTTCATTTTCACTCTCTTTTGCACGTTGTGCTCTATATTTGTCTTTCGCCTTTTCAAGCCTTCTTTTTCGATGTGTTGCAGTTTCTTCTTTGTTTGTTTTCGTTTTATTTTTATTTGTAAATTGTAATCGTGTTGTTCTCACGAGTAATGGACATCAAACGGTCGACCCCCCAGGTCCAAGACTATATACAACAAGATAAGCCCAAGTCCCTAACGACATATAATTTTTATCCACCGTCATGCCACACAGTCCTCGGCACGTTTTAACCTTTACCTAACGCCACACAGTTCTCGACACGATACAAAATCTGGACTTGGGTGGGAAATCAGGCTAGTATCAAAGCTTCTTCATTTGATACCCGTATTCAAGGGATGTAAAAAAATATATCCTTAATCCGCTATTTTGTTGGCGGCCATATTGCATTTGTCAACAGGAAGGGGTGAAGTTTTAATTACTAGATTTGACCCAAACAAATAAATAAATAAACAGGGCAAGCTAAAAATGCTATTGACTTTGTATGATATGGACTTTAATGAGAAGCATATACAGCAATCTGTCAATGAGGTTTACCTCCATACTAAATTTATCATTTAAATTGGTTCATTTATTAAAACCACCAGTCGGCTTGTGTGCCCGTAGGTACTTATTATGTTTATGAAATATGTATGAAATCTCTAAACAACAGTTGTCTACATGGTAGTGCTTGTAGAAATTTATTACTTAAGGTGACTACGTGAGTGAGATTACTCAACGAGATTGAATATCTATATTAACGGCAAATATTAGTTATAGTCCAGTTCATTTACAGAAACAAGTACATTTTTCCACAAAATTAATAAAGAACAACTACCAACGTACTACTAATGGTCTAAAATGAAACATTTATGTATCACCATATCTGCAAGCAAAAATTCTTTACCATTTGTACGTTAAACATTGTTTGCCACTATGGCTAAGGATGTAAAGAAAATCAAGAGAATGAGCTGTCACAAGTTCTAATTTGTTACTGCCATATTTTAAAAACAATATAATTATTTTTCTTTTTTTAATATTTATAAATTGTTTTAATTTATTAGGAAAATATGCCAAAGAAGTGAAGATGTAGATCTGATCATGCTTATCCAATTTATTTTCTAATTATTGGCATAATAACCTCAGTAGTTTTTTTTTCAAAATTAGTAGCCTCGAGTTGACTCACCGTACAGACCGGTGTACCTTATTAATACAAGTTCCCATGAACTCGGTAATTTTTGGATTTCATTGGATGTGCTTAGACTGAGATCTTTTCACGATCTCTATTGTCTCACTATTCAGTCTCCATGTTGGATGTTTTATGTCTGCATGTAATTTTGTGTTCCCAAAGTCTGTTCCGTATGAAATCGTAGTAGCGTGTTCCACAATCGATGTTCATTATCTTTTTGCTCTATGGTATTCTCATCTATGCTGACATGAATCGTCTTGTCGCAGTTCACACATGGAATTTCGTACACTTTTATTGCTCTAAAGGGTTTCTTGTCCTTGGATTTCTCAACACCTTGCTGATATTTCTGTCTGTCTTCAACATAGTGTCAGTAAAGTTCCTACCTGGAATTCTCGCAAATCTCCGTGGTGGCCTTGACGTTAGGTAAGACTCGCTTATTGGTGTTTCGTGTTTCTCGTCTCCTGATCTCGGTTTTGTATATAGGGCTCTCTGTATATTCCTATTTGTAAATCAATTTTGTTCCAGAGTGTGTTCAAACTGTCCACTTCCTGTTTGATGTTATCGTTACCAGTTAGCCCTTGTGATCTTGTTCCCAAACTCTTAACAGGTGCTTGGAGCTGAGCTCGGTATGGGTAAGAATAATTAGCATAAAAGTATCGGTTGGTTTAAATTAGCTTCTTCGGTGATCAGAAGTTCGACGCTAATAGCAATAAGTAGTCGAAGCAAGTCGCGAATTTATACAACCGTTATTTAATTTATAAAAACATACAAAGTGGAAACTAGACCTCATCAAACCTTTATAAAAACTATTAAAAACAAACAAACATTAACAACAAAAAGGAATATCTTTCGCAAGGCAGCAAGACAGCAGAACAAACACTCAGCAACACACAAGAAATTCAATCTCCAATCTTATTTTCAAAGTATTTACAAGTTTTTCCAAGATTTTGGATTAGACACTACTTAGTACTTTCTCGCAGCTTTGTAGGACATCCTGTTTATCAAATTTAGGCTGAGACTGAGTGAGAACAGTATATTAATTAACACTTATATCAGCTAAGCTTATCACGGTCTAATTCTTTACAATGGCTTTATTCATTAGGTTAGTCTGAACATTCTTTCCCCTTACGTAAAATTTGGGACCATGCAATGACAGGAATATTCCGAATATGAAATTATATAAAAATCCAAAAAAAATATAAAACATGGATACTGATAATGGTTGTTAAAATTATTTTGTTATAATAGAGTATTAATAAAATAGGGTTATAATATTCTTGAGATAAAATATTAATTAATAAAAAAAACGAGAGCTGTCGTGAGACAGCTGATAGTAACACTTGGAACGAAGTTCCTTTTGCAATATGTATGAAGTTGTTTCTAGATTTTTTCCTTTTTCGGCACTCTTTTAATCCCTGAGCATATGACTTCGCTATTGTCTCTCAATAAGGTATATAAGGTGGACCAATCCAAAAATCCTTGGGCTCCATCAATTGTGATATCCTAAAGGAAAAGTTTTGGGCATTTCATCCGTATTGTCACTTAACCCACGCGGTTCAACTCCAACCCCAAAATCTTAATTATAAAAAAGACAAGAGCTCTTCAAATGATAAAATTAGAATTTACTTTAACTTTGAGTCAAAAATGTAATGTGAAATGTAAATATTTCCTAGTTTGTATATTAAAATGAGAGAATTTTAAGACCATTAAACTGACGATTCACAAGAAGTGTATTTAAAGTTTTTCGCTATGGGTCGTTTCTATCCGTCAACTTCTACCACAAGTCGCGATTCATTCCAAAAATGGTCAGAAAACTGATATTTATGTTGGATTTGGACAGTTCAATGATGGAATCGTCTGTGATCGAATTCCTTCTTCTTGGTTGAAATCCTCGGTGGTTGTGGTTCTAGTTCATGATTTGAACAAAGTATATGTTCCGTGATGTTCAATTTGTCAAAGTTCTGTTTTAGTATTTTTAAGGATAAATTTTGAATGACCAAATCCTCACTCAACAGCTTGTGTCATAGGTTTTCGTTCGCTATTTATTACTTCTTGCTTTTTCATTGCATATAGCCATTCTTTTGTAAGATTCAGATAAGAACTCGCTAACTCAGTTCACAGTTCCCAAAAATGTTAAATAACGTTAGACACAGTGAACTAGATATGTAATAATAATATAATTTCAAATTTATTTATGTTTATTAGACTCAATAAAATTTATCTAAGAAACGTTCTGCATGATACAAAGTAATATTTTGCTATAATTTTCATCCCAATCAATGAAATCATTTTTGCATAATTTAGTATTATTATTGTTCTTTTTACTTATCTCGATATTACTCATCAAGTGATTTAATTTATGTTAGAGTTAATTAAGAATTACCCTAATGACTAATTATTTGAAAGAAATTGTCTCATATACTCTGGTAATTTGTCTACATAATTTGATGTACACATTTTTTTATTATAGGTATTAATATAAAATTTATTTGTGATTCTGTATTCTAATACATTTATTTAGTTGTTAATCGTTTTTCATGAAAGCAATCAAATACAATTATAATTATTTCTATTTAAAACTGTATTTATATTTTAAGGTGACTGTTAAATCAATATTTCAACTTCAGAATAAGGAAAACTATATATATATATATATATATATATATATATATATATATACAGGGTGAGTTTTTTTGATGATCAGTATGAGGATCTCGGAAACTAGCGGAGATAGAGCAATGGTTAAATTGGGCAAGATTTGTAGTTTTACTGGCCCAATTTAATGAAACTTTCGGATTTTTGTAAAAACTCATGGCTTACTAGATATTTTGAAAAAACGAAAGTCTGTCGATTTAGTCAAATCCCTCTAGGTCCTTTGTTTTTGATTTTATAAAAAAAGTGTAAATATGTAAATTGAAGGGAATTGTATCCCGAATATGATTGTCATGTCATCGTTTGCGTGATAGCTCTCGTTTCCGAGATATGACACAAACTTATCTTTATTTGAATGGAAACCATAGTTGGCTATGATCTCAAACAATCGGACTTTTTTAGAGCTTTTCAACGATATAATACTCATAAAAATAACAGAGTTATGAATGCTATTATCTCCTCTTATTTTCACTTTTAACGTAGTTAGCCATGAAATAGATTGATTTATTAATAACTATTCCAATAAATATTGAACGATTTTTTTATTAGGTATATCAGATATAACGAAAAAACTAAATAAGTAGGTACTTACTAAACACTTAAGAAATTAAAGTACATAATAATGGTTACAATTTATGTTCGAGAAGTCCACCATTGTTATTGCATCTTTTTTAAGATTGACATTACCGCTTTCCTCACAGACCGCCTATCAATTACTTCAATTCCTTGTAATACCGCCTCCCTTAGGTCACCAACTGTCTCATACTTTCTTTTGTATACTTTGTTTTTTAGCGCACCCCATAAATAGAAGTCTATAACTGCCAAATCGGGAGACCGGGGTGGCCATTCCCGTGGGCTATTTGTTCCTATCCAAGAGTTTGGATAGATATTATGTTGTCTTACTAATAACGAGTTATGAGCAGATGCTTCATCATGTTGGAACCACTCAGTTTCTAAACGAGTTCTCAAATTCAAATTATGCAACATGTCTTGAAAAGTGTATTGCAAGAAATGCAAGTAGCGCTCTCGAGTAAGTGATTCGTCATAGATAAAAGGCCCCAGACACATTTCATCGAAATACATAGAAAAACGGCCTTACAACCAGAGTGTCTTCTTGTAAGTTTTGACGTAGTGTCCCTTTTCACCAACATCCCTATCGACGAAGCCTTGGATATCATTATAGAAAAATACAAACCACCTCAACACCTTGTAGACTTAACAAGGCACTGTCTGATGAACACCTATTTTGTTTACGAGAACCAACGATACAAACAAGTGGAAGGAGCTCCAATGGGATCACCACTCTCACCAGTAATAGCGAACCTTTTTATGGAGGACTTTGAGGAGTTGGCACTAAGAACAGTAACTCTTAAACCCAGTCGATGGTTGCGATATCTGGATGATACATTTGTGATTTGGCCTCATGAATGGGAACACCTCAACACATTTTTAGACCACCTTAATGGCATCCATCACAAAATAAAATTTACCATGGAGGTTGAAGCCAACAATCAACTGCCATTCCTTGATGTTGTGATAAATAGGAAGGAAGATGGAACCCTTGGCCATACAGTATATAGGAAAGCAACTCACACCAACAGATACCTTCATGCAAATTCTCATCACCATCCAGCCCAACTACAAGCCGTCGTCAAGACTTTAGTAACCAGATCACAAAGACTAGCTGACCAGGATAACATCAAACAGGAAATGGACAGTTTAAAACAGCTCTGAGACAAAACAGATTTACATACCGAAATATACAAAGAGCCCTTAAGTCAAAACCGAGACAAATAGAGGAGGAGCATGTGACACCAATAACCAAAGCTTATTTACCGTATGTCAAGGGTACCACGGACAGTGTTGCAAGAATTCTACGGAGACACAATATCGATACTATTTTTAATACAGACAGAAAAATAAGCACGGTGTTGAGGACTCCGAAGACGACGATCCCTTTAGAACAACAGGGAGTGTACGAAATTCCATGTGCAGACTGTCATAAAACCAATGTGGGGCAAACTAACAGAAGAATTCAAGCTAGACGTGATAAACACCAGAACGCCATAAGAAAGCAGGAGAAAACAACATTCATTGCGGAACACGCCACCACGACACACCGAATAGACGTTGAGAATACCAGAGTACTGGCAAATATAGAACACCCGAAATCAAGACTCGTAAGAGAGGCAATTGAAATAGCGAAGAGGCCTCACAGTCTAAACGCATGCAATGAAGTCCAGAACCTATCGAAATGTTGGAAAATTCTATTAAACACCGTACCGGCCCGGACCCGTCCTATAGCAATTCAACCGTAAATAACCAATCAGCAAGCGGAGCGCCAAGGGCCAATCACACCCAGCCGTTTACGGTGCCAACCGATAGGCGCCCCTAAGAAAAAGGTACCAGACATCCTGACCGAAGAACATAATCTGATTACCGGGGGCTATCTGGGCATGAACAAAACCCTAGACAGAGTTCGCCAGCGAAACTACTGGGTAAATTACTTCGAAGAGGTCAGAGCATGTTGCCGGAAATGTGGAACCTGTGCAGCCAGTAAGGGCCCGAAGAGCCGGACCAAGGGCAGAATCCAACAGTACAATGTGGGCGTCCCATTTAAGAGAATTGCCATCGATGTCGCCGGTCCGTTTCCCGAATCTGTGAGGGGGAACAAATACATTCTGATCGCAATAGATTACTTCAGCAAATGGCCTGAGGCATATGCGATACCCAACCAGGAGGCACCCACGGTAGCGACAGTGCTAGTAGAACAGCTATTCAGTTTTGGCGTCCCGATGGAACTACATTGGGAATCAGGAAATCAGGAGAGAATGTTTCTGATCCAATCAGCTGTTGTGTATATTTGATGTAAATAAAAGTTATTGAAAGTGGTAATGAATATTAGTTTTGGAATTTTAATTGAACCCACGGAGTATACAACAATATATTCCGCTGGCTTAAACTGTAGGTGTTATAGGGGTAGGTTTAGAAGTAAACAATTTTATGGCGCTAAAGAGTTTGTTAAAATGTAGTAAAAAATTATGGTGTACCTTATTTTTGATTCTCTTATAGAGTACCCGCTATTTTAACAGACTAATTTTTAAGGGTTGTAGAAGGTGGTTTTTGTGAAAACCAGTATAAACCTTCTTCTAGTATTTTACGAGTAAAAAATTATGGCGATGGAATTAGGTTGATAGGTGTCTTCCTTTTGAAGTTAAAAAATATTCCACTAGCTTAAACGTTAAGGTAGTGGGGTAGGTTTAGATATAAAAAAATTTCATGGTGGTAAAAAAATAGTTAAAAAGTAGTCAAAAGTGATGGTATTCGTTGTTTTGGAATCTGTTATAAAGTACCCACTATTTTAACGAAACTAATTTTTAAAGGTTGAATAGGGAGATTTTTGCGAAAACCGCTACAAACCTTCTTCTAGTACGAGTAAAAAATTATCGCGGTGGAATTCGGTAGATAGCTGTTTTCCATTTGAAGTAACAGAATATTCCGCTAGTTTAAACACGTATACTTTATTTTTTATTATGTTAGATAGTCCCCGCTATCTTAGCAAAACTAATTTTTAAGGGTTGTGGAGGGTAATTTTTGCGAAAAACACTGCAAACCTTCTTCTTGTATTTTACGAGTAAAAAAATGATGACGGTGGAATTAGGTCGATAGCTATTCCCCTCTTGCAAGGTAGTAGGGTAGGGGTTATATATAATTTTTATTATTATAATTGGTATAGCGGAAAAATAGTTAAAAATTTAGTAAAAGTTATGTAATTTTTATTCCGTTATAAAATACCCGCTATATAAAATTTCCACTATAACCTTCTTGTATATTTTACGAGCTAAAAATTGTGGCGGTGGAATTAGGTCGATAGCTGGAAGCGGGGAGGTATAAACGGGGGGGGTTTCGGAGTAAAATTTTTATGACGGTAAAAAAATAGTAAAAATTATGGTACAGGATTCCGCTAGAGTCCCGCAAGTTTATGGAGGCGTATAGGCGTACACCGTCAAGCGACGATATCTTTCGTAAAGGCCGGTAGAGTGCTCATAAATATAATACCTAAAGATAGAATGCGTAAGGTATGAGCGTTCGCACAAGTGGAATCGTAACGAGGGATAAAAGAGAAAGGGAACCGAGTGGACGTATCTATCTCAGCCTAGAGCAGCTGAAGCACCAATCAGACGCCAACTTAGACAAAGTTAGACACGTCCACTGTGTTTTCTGGTTCTCTCACCGAGCGTTACGTTTTTCGACTACGGCAAACCCATTTACCATCACGTTTGGCATTGAGGAATATGGACACCAGAGTAATGCAAAAACGGTAAAATAAAAACCTAGCGTTTCTAAAAAACTGTGGTTTTCCTACTAAATATTATCGCAAAACAGAAAACAGAAACCAATTCGTAGTCTTAAAGGTGTCTTCTATATAAAACCATTTATTTGTATTCATTTTTATCTTTGACCGTTTTGTCTTACTTGTTTATTTATAGTATTACATAATTCTTTCCAAAACTTGCGGGACAATGCCCTTGAAATCATAATGCCCTAAAAAAGACCAAAAACTAAGATCAATTATTATAATTAAATTGTTTGTTCACAGTTTGAGATAATAAAAATTGTAGCGTTAGATATCTAAACTTTTCCGAACATACCACAGTTTGTAACATTCATTTCATATTATAGTAATACTTTGTTTTGTGTATAGATGGCATTTGAAGCACTATCACATGAAGCGGTGGGTCTATTTAATTATAATATATGTGATGCAGATGGACCATATTGCAATCTATGGTACGGGGAATCCCATTCTAAACTAAAATAAACATAAACTAGAGATTGCTTAGGATTGTTTGTAGGTTGGTTAAGTGAAGTGTATGGTAAAGAGTGTTTTAGTCAAAAATCGGTACAATTGTTAATTTTATTGCTATAAACTGAAGATTCATTGATTTCGCGATTTATATATGGGCTTTCTTTGGAAAAAAACGAAGAGTTAAAGAGCAAATTGACCACGAAGAACCTCACTGTTCAATACAGGTGGAAGCACAAAATACAACCGCTAATCCTAGTTCCATGGCAAGAAGTTGGTCAACGCAAGTTTGTAATCTTAGCTATGATATTCCTTCTGATATTGCACAAATCGGAGAAACAATAAAACCAGTTGTTTTAGACACATATCCAAAACAACATTACAGGGCCTTTGTTTCCGATTGGTTCAAGGGCTACAAATGGTTGCAGTATTCTGTCGAGAAAGATGCTGCTTTTGCTATCCATGTCAGCAATTTTTACCTTATGGAAGCAAACAGACTTTGTACACTTTCACAGGGTTTAGAAACTGGAAAAATGCCACTGATTCTAAAACTGGTTTTCCAAAACATGAGAAATCAATTTCTCATATTCAAGCTATGTCGATGTGGCAGGAGAAATTACAATAAATATCTACATCTAGTAGTGTTCAAACGTTAATAAATCAAAAAATATTAGAAAAATATAGGTATTATGTGAAGTCTATCATCGAAGTAATACAATTTCAAATTGTCAACGAATTAGCTTTGCGTGGAAATTATATTTTGGAAGAAGAAAGAGAACAAGGAATTTATTTGAATACACATGTATGAAAGATCCAAATTTGAACGAGGTTCTTACTCATATACCACAAAACGCAACATATCGTTCACCTGAAATTCAAATTCAAATAATTCAAGCAATGGTTCAAGCAGTACGAAGTTCCATTGTCAAAGATATTAATGAATCTCACGTGAAATGGTTTACTCTAATGGAAGATGGTACGAGAGATAAAAATAACCGCGAAAATATTGGATTAGCAATACGTTACGTCAAGGATGGTGTCGTCGCTGATGGTTAAGACTACTGAAAACCTTGATGCAGCCACTTTCACGGAATTAACGTTAAATACCCGTACGGAAAATAACATTTACCCTTCTTGTGTGCTTAGTGAATGATATGATGGCGCAAGTGTAATGAGTGGGAAAGTTTCAGAAGTTTCGACTAGAACAAATAATAAATTGGGCCGAAAAATTCCTTATGTCCACTGCTATAATCATCGCTTGCACTTAGTAGTCATCAGGACTATCTCAGAAATGACTTTCATACGTTTATTTTTTGACCAATGCATCATGTTACATGAATTTTTTCAACATGGCAAAATAGCTGCCTTATATGGTGGAAAAAGGACTCCTCCAACAACGCTGGTCTGAACATTTGGCAGTTACAAAAGTTGTATACGATAATTATTCATCGATTTTGCAGACATTGAAAGAAATTAACAATTGCAGATTCAACGGTGATGGCGTCGTCAAGAGTGTCGGTATTAAAAAAGTCATGCTTGATCTGGAATTCGGACTGGCCATGGTTGTGGCAAAAAAAATCTTTTCCACACTACAACCTGCAGACGTAGCTTTGCAAGCCCGAAGCGCAGGATTGAACGACGCCATAACAATCATCAAGTGTGTCGAAGATCAAATGTATAATCAAATTCTGGAAGAAGCTAAGTCTTTAACAAGCGACGACTGCGGCGAATCTGAAAATAGGACACAGATCTCGAAGAGGCAAGTAAAAAAATCAAATCGGATGGATAATTATTTGACCTATGTCCCCTCCTGTTCTTCGGCCAGACAAAATATAGAAGCGAACGAAGAGCCATTTAAGTCTGAGTATTTCGAAACGTTGGACATACTAATTGCTGAATTACAAGGAACGTTTTCGGACAACGATGATCTAATCAATTCGATTGCAAGTCTCCATGAGTTGGATGTAGATAAAATGGTTCCACTGAAAAAATTGGGTAAGTTTGAAAAAATTTAATAATTAAAATAAGTTGTTATGTTCAATTTTAACTAATTTTTTCAGGTCTGAAAATTCCATCAAGAAAAGACACGGTAGTGTGGTTAAAGCTTACTTGAGTCGTAACGAATATAAAATGGAAAATACATTGCAAGTTTTGTACAGGCAACGAGAAGCGTTGAAAGATACATATGAAGTTTTTGCATTTGTGGCGACCACAGGATGTAGCACTGCAGTGTGTGAATCTCCGTTTTCAACTTTAACTGCCATTAATAGGCCTCAAAGGCTGTCAATGGGTCACGAGAGAAGGGCTGTTATGGTATTTCTGGCCATTGAAAAAAAAAGAACAAAATCAGTTTTTAATAACAAGGCGAATCGTAGAATTCAGCTGTTTTAAATATTTTTAATTATTATGTTAATTATTATAATAAGTTTGCAGAAACAATATGATCTAAATGGTATTTTTGGTCTTATCTATTTATTCGTATCACGCCACCCATAATCATTACCTCACTCTTACTCAGACGTGGATCTCTACATCCAAATCTGGAAGTTCAACCATCTTGTGTGGGGATATACATGGTGATTGAATTAGGAGCCCGGGCTTCGAGGGCAGATCAATTGTGATAATTTTTTTACTTCCGCCCTACCTGTAACCAATGCTGCCCTACCTCAAATTCAACTCTAGCTACAGCCCTGGCGTTGGGACGCCGACTCGGTCTGGATAGGGGAAGTCCGACCCTGAGTACAAGTGCGAACATAATACGAATACAAAGGTTCAATATGTACAAGGAAATTTTTTTATTTGATTATTTTAAACGATCCATTTGATTTATTTCGCAGTTTATTTTTTATTTGTAACTGCTGCTTTGTAAATAACAAATAAACAAAATTATTAATTGATGTTGATTTTCTTTTTTTAAATATCATCCATTCTCTTGCTGCTGGATCAAATGTGAATTATTTTCTTAGCGTTGATCATGATAACATGCATTGTGCTGTCTATGGATATTATTTTCAAATCTTTGATCTCTTTAAAAATTATTACCTTGATTTCGGTGATAGCTTGCATTACACTCATTTCTATAACAGTAGTTCGACGACATTTGGTAATTAAGTGTCCCATGTTTTTGCAGTAATTACAATATTTTTTATTATGATTTGTTTTGGGTTAATTTAACTTTGGTTCTTATTGTTCTGTGTAACGAAAGTGATATTATGTTTTTATGATATTAGCTGCATTGCCCAAATTGGCTGGGCGAAAGCCGTAGACGACTGAACCCAACTGAGGTTCAGGGCCAACCAGTAACGTTTGTAGAGCGACCTTGTCAACCAATGCCTGCTGTGCATCTTTTTGATCTCTCTTAATGATTATTGTTGATTAATGATTGTATATAATTTGGAATGATCTGCATTTATGATATGCACATAGTTTTATGATTAGCATTCCCTCCTTTTTGTTTCTATTGAAGGTGTTATATTCAACTTGTCATATGGCGGAATCTTTGAAGTATGTTCTTTAGATGTACTGTAAATAAATATGTTTGTTGCTTATTTGGAACATTAAATGTTGCATCACATGGGTTTAAGAACGTATTTAATAAAATCGCGTCATCGTCGAACTCAGGGATTATCTGACATAGTTTGTTTAATCAATATCGCCGTTCATATATATTTTCTTGGCTCATTTTGGAAATATACCTGTGATGATATCAACTGAAAAAGATTTTATTCTGCCCTACCTCGACTTGTTTACCTGTTATCGGCGATATTCGTTCCAGTATGAACTCAGCTAAATTTTAGTTTTGGCTCGTTCAAAAAGTTAACCCGTTTCATAATATGTGCAGATAATATTATTTATTGCCATAAAAAGGATATTCTTAATAAAATATTAACTCTATTGTATTGTGCGGATATGTGTAAAAGATTTTTTATATATAGTAATATAATAGTAATATCACAACGGCGCTGAAATCTTTAAAACCACCCTGTACAAGTATAAATCCTCTCCTCACTATTGACACTTTCTATTTTTCTATTGTTTAAATTATTCCTGTATACCTATGATTTTATTTCTCCCCATAAGTCTAGTATTCCATTTATGCAACTGCTCATGGTCTACCCTATATAACAAAATTCACCTTTTTTGAGCCACACTGTATGACTTTAACTTTACATTTATTTCAATAACCCGGTTCCAACTACTTCTAAATTTTTTTGAACCCATGTCTATAATTTTACACCGTCCTATAATTCAAATATCCTAACTACTTATGCTTATATAACACATTTTTGATACAACTGAATAACAATAATTTTACCCTTACTTCAAACACCTTGCATAAGCAACTACTTATATTCCAACCTATATAACTTTTTTAAACCGCCCTGTATAACTGTAATTCTACTCCAATTTATAGTTCAACCATCCTGTATATTCAACTAATTCTGACAATTTTTAAACCCTTTTGTATAACTGTAACTATTTTTCTGCAAATATCCGCTCTGTATAACTCTAGTTTTGCTCCACTCTTATTTAAACCACCTTGTTACGCAACTACTTATGTACCAATACAATATTTTTAGAAACACCCTGCATAACTAATTAAATTCCAACTTATCTTTCAACCATCCTATGTATATGTTACGGTAAAAGTAGATATTGCGGCAAATGTACACATTTTCCGGTAAATGTGCACATTTGCCTCCCCGTTTGGGTACTGTGCATTCAACTAACATTTACAATTTCAAATAAGGGAAATTTACATTGAATTCACAATGACCATGTCGTTTTGGTAAATGTGAGCATACAAAATACGAAATCGAAAGAAAAATTTCCTGCTGCTGTGATTGATGACAATGTTATAGTTTCCATTCCAGACGTTGATCATGGTAAAACGGATGGAAAAAAAATTAGTTTGAGTTGTTCTGTCTAGAGATGACGATAAATATTTATATAAATTAGGAAATAAACAGGGAGTTTTAAAACAATCTTATTCTAGGCATGAATTCGCCATTCGCAAACAAAAGTTTCTATCATACGAAGATATTCCTCAAGATGTTGAGAAATAGGTAAGAGAAATTATAGAAATGCAGTCCCTTACTGGTGGACAAGGTTTTAATAGATGCATCTGTAAAGGAACATATTCCTCAAAAAATGCAATTATAAAAATGCTGGAATATTATGTAATTCCAAGTGCCACAATAGCAATTCTTGCTCAAATAAATAAAACTTTTATCGTTATGAAATTTCTATACGTTCCTTTATAGTTTTATAAAATTTAACTGTAAAAATAAAGAAAATTATGTTATTATTATAAGTTGTTTGATAACCTACGACATATTATATAATAGGTATGCAAAGGAAAGTATGTTTTGTTTGTCATTTACATTTTTTAATTAAAATAATTTTCGTTAATAAAGCCTTTTGTATTATGTTTATTGTAATAAATATGTTTTTACTGCAACAACATTTTTAATTTATTTGTATTCCACCATTTCTTAAAACATGAAGGTAAGAGTACACATTTGCCGGGAAATGTACATATACATTATATTCCGTTCACATATACCTAACTTTTTGGGAAATGTACACATTTTACGGTAAAAGTGTACATTTCCCAAGAGTGTACATTTGCCGTAATATATACAACGGCTTATGTACCACCTAAAATCACATGCACGCACGCACAGACCTACAACCGTATACCATATAGAAGAGTTCGCCCACATATCTAACAAAAACAAAAACTGACTTTCAAATGCATCATTATTTAGAATATTTAATAGTACTGAAAGTAGTTCTACTTATCGCGGTAAGCATTTATTATATATATATATATATATATATATATATATATATATCACTTTGATTCAAATCACTTTTTAAAAAAGATTATGTATTTAAAACATACAAAATCAAAATTTAAACAATTAATTACTTGAAATACTTAATACTATAAGTGATAATATTTGAATGACTTAGTACTAAAAGTGATATTATTTGAATGACAACACGAGATCGTTTCCAGTTGCTTTTATAACATCGACAAAAGTGCTGATGCAAGTCAGCGATTTTACTGGGTAAACGGACTCGTGTAGCTTTCCGGGAAGTTATATATATATATATATATATATATATATATATATATATATATGTTTTAGGTGGTTTCCGGGAATTCATCGGCGTAGTTGATAACTGATCGAAGGTAAAATGACGACGTTTCGGCAGAGTCACATCTGCCCTCTTCAGGTCGGTTCGCATAATTCTTGTAGCCTTCTGCTTTCGCTGGTAGTTACTCGAATACAGTATTCGCATATGTCGGTGGCGACATATGCGTTCTGGCTAATTCGTGTATTGCCAGCATGTTATGTCGGAGCTGGTCGGCACAATCGTTCTTCGGAGCAGTCAAAAACCAAATCGCAGGGTAATCGCAGCTCTTTTCCGAATAGGATCTTGGCTGGAATCGGTCAGGCATGTACTATTATGTACAGCTGATCGATATGCCAACAGGAATAGGGGAATATGCTCATCTCAATCACGCTGATTATTGCTGACGACCTTGTATAGGTGTTGTTCCAAGGTCCTGTTGAAACTTTCCACCATTCCGTCTGACTGTGGGTGCAATGGTGTTGTTCTCGTTTTCCTGATCCCAACATCGTGCAGACCTTCTTGATTACATTCGATTCGAAGTTACGCCCCTGGTCTGAATGTAGTTTAATCGGGACGCCAAACTTGCTGAATAGCTGTTCTACTAGCACCGTCGCTACCGTGGTTGCCTCTTCATTGGGTATCGCATATGCCTCAGGCCATTTGCTAAAGTAATCCATTGCGACCAGAACGTATTCGTTTTCCCTCTCAGACTCGAGAAACGGACCGGTGACATCGATGGCAATTATCTCAAATGGGACGCCCACATTGTACTGCTGCATTCTGCCCTTGGTCCGGGTCTTCGGGCCCTTACTGACTGAACAGGTGTCACCTTTCCGGCACCAAGCTCTGACGTCTTCGAAGTAATTCACCCAGTAGTACCGCTAGCGAACTTTATCTAGGGCCTCCGGTAATCCCATCATGTACTTCGGTTAGGATGGCTGGTACCTTTTTCTTAGGAACTACCAGTTGGGACCTCGGCCATCAGTGCTTTCCCAAACTCGCTTGAGCATTATATTCTCTAATCCTAGAGAGTCCCATTGGGCCCATAACGATTTCAGGACGCCTGAGTGTCTAGCTACCTCGTCCCATCGTGGCCTGGGTGCCCCTCTATTTTTGAGTGACAGGATTGGTTCGATGTCTGGATCAGCCATTTGGTCCTGGATGGATTGATCCGTTGTCAAATCTTTACTGACCTGCACTCGGATCTGCCTGATGGAGATACCCTTTCGCTGTTCCGTCTTCAGACAATGTCCGCATTCTGCTCTACAGGGTATTCTTGATAGGGCATCGGCATTATTATGCAAACGACTGGCACGATGTTCAACCTTGAAATCGTACTGCTGTAATTTTTCCATCCACCTGGCCAGTTGTCCTTCCGGTGTCTTCATGTCCAGCTGCCATTTGAGGGCGGAATGATCTGCTCGGATTAGGAAATGACGACCATCGAGGTATTTGTGGAAATGATCTACTGCCCTTATTATTGCCAGAAGTTCTTTTCTGGTTTTGCAATAATTTTTTTCCGGCTTCGAGAATCCACGGCTGTAGTACTCGATCACCCTCTCTTCACCATCTTGCACCTGAGATAGGATGGCCTACAATCCTGTATTGCTGGCATCGGTGTCTAAGAAGCCAGCAACACAGTCGTCTGAATGATGTATCGCAATCCTGATTCCAACGAAAGGTCTCTTTTTCAGTGGTCTGCCGATGTAGAGGGGCGGCAATGGTGGCAAATCCCGCAACAAATCGCAGTAGTATGTAGTAGTATGAACAGAGACCCAAGAAGCTTAGGAGTTCATGCTTGTTTCTTGGGACTGGCCAATCACGAATGGCTTCTATCTTGGCATCGTTGGTGCTGATTCCTGACTCGGAAACGAGGTGGCCCAAAATCTCTACTTCTTCTTGGAACATGGAACACTTTTTAGGGTTGAGTCTCAGATTGGCGTTCTTAATTCTGGAGAATAGTTCACACAGGTTCTTCAGGTGGTCATCGAATGTCTGCCCCATGACCAGAATGTCGTCGAGGTATACTAAGCACATCCTCCATGTCAACCTGCTCAGTACACACTCCATTAGCCTCTCAAATATAGCGGGAGCATTACATAACCCAAAGTGCATGACCGTAAACTGAAACCGCCCTTTACTGGTGGAGAATGCTGTCTTCTCTCTGTCGTTTTCGTGTAAACCAACCTGCCAATATCCACTCTTTAGTTCTAGTGTGGAGAACCAAGCTTTCCACGCAAAATCGGGTGGTTCCATCCTTCTTTTTAACTAGCACGACGGGAGCAGACCATGGGCAAATGGATGGCTCAATAACTCCATTTTGTAACATGTACTCGATGTTTTCCTTGACGGCCTGTTGTTTCCCCAAGGGTAGTCGCCTACGTGGTATTCTGATGGGTTGAGCCTTTCCGGTATCTATTCGGTGCTGAATCATATTGGTGCGACCGATGGTTCCATCCTGGCTGTTAAAAATTTGCCAGTAATAAATTGCTTGGCTTTCTTCTGTTCCTCTGGTGTAAGATGTTTCAAATGGTCGCCAAACTGTTGTAGAAACTCTTTACTGGGCCCTGTCTCCTTCCCCGATGTCTGGTACTCTTCTTCGCAATTGATGATCGTCTCTACTGGCTCTTCGTGGTTGAAGGAAACTGTACGGACACTCGACTTGGACATGTTCATACGGCCTCTACTTCCAACGCTTCATTACTTTTCTTGACGCCACTTAGTTTTAGATTTCTTTGTACTTCCACATCTCTGATACCGTTTATGAAACTCTGTCTGGCCAATTGATCTTTAGTTTCCGCTGGCAGGTCTGGGTAGGACAAGTGCACTAAACGTCCACTAGTTGCACCTGATATACTTGGCTGAACGACTGATTGTCGTATCTTTTGTCCAGGATAGCGATGATCTTGTAAAAATTGCCTTGTTCATCGACTGGAATGCTTTGAAGGAGTTCTAAGGCCGGACCTCTTAAGGAAATTACAAGCGATGTAAATTTTTCTTGGTTATCCCATCCATTAGCTGTAGCCACGGCTTCAAATTGCTGTTTATACATGGGCCAAGATGAGCTGCCATCAACTGTGGGTGGTTTGCTAACGGAACCTTTGGTACTTATGGTGTTCTGGTATTTCCCTCGCTGTAAGTCCTGTTGCGTTTTTTTAAATTCCGTTTCTACCTTGTCTTGAATGGCACTGATTGTATCTTGTACTTCCCTTTGTACTGTTTTTTAAATGGAACTGTTTGGTCTTAAACTGTGTTTTGAATTGAAGTGATTTCAAATTTTATCTGGCTTTGGATGGAATCGAGGTCTACTTTGGTTTCAAGAGTTTCCACGGTATTTTTTGTGGTCTTAATGTCATCATTTATCTCTTTTATATCTGACTTAACTATTTCCATTCTTTCATTAACTGTCGCATTAACTTGTGCTAATATTTGCATTAATTGTTCAAATTGCAGTTGTCTTTTTTCTTCCGTTTGGCCTTGTTTTTCTTTAAATATTTTAAAATCATTTTGTCGTTTTAATTCAATTTGATCTTGTTTTTGTTCAAATTTCGAGAATAATCCTTCAATTAAATTATGTTGTTTTTCATCTATAGATTTCACTAACCTTTGTTGAATTTCCTCTTGCTGTTGTTTCTCTGTTTTGTCACGTTTTTCCAGGATCTGAGTTATTTTTTCAACTAGTCCATCCGTGACCTGTTTTTTTTTATTTGGTAGTCTCGTCAATTTTTTCTTTTTCCATGCTTCGGGTATCCATAAATCAAATTGCGATTTTAATTTCATTTAAAACTGCACTTCGGCACCAAATTGTTATAAATTTCATGGGTTCAAATTAATTAAAGTTTAAAAACTAATATTCACTGCACTTTCTAGAAATTTTACTTACACGTAAACATCAAATATTTTAAACAGCTGATTCTATACAATAACATCGAAATCATAACAACAAAATAAGCTGAACGCACTAAACTAAAATAATATTGACTTATACAGGGTGAGTTTTTTTATGATCAGTATGGGGATCTCGGAAACTAGCTGAGATAGAGCAATGGTTAAATTGGGAAAGATTTGCAGTTTTACTGGCCCAATTTTCGGATTTTTGTAAAAAGTCATGGCTTACTAGATATTTTGAAAAAACGAAATTCTGTCAATTTAGTCAAATCTCTCTAGCTCGTTTATTTTTGATTTTATAAAAAAGTGTAAATATCAAAATTGAAGGAAATTGTATCCCGAATATGATTGTCCTCGTTTGCGTTCCAGCTATCGTTTTCGAGATATGACACAAATTTATCTTTTTTTTTATGGAAAGCATAGTTGGCTATGACCTCAAAAAATCGGACATTTTTAGAGCTTTTCAACGATATAATACTCGATATAGTTATTCATAAAAATAACGAAGTTATGGATGTTTTTCTCTCTTATTTTCACTTTTAACGTAGGTAGCCATGGAAAAGATTGTTTTCACTTTGATGTTTCCTCATTTGAGAGTAATTCCATTACTAGTGCTGAACTCACAGTCGATATTGACAAGTTTTCGTGATCAAATGGAATATTCTAACGAAGAAAAACTGAATATGGTGGAATGTTATATCATATGCCATAAAAATTCAGTTCGTGCATCTGAGGAATACTTTCATAGATATTTTAATCGTCGTCAACCTGCTCTATGTACATTTAAGAGGCTTTACGATAGTTTACGCAGATATGGATCTTTTACTAAACCACCAAAGGAAGTTAATCAAATTAACGAAGGAGCACAAATAAATATTTTGGCAATGGTAAATCAAAATCCATCTACATCAACTCGTGAGATTGCGGCAGAAGTTGCCACATCTCAACGAACTGTAGTTAATGTACTGAAAGCGCACAACTTCCACCAGTACAAACTTTCAGTTTCTCAAATTTTGCATGCTGGTGACGAACATCGACGTATTTTGTTTTATATATGGTTTAGAGACATGTGCCTTGACAATGCACAGTTTCCATTAAAGGTGTTATGGTCAGATGAAACTAGATTTACTAACTGCGGTATGTTCAATAGACACAATGTGCATATCTGGGCTAAAGAAAACCCTTTCCATGTAGAACAAAGACGACCCCAAATAAAATTTGGTTTTAATGTTTGGTGTGATTGTATGATAGGGTCTGCTATTCTGGGGCATTTTATCTATGACGAATCACTTACTGGGGAGCGCTACTTGCATTTCTTGCAATACACTTTTCAAGACATGTTGCATAATTTGAATTTGAGAACTGGTTTAGAAATTAAGTGGTTCCAATATGATGGAGCACCTGCTCATAACTCGTTATTAGTAAGACAACACTTACATAATATCTATCAAAATTCTTGGATAGGAAGAAATGGCCCACGCAAATGACCACCCCGGTCTCCCGAATGGCAGTTATAGACTTCTATTTATGGGGTGCGCTAAAAAACAAAGTATACAAATATGACCTAAGGGAGGCGGTATTACAAGCAATTGAAGAAGTTGATTGGAATACTTCTTAATAAATCAATCTATTTCATGGCTAACTACGTTAAAAGTGAAAATAAGAGAGAAAAGCATCCATAACTCCGTTATTTTTATGAATAACTATATCGAGTTTATATCCGTTGAAAAGCTCTAAAAATGACCGATTTTTTGAGGTCATAGCCAACTATGGTTTCCATTCAAAAACAGATAAGTTTGTGTCATATCTCGAAAACGAGAGCTGTCACGCAAACGAGGATATGACAATCATATTTGGGATACATTCCCTTTAATTTTGATATTTACACTTTTTTTATAAAATCAAAAACAAAGGAGCTAGAGGGATTTGACTACATCGACAGAATTTCGTTTTTTCAAAATATCTAGTAGGCCATGACTTTTTACAAAAATCCGCAAGTGTCATTAAATTGGGCCCGTAAAACTGCAAATCTTTGCCAATTTAACCATTGCTCTATCTCCGCTAGTTTCCGAGATCCCCATACTGATCATCAAAAAAAAACTAAAAAATTAAAAATTAAAGGTATATGATATGTGTGTTCCTTGAAATAAATAGGATCTTATAAAGGTATTCAAACGAGAAGCTTCAACATGGAACTCTTCAAATCTGTTACTATAATTCTCTCTAAACAGCACATTAAAATATACGTAATCGGGATACTGATTTAAAAAGTGAATATATAGGTTTCGTGACATTTATGTTTTAAAGATACGAAAAATGGTCGTCTAACATATATTAACCGACTTCCAAAAAGGAGGAGGTTATCAATTCGTCGTTTTTCCCTTTTTTTGTATGTATGTTACCTGATTTCTTCTCCTGTGGTGCACCGTTTTGAACGAATATGGTCTTGTTTAATAGAGTATATATCCGGATTGGTGAAACTTCAAATTTTGGAAAAGAATTCTATTGATAAAGTGATAAAATTTGTGAATGGACACATACGTGCATGGAAATCGACCAATATCCCTAATATTTTAGTCGATTTTTCGATAACTCCTTATGGATGTCTATAGTTTTTTAACGTTTAATCTATTAAGGAAGATCCTTAGGTGATCTCATATTCTTTTCTGCGACGTGCAACTTGCAATTTTGCAGAAAATGGCCGAAAATTACAAAATTCTTATTAAAAATTTCATCGAAATGACATAACGGACATTTCCTCATAAATATTTTAATTCCAACTTAATAGTGCGGTAATTTTAGGCACTGGAAGTTTTAATTGCGAATTTGAATTTTTTTTATGTACATCTCAAGCATATAGGTAGTAAACCATAGTATTTTCGGCTCCTTAAATCACTGAGTACCAAGCTCGTTTTGTTTGTATACCAGGCAAATACCTATTTAAATGCAAATTTTTCCATTTTGCGAAGAGGGTCATTTGGTTGTCACATTGTCCCGGCCTAATAGAAAATTCAGTGACAACACATGTCAAACTTTAAACTGCTATTTGGTGGGTTTATAGACAGTGTGTTTAGTTATAGCAAAGAAATTCACAAAGTAAAGTGGTAGAAGGAGTTGCATTTATATGAAGATTGAAATATAGGACGGACTAGAATGATAGTGGTCCGTAGGCAGCCGTATCTACAGGATGGTTGGAATGTAGGGTGGACTGGACGTTTGGTGGTATAAAAATGTTGGAAAAAATGTGAAATTAAAATTATATAGGGTGATTAAAAAACTGTTATATGATGTGGACATAAGCAAATCATATACAAGATGGTTGAAATATATGCTGGAGTTGAATTATATTTATACAGTGTGATTAAAAAATTATTTCTTTTATAGCCCATAAGAAGTTGCATAAAGTGTGGAGAGGAATTAATGTTACACAAGGGCGATAATATAAAATGTTAAAAATTAAATAATTTATGGGGTAGCCCACAAGGAGTTATATATTATGGTTGAAATATAGGACAGATTTGACTCCGTAAATATGGGATGGATTCTACTTCGTCCTATAGTTTACATAAGGCAGCTAACAAATTTATGCTTGTCCGTGGGCAGTCGTATGTACAGGATGATTGGTACATAGGTTGGAGTGGAATTATCTATAGTTATACAGGGTTGTCAAAAAAGTTGAAGAAAAGTTACATGGCGTAGTCCATAAGGCATAAATACATTTTGGGCTTATTAAGTCAACGCGTACTAGTACATTTTGTTCGTAAAGATTTACCTGTCAATTTAAATGAGAAAGTATCATTGTGTAATGTTGAGGCTTTCAATGTTACCTGGTTCTGTCTATTAAGGTTATACATACAAAATAAAAACTAGAAAATGATAACTATCTGAGTTCAAAAAAAACTAAAAAGTTGAAAATAAAACATTTAAATATATATATATATATATATATATATATATATATATATATATAACCGACTTCTACCTATAACTAAAAATATAAAAATAATTATAACAAAATACAACTCTAGCAAATAAATAACACATTCAATGTTGTTAGGTACCTACCCAGAAAGTAAAAAAACATTAAAAGGTGCTCATTCGGTACAAATTAATTACCTACCAATCTAGTATATTTTTGAAGTTGGTGCCAAGCAACAATCAAGTTGATGAATTAGTAGATAAGTACGCAATGAAGGATTTTAGATTTGCTTGACACCGGCTTCAAAAATACTAGATTGGTAGGTAATTAATTTGTACAGAATGTGCACCTTTTAATGTTTACATTTTTTACTTCCTGGGTAGGTACCTAACAACATTGAATGTGTTATTTATTTGCTAGAGTGGGTGAATCAAATATGAACCGGACTTTTCATTTTCTCGCCCTGTAGGTACTTCGAGTGGCGTGACGTCTCGATATATGTTAGGTAGGGATGTTAAGAAGAGAGGAGTTCGTCGGTTTGGCGAGGCGTAGTCGATGCGCTGTTAGTAGCATCATGTCAGAGCAAGAGGTCGATACGTCTGTTGCGCAACGTGTTGTTATCAAATTTTTGGCGCGGGAGGGCGTTAGACCGTCTGAAATTTTGCGTCGACTATCTGCACAGTTCGGCAATGAAACACTTTCAAGGACCCAAGTGTACGACTGGCACAAAAAGTTTTCAGATGACCGAGAGACAGTGGAAAATGAGCCTCATGTACGCCGTCCCACGACAAGCATCAATGAGGCGAATATCTACGCATTTCGTGAGCTGATTGAAGGTGATCGCCATCTTACAGTATTGGCAATTGCTGAACACGTTGGAATATCATACGGGAGTGCTCAATCAACCATTTCAGATGAGTTGGGTTACCGAAAAGTGTGTGCAAGATTCCAAGGTTCCTCGCCTTCTAAGGGAAGATCAGAAAGCAAACCGTCTTGCCGTATGTGAAAGGCTGTTAGCAAGATATCGAGCAGAGGGGGATGAGTTTTTGAGACATATTGTCACCTGTGGTGAGACATGGGTGCATCATTATACCCCGGAGTCCAAAATGCAAGCATGGAGTGGCGAAAACCTGGAGAGGCAGCACCGCGGAAAGCCAAGACCCGTCTTTCTGCAGGAAAAATTCTTGCAACAGTTTTTTGGGATTCGAAATGCGTACTGCTGATCGATTTTCTGCACGAACGCCGTACAAATAATGCTGAGTATTACTGCGAACTACTCCAACAAGTGAAACTTGCCTATCGGCAAAAGAGGCGGGATATGTCTATCCGAAGTGTGATTCTGTTGTATGACAACGCTCGGCGACATACAGCTGCATTGACTCAAGGAAAATTGAACAAAATGCATTGGGAAACCCTTCAACACCCGCCTTACAACGTAGAAACGTTTGTGCGCAATTGGTTATCGACACGACCAGTTTCATTCTTTGAGAAAGGTATTAAAAAACTTCCAATTCGGTGGGAAAAATGTATACATAAGAGAGCACTATGTAGAAAAATAATATGTATTAAAATTTGTATTGATCGTACCAATAAAATTTTTAAAACTAAAGTTCGGTTCATATTTGATTCACCCTCGTAGGTAGAAGTCGGTTATATATTTTTTAATGTTTTATTCAAATAAAAATTATAAAGGATTTGTTTTATATTCTAAATCTTAGTTTAATAGTATTATATCGAACAGAGTTGCAGACTTTCTCAAACCTTATACGATGTAGTTCATTTTCGTTCTTAAGTCTTATTTTTCAAGTTGAAATTAAAATTAATGTCGTGAAAATACTATAATAAGAGAAAATGATTAACTTTGATTATCTGATTTTTGACAGTCTTTGTTCACGCTTTGTACGTGAATAATGGATGTTAAACACATGTTTTTCTAAAATTGAATTATTACTTTATTACTTGTTTTTCACATAAAATTCTTCTAAAAATAAAGCTAAACATTAAAATTATATATTTTGTTTATTCATAAATCCATTCGAACCTTTATTATGTACAGCACTGGTTTAACCTTACATATATACAAAATACATCCTTGCTTTCTAAACGCGTAAAAAATGCCCGTCATAAATATAGCTGCTGTGACAGTCGTCCTCTTAGTGTAGTAAATGTCCTTAAGAACTCTGTTAACATTTCATGAAATACTTTTAGAAGACTTCTCATATGTTCACAATGAAATACGCTTATTACTACATAACTGCCCCATGGCTGGTTTTCTAGTCTGCATACTGCCATCATACGAATATGAAGTTCATACTACAAAATATAAATACATGTCACATTCAAGTCTGCGATAATAGTGTATGGACATATGTGAATAAATATGACTTTATTTAAGAGATAGGTACAAATATCTTTATCTCAAATATTTCAAAATAAGATAAATGACAAAATGAACTGTTTTAAAATTTGAACAACTGATTTTTTTGAGCTCACTGTAAATATAGGGAATCAACGCCAACTTGTCAAATATAGACACGATTGAAGTAATACGTCTTTCAGTTCGTAGTGTATTGTGTTAGCATTCAATTATTAGTACCTAATGATAAAATACTTTATAGCAGTCACGAGAATTTGATATTCATATATAAATATTTATATTACAAACATTACAAAAATATTCAATCAGTATTACAAACTATATCTATAAATCATATTATACTATACCACTTTAAAATTTAACTACATTTTAATTACTATATAAATCTCTAATTTTACAATCCGAAATAACTACTACAACAAACGGTCCTTCGTTTTCTATCAGTATTCTACCACCCACATAGGCCACTTCATTTTGACACACCCGCCATTCATATTGCTTCTTGACAGCTTTCGATTCTTCCCGTAGCGACAAGGCGCCCTAGGGAAGTCACTTACTAGACCTGAAGTCAGCCGCCTGGAAAATGAACAGCTCCAACTGTTCCTCTTAACATTTCCTTATGGACTATTGTTACAGGTGCCACAATACAGGATATTTCAGGTATAGCTCCATCATGATCAATCTCGTAAGCAGAGGAAAACTGAATCTGCAGTAATTTTTGTAGCTTGCATTGAGGCACTATTTGGTAGATTATCACATTGTCCAGCCTCTATAACTAAAAATAAATATATTAACTTAAGTTTGCAACCTGAACATCAGAAACGTTTGGCACTTAGTGATACTGATAGCTTTGAGACATTAATTAGACTTTGTAAGAAGCTTGAAGAAGCTGATGTTTTAAGTACTGCTTCTATTAAAACTCATCTTTATTGCATAAACACCGATTTAGCTCTTTTGTCTGATGGCATTAGTAAACCTAAGAGTAAAAATAAATTTAGGGAAAGTAGAAAATTCAGTAGAGCCAAAACGAGCCCAAATTAGTTGTGGTGACGCAAACCACACATTTGGGTATTATTTGCCATACATATTTGCCCATACGGGGTAAATTTTGTTTTAAGTGCGATGCTAAAGATTTCACTAGTTATATTTCTTGCATAATATGGATTTATGTTATAAATTTAGCAAAATGGAATACCTAAACTCCATTTAGTCAAACATGATAGTGACGGAGCAATCATAATTTGCAAAATGCGATTGCTGTTGCACGCGATTTTTTCATTTGTAAATGTTTAAATAAAATATCAATTTGTATTTATTAATAAAAACATGATTCTGATGTTAACAACATAAAAATTGCATTATTAACTGATTGAAGAATATCTTTTTTTCTAGTATTAACTGTTGTCAATTTGTATCAGCGTTTCATTTTTATATAATAATAAGATATGAAATGTACTGAAAGTGTAAACAAAGGAAACTACTATTGTTTACCTATGTTTTAAAAGATGAGTAAATACAGAAGGCAAATTTGCCGTTTTTTATTTAAATTTAAAATAGCCTTTTGCATATTAAAAATGACTGCTCCATCATTATCATTAGTGTCTATCTAAATGGAGTTTAGGTATTCCATTTTGCTGAATTTGTTACATAAGTCCATATTATACTAGAAATATAAATAAGTGTTTTCAGACCTATATGTATTTATGCTTTAAATTTTGGAAAAGTGAGATGAGGGGTGCCTAGATCAACTTTATACTTTCCAAAGGTGGTTTATCGATAATGATAGGGTCATCCGGTGAGGTAATATGGCCTATCAATAAAATATATCTTCCATAGGATTGACTACAATTTTGCAAAAATTCCTGGGGCTATACTATTTATTTTTAGAACATTTTGGGTATGAGAAGAGCTACACTTTCAGCTCATAAGAATGTTTAACTATAAAATAAAAAAACATATAAAGGATTATTTATTTTTTTGGAATTTTGGGCTAAAAGTTCCATTATCTAAAGAAACAGTTAACACATTTGAGCCTACAGTAGCTCATTTATACCAATCAAAAATAGCTTAAACTATTAATGTAAATTTAATAGGTACAATAACGTAATACATATCGATAATTTGACCGAAACTGAAGTGTTACATGCTATTAAAAAAATAAAAGATAAGCTTACATCGGGACCAGACTTAATTCCGTCCTTTCTAGTTAAAGATTGAGCATATGTGTTGGCTCTTCCTCTAACAATATTGTATAATTTATCGTTGAAAACATTGACATTTCCGGAAAAATGGAAAAACGCAAAAAAATGTCCAATACACAAAAATGGTGATATCACTGTAATCAATAATTACAGAGCAATATCCATGCTCTGCAATTTTGCAAAGGTTTTTGATATAGTTTTGTTTAATAGGATAAATCCACCAGTCAACTCTGTTATTTGCCTATATCAACATGCTTTTATTCGTAACAAATCTACGCTAACAAATTTAACAGTTTTCACTCAATATGTCTTTGAAGCAATTGATTGATGTTATATATACAGATTTTTCAAAGGCGTTCGGTCGGGTAGATCATAGTATCTTATTGAAAAACCTTGGTGCTTATGGCTTTCCAGAAACTATGGTTGACTTTTTTTCAGTCATATTTGCATCAAAAACAACAGTTTGTGTTTTTTAACTACCACACTTCATCAAATTTCATTGCAACATCAGGTGTTCCACAAGGGTCCAATCTTGGACCATTACTTTTTATAATATTCATTAATGATCTATGCAGCCTATTGGACTGTCAACGAGTGATGTAAGCTGATGATTTCAAATTATATAATATAATACATATATATATATATATATATATATATATATATATATATATATATATATATATATATATATATATATATATTCAACTGATTGCCAAAAATTTCGGTCAAATGTAAACCAAGTGTCTCAGTGGTGCTCAATAAATAATTTACACTTAAATGCAAAAAAATGCAATATCATGTCATTTACGCGGAAAAAGGCCACTGTTAACTACTGTTATATAATAGATGACTTACCGCTGAGTCGACAGTGTTCTGTTAAGAACTTGGGAGTCACATTTGACTCAAAACTAACCTTTGTAAACCACATAGATGACAAATGAAAGGAAGCTCTGAGATTATTGGGTTTCATAATTCGTAATTGTAAAGGCTTTAACAACATAGTAGCTTTGAAAACACTATTTTTTGCTTATATCAGATAAAGGATAGAATATTGTTCGCTACTACGGACGTCTTTTTATAATGTTCATATTTATACATTGGAGAACGTACAGCGAAAATTTTTTTAAATTTCTATTTTTTTTTATTTATAATGCGTATCCTGAAAAAGGTTATTATCAGGCCACTTTATTAAGATTATTTAATGTCGACAGCTTAGAACTTAGATGAGCATTTTTATCATTTAAATTATTATACAGTCTTATTCATAATAAAATAAACTGTCCTGATTTGCTTAGCAAACTTAACTTTCATGTTCCAAGATCTTATATAAGCACTAATAACTTCACGCTTTTTTATAAATCAACTGCCAGAACCAACATCATGATAAAGTCGCCGTTATACAATATGTGTAGCGCGTTTAATAAAATTTGTGATATTTGTGATATTAATGTTAGTGCTCTAAATCACATAATAACATGTCTAAGAGAACGATTTTGACATTATTTACAACTAGGTAATTAACTAGTTATATATTGTGTTCCTCTGTACTTTTTTTATGTAACCCTATAAATGGGAGTTTTGTCCTGTTGGGTAATAAAGATTTCCCACAGGACCATACAATGTATAGCATCACACTCCCTCTAAGGCACACATAGGGGAAAATTCACTAAACCCCAGAAATCCTACATACCAAAAGGGTTTAGCTCTGTGGGAGCCCTTGCCAGGTTTTCAGGCTCGTGGTTGGCGTCATGGCTGCAGTTCCCCATGAATTATCTGACTGTCCGGGCTGTTCCTAACAGGACGGCTTTTTGCATCAGTTGGTAAAGATGTTCGTCCAGAACGAGGTATTTCCAATTGTTTAATAAATGTTTTGGGACTACTCCTGTTGTTGACATAACAATTGGTACCGTTCGAATGTTGTTAGGGATTGCTATGTCAATTAAGATTGGTTTTCTAGAGACTTTATCTACCAAAACTATATCTGGTCTATTGTGAGCAACAGTCCGATCGGTCAATATCGTCCCAGTACAGTTTGTACTTGTTATTTTCTAAAATAGATTCTGTTTTGTATATATAGTAGGGTGTTCTTACCGACTGGGATAGCTCAAGTTTCAGCGCTAGTTCCTGGTGCAGTATTTTTACCACAGCATCGTGTCGTTCTTTGTATTCAGTTGCAGCGAACGCTTGGCAACCTCCTGTGAGTTAGTGTATTTTGTTTTTTAATATAATTCACTTTTTTGCATTTAAACTAATGAATTCTTTTAAAGAAGCATTTAAAAATTTGAAGCAGTGTATGATCATGAAGTACGTACTCTAACAGACGTCGAAAACATAGAAACTTTACGTTCTCTCATATAGGTGAGAGTAGAAAATTTCAATTTGGCATCGAATCGAGGAAAATTTGCTAACTTGATTGATATCAGTCGTAAGAGGTCAATTTGGAGGCAGATTACTTCCTAACATCGTTTAATTGCACTTTTCAAGTGAACCGCTTCGCTATTTTTTCGTTGAGTTTGGCCATTAATGCGTTGAGACAATTTTACAGTTTAACCGATTTTTAATTGGGATATTCTTACTGTTTGGCTATTTGTTGGTTTTAACTTTTCGAGATTTTTCAATCCATTGATCGCAAGATAATATATTGTTTCTAGTCGGGTTGTGCTCCCCACAACTGATTGAATTCTCGAATAATTATTTATGTATATAATAGATTTAACTGAATTTAATATTTTATCACGAAATAGGTTATATGCACTAAATACATAAATAATTCTTCGAGAATTCAATCAGTTGAGGGGAGCGCAACTGATGAAGGTTCTCCATTAGAAACGATATATTTGCGATCAATGGAATGAAAAATTTCGAAAAGTTAGTATCGTAATGTCTTTGACATGTTTTAGAAAACCAACGAATTTTTCCGTGTGATTTCTATCCTAGAAATCACAGGGACATCATTAAGAAATCATTTAGTGGAAATGGAAATTGATTTTTAACACTCTCTAACGCGGAAATCTTTATAATCCTTATTTAAATTAACAAATATATCTTTACAACATTTAAGACCTCCAATTGTCAGGAAAAAAAGACAAATAAATTTTCAAAGGCTATTCTGAAATTTACAAAATATCACGAATATAGATAACTATTAATCCAGTTGTGGCTCATATGTTTGTCGAAATTTATAATGCGAATTACATCGGTCAAATTGCTTTTGCCTTAAATCTTAAGGCTAGACAGATGCTAATTGAAAATCCTATGTAATAATGAGGCGAGTATAAGATATACGTTCATAAATTTGTCAACAAGTAACGCTTTTTCCATTAGGTTGCCAAGGACGTAGTATATTTTGTTCGTTACGATTCATTCTTCAAGATAAAATATTTAAGAAGGATCTTAATATACTCGTTTCAATTTTGTAGAATGTTGGTGTAATACTACTTACTTACTTACTAATACTAAGATCTCTGTACTATATTTCTATTAAGGATTATATTTTCAATCACTAAATAAGTTTTCAAAAACGAAATGTTTGAATAGAGAAGCTAACCGTCCCATTTAAAAAAAATTGGGCTTACAACTGCCACTCGAAGGAATTTCAATGCAGGGATGATTTCCTTGCCTTGCAAAATATTAATTAATAATATATAATTGACTTTTAACTATATCTGAAATACAGAGAATATAGCCTTGTGATAATATAATTAAACACACTATAATCAATTATGGGAAAACTGTGGAACCTTTAGTGTGTCACAGACGGATAAACACAAAGTTTTGTACCCTAAGGCTAGGCGCAAATTGAGACGCGTATAGCGAGTGTGACATGACACAGCACAGCGCGAACTTTTGTTAACCTATAGTATTGAATGGAACTGCGCAAATTGGCAACAAAATGCTGCGAGGCACGACTCGCGTCTACTGACAGACCTGTCGCGCTGTAGTTGAGACACAGTTTCTCGTGCCGCGCGTGTAAACAGATTGTCAAGTGTTGTGAAAATGGCAGGATGAGACTTTAATAGAGGCGATAGGGTATCAAAAAGGGTACTAAGATACAAAAGATACTAATTATATGAAGACAAAACTGAAATATCAAACTTATTCGTTCATGAGTATGACATTTTCCGACGCAAATGGGTACGAACTGCGTCTCAATATGCGGATCACCACACGACGTGTGTGACATGTGAAAGTTGCGCCACTCGTGTCATGTCACCACACACGAGCTATACGCGTCTCAATTTGCGCCTTGCCTAACACCAAACCGTTCTTTTTTCACACAACGCACGTTTCAACAGCGAAACTGTCATCATCTAGGAGTAAACCAAAAAGCATAAATTTAGTTCCTTTAACCTGGTAGCCATCCTGTAATGAGAAAACTGTGCAACCTTTGTTGTGTCACAGACGTATAAAGAGCCTAACCCTAACAGCATCCTTTCTTCGTGCATTGAGTGAAAAAAGAAATGTCAATGGGCTCAATAGCATGAAATTGGCGGAGATATCGTCAAAAAACAATTTCATTTGTTCAGAGAAATTTTTGGAGTAAGCAATTTTTATCTTTAATATCATGTATACATACGCGTACACACTCACACGCATACAAGCACTCGCAGACACACACATTTAAAGATATTTTGCAATGCTAAATGTAAAACATGCGGTGGTGACACTGGTTACAATTGTCCTCCATTTGACCAAGAAGAAGAAATCGAACGAAGCTCTACTGAAGAGTCGTTTGTAAAACATGATGTAATTTTTATACATTAATATTTGATAATTTGTTATATATTGAGAGTATATTGTTAAAGTTTTTCTCTTTTACTAAACTAATATATTGAACTATTATAAGTCACGGATGCACTGTTTAAAAAATATTTTTTCACCAATTTATACATAAACTGTAATTTTGGGGGTTGTAAATTAGAAATAAATAAATAACATAAAATATATCATGAACAGTGAAAACGATTTTGGAAAACGGAAGCTAATAAAGCTGCTATTTTTTTTAATTGGTTCTAAAGTTAGGGGTGGTTTCTAGGGGTTGAAATAAAACAATAAATTAATACATTAATTAATTCATAAACTGTAAATATTTGAGAGTTAAATCTGCTAAAAAATATTGTAATCTTTAATTTTAGAAGGCGTAGTTTTTAAGGGTTGAACATTTTATGGTAATCATGAATCATGCTTCAAAATTTTAAAGAATATTTATTCTCTATAACTAGATAAGATTCCATTGATAGAATGCTTTCACCCCTAAAACGTAAAAAGCGTAATTTCGCACAATATCACTTTTGAAGATAAAGATATAACAAGCCAACTCTCAAATTTTCAGAAAATCGATTGAGGTTGAAAGAATTCGGAAGTAATAACTTATTTTTAATTTCATTGACTGCATTAAAAATTAATTGAAAATGGGTGTTTTTAAATTTTAAATAATTTGTAACTAGAAAACGAGAAAGCACTACTACGCGCCTATGTTCAGGATTAACCATATGATCTAAATAAAAATTTTGTGCGAAATTCAAGTTGTTATAATTGAGATCCAACTTTAACACACTCCAAGGCAATTTTTCTCAACTTACGACCTACAAAATTTCGTACCAATAAAAGTAATGACTAATCTAAGATGGGACATTGTACCAAAAACACGACTATCGACTGCTCAGTTACTTGGTCATGGACTGTTCCAAGCAGCTGTCTATTTATGCCTGTAGTTGCGCTTTTACTCATTAAGCCCATAAGAGGGAGAAAGAAGAGCGAAGAATAAAGTAGCTTTAGCTGATACTTAAATAAATAAATAATAAATAAATATTTATTTTCTCTTGTAATAAAAAAAATTGGGGGCAGAAAAAAAACATTTTTTGCAATTTGTTTTAAAAAAATTGTTTAAATAAATTGTAACCAAGTTGCAACTCACCGTCATATTGATTCTTATTCTGACCTTTTTTGCCAAACGAAGCCGAGATATCCGTTTTGTTTAATTTCAGTTGCATCGAATGCGTTATAAGTGAGGCAGAATATCTCTTTATTTAGTAGAAGATAATTTCAGCTGTCTTCGTGTTTGATTTACAGCCTCTTGAGCGACAATTTTCTTAAATTATAGCAAGAACAGAACAGTCTGCGATTTCAGCCTGATATATTATTGGTAATAGACAATTAGTTACTCATTATCATATAAATGCCTGTCTTAAGGTAGGAAGAAGCATTTGCGATTTTGCATCAAATTGTTGATAGTATATATAATTTTACACAACACTTCAATATAAACTGTATTTTGTTCTAGACAATTTTCGCCCACTTTTCACTTAAATTTCGTCTAAATTCTTCTATATGTTCTTTTCGTGTATTTTCACCATTTCTAAGTAATTTCTTTTAATTTCAATCTTGTTTTGATTGATTTGAGCAGGTATTACACTATCTTGGGCTAACTTTCGCTGATTTACACTTTTTGTGTATATTTACTTCATAAAGCATTCGAAAATATTTTACAGAATTAGTATGGAAATCACAAAACTTGATTTCATTAGCACCATTATAAATTAAGCATAAATTAATCCTAAATAAACGGCCAAATAAAAAGATAGAATAAGTAGAATGTAATAACTGACAAAACTTACAGAAGCACAGCTTTTCATTATACGAGGAAATGATTAGTAAACCAATAACACCAACTTTATTAACATATTAATACTTGTGTAGGGATCATAAATTAATTCTGAATATAAAGAGCAAAACAAAAGCATTAATCAAATATTATTTAAACTAATTTATCATTAACAATAAAATCTTTTGAGAGGCTTCCCCGGTAACAGTTAACTACTGGGCTAGGTTCCGGGTGAGAACTGCGTCTAAATTTATGAAATACTCGACGTTTTGACTCCTGTTCTGGAGCTATTATCAATAGACAAAATTAAAAAGAAAAATGAAATAACGAAAATCAGGTTCTAGATTGAACTTGGGGTCTCAATCTGCCTACACCCCAAGTCTCACTAAAGGACTGGTTTAGAAGTACAGGTTTTAGATCAAAGTCAAGGGCTCAGTCTGCCTACAACCCAAATTTCACTAAATAAGTGAACTAAATGTGAATCTGCTGTGCGTCGTTTTGAAGTTGTTGGTTGATCAGGAGGGGATGTCACTTGATGGGACGGCTCAGGTGATTAGTTTAGTGTTGATAGGTGTGTCTGATTACGTGATATACTTAATAATAAAATATATGGATTACGTAGTTCCATGCTGTAGGAAGGCGGGAGCTATCTTCGCCTCGGTTAGGAACGAGGGGTTATTTCTTTATTTATATGGCCTCGCGAATAGTACATGCTCTGAGGGTCAGTATAGTCCTGCTCCCCTCGAACTTAATGGAGTGTTCTATTTGGACATGGGGATGTGCGAGAGCTGAAGTCGGATCTTTTTTGCGAACTGACAGAGAGTGCTCATATACCTACTCGATAGTTAATGAGCTTGTCGGTACGACCGATGTAGCGTTGTGGGCAGTTTCGTAAACTCCTCGATCCTCGTTAGGTACTTTGTCTTTTGGGTTCCCGGTTACTTTGGTTATAGTTTGATGGGTGTTCAAGGTTATCTTATTTTGAAATTATTGTAAATATTCCTTTCTATTGCATCCAATGAACTCATTGGATTCAGTTCCCATTCGAGTGAAATTGCCTCTTACTCTTACCCTCTCTAATGCTCTCTCTTTCTAGCCATGCACTGCAGGCTATCTCTAGGAAGTAAATGTTCTAAGGTTTATAATGTACGTATCGTCAAAAAATACCTGCAATTATTTTTTTAAATTGTGAAATTATTACAAGTTATCGACAAACATGTAAAAATTGTAAGAACGAACTTATGAATTTATGAAAAAATAAACATTTGACTAAGAAATTTATAAAAATAAAAAGGAGGGCAGTCATTAAAGACTAAACGATGAAAGCGAAATCTTCTTACCAAATAATATACCCTCTATCGTTCTGTCTATGTGTCATTCCTAGTAATGTACATAAATTTCAGGAAAATTATAATTGTGAGTATATTATTACAATTCGATTAATAATCCTAATATGTAATTTAGTTCTTAATTTAAATAAGATTGCACATATGTAAAATATCTCATAGATAAATATCCTTGGTTGAAAAAAAAAGACATAACCGGTGGCTTAGCAGTAATCTTATTTTATTTAAGTAATTCACTTTATACCTTCTTTCTACAATAGCGCCTTTCTGATCACTTCTTGAACTTGTTATTTAATGTTTTTCACACAACACTTTTTCAGTTAAACATCATTTAAGTTTGTCATCCTTGTCTCTACCATGAGCAAACTTGCTAATGTTGACCCTTTTTTTAAAACCAGCATCGAAAATTCTCGTGAAATCAATCATCAACTCCACAGCCGCCGAGCCATTTCGAGAACATTTTTTATCCTAGAAGCGATCGGTGTCGTACTGAAATGAAACACGGTCGGCTTAGGTAAATTTCCTAACAATACTATACATCAACTGTTTCACTACTCTACTTGTCTCCTTCAATTCTTCAACCACCTTAACACCCTCATAGTTACTCCCGATTTTTTTCTGTTATTGACAAAAAGGTCAATATCTTTTTACGTTAAGCTACTTAAATTATGTAGTGAAAATTGTAAAAAAATTAAATAAAAAAAAAATACGAGCCGAAAACCCAACGTACATAGGACGCTTATGATTTGCATGTCGAAAAACAGAGTAGCACATGTTATTTAACGTAACAAGTTATTACTTTTATGTTTTTTGGGCAATAACACCACAATATAAATAAAACGACGTATATTGCAGGAATACCAAACGTTTCAAAGTCTATTCTGACTTCGTTGTCAATGGCTTTATTTATATATCAATAAATATAACTGAACTGAAGCTGCCAGAAATTTTAGGTCATTTTGCCATGGATCCTCAAACATCAATACCAAAAGTCTCCAGGTTAACAAATAATTCCGTCGGCCCTGCGCATAAAACTTTACGCCTAAATTATTTTTTTCCATATAAAATACAGTTTTTACAACAGCTTGCTGAGGATGATTATGACAGAAGGGTAGAATTCAGCGCATTAATAACTCAAACCGCAAATGCAGATTTTTTAACAGATTTGGCAATAAAGATAATTATAGATACTGGGACAATACCAATCCACAAGTTTTCGGGAAGAGCACAACCCACATCCTCAGAAAATCAACGTATGGGCCGGAATTCTCGGAAATAAAATCATTGGTCCCTTATTCGTGGAAGAAAATTTAACTCGAGAATTGTATTTTAACTTATTAGAAAATGTGATAACTCCACCTATAACCGAATCTTTAGAAAACTAAGTAGATCAAGATGGAATTTTGTTGCTAGAAGAAGAAAACCTATTTTTCAACAGGACTGAGCACCTCCACATTATGCCTTGCCTGTACGAAATTGGATTAATGAGACATTTCCAGATAAATGGATTGGAAGAAGAGGCGCTATAGAATGGTCAGCAAGATCACCCGATCTAATGCCCCTTGACTTTTTTTTGGGGACATCTAAAAATTGGGGTGATAAAACTCAATCTCGCGATATTCTTGAACTTAGTCGTAGAATAGTGGAGGAGTTTGAGCGGATTACACCAGAGATGCTTCAAAAAGTGCGGGAGGAATTCGAGCGGCGACTTTACCATTGTCTTACCAATAATGGCGGACATTTTGAACTTTTAATTTAAGTACAAGATGATTCTAACCCTAATACAATATTAAAAATGTAAATACAGTGTAAATAATAATCATTATATTTTGAAAGTTTAAAATTGCATTACTCTGTAAAAAATATTTTCTGACATATTCATATTCCATATTCTTCTGTAGAATTTCTGAACTTGGACACCACCTGCATAAATATTTTGTTGTCTTCCTTCATAAAATAAACAATAATTCAGGTGGTGTACTAAGTTCAGAAATTCTTACATCAAAACTCAATACAAAACCTGACTTGGCCTGCGCATAATTGCTAGGCGACGGCTCTTCATCTGGAACATTTATGGGTGTGGGTAAGATAGTAAAACAACAATATTATATTATAATAAGTCGGGAAAATGTATGCTCCTTTAAAATGAACGAGTCTTCGCTTCTCAAAAATCAGTTATCTTCAGTGGTTAAATCTGAATTTGTCTTATATATCGACAGGCTTGGGTATAGTAAAAAATATGCAAAAGGTAAACAGAAGAGAGTTTAAAAAAAAATTAAAATAGAGTATACAGAAACTATTATAAATACTGAAATATTCTTTAAGTTATGTAAATTGTGAAATTAAGTATATTTACAAGAAAACTGTAGTAAAAATTACAAAAAATACCCAAAAATGATTATATTACCAAAATGGCATGTCTATGAAAAACTGTTAACAAAAATACTTTACCTTGTAACATAAACTTCTTATTACCAAATATACATCAAAAACTGTTATTTGTACTGTACTTGTAAAATAAACGGTAGTTGTGGAAACTCAAAATCAAATATCACAAAATTGGTTTGCCATCAAAAACTGAACTCCATCCACCAATAGCTACATAGTTAAAGAATCCCATACTATTAACTGTTAAATAGCCATTTGATGAACAGCTAAACTCTCCAAAACTTCATAAGGTAACAATTAAATATAACTCCAAAACTAAAAGGCTTTACCATAAAAAATTATAAAAAATAATTTCTTCCATAAACTACACTGGCCCTGCCGTGACATAACGGTTCCAATATAGCCAAACCCTGCCATAATACCCTAAAATATTACTTTGAAAAACGACTACTATATTTCAACATGATGTCTAAGTATCTTTTACATGCGTCTACATACTGCACGGCTTCTTTCTAACAAAACGCCAATATTACCATCTATTCGCGTACTCCCGTGTAAACGTTCACTCTCCGCAGCCAAAAGAAGGCCACAGATTATACAATAAAGAAGAAGGCACGAGTTTTCCGTTTATTTCAATATTCAAAATGTTCCCCTTCCAAGACGACGACCATCAGAAGGCGATAGTATAAATTGACTGACAATTTAACTTTTCTTTCAGTTAAGGTTTTACCACCATGCACCTAATCGGCAAACGAACTAAGCAAACTAACCTATTCTTACCCCCGATAAATCTCTTAGATGTCAGTCTTTGTAAACAATGTTGTTTGAACCAAATAATTACTCAAAGGAAAATATAAGTTAAGAGTTATTGGTTAATCTACCAAGTTTAAGTTGAAAGCATTTTAGAAATAACTATAACGTCGATGTTAGAAGTTTGTTAATATTCAAAAATGACTCTTCAGCAGCAGCAGCAGGATTCTAATCAATAAATTGTCTTTTCTTCCAACCCTTGAACAATGCATTAATAGGGGCAGTAAGACCAGCAAAATTACCTATAAAACTACGATACTTTGAACAGAGACTAAATGTTTGAACTTCTGTATGTATACGTTTTTGTACGGCGATATTTTACCATGGCTCATACTTTTTCAGGGTCAGTTCTTATACCATCTTTATCATTAAAATATCCTAGAAATCATGTTTGGAAAAATTTACACTTTTCCAAGTTGACTGTGAGATTGGCTTCACGCAAAATCTCCCTAACTTCTAAAAGAGATATGAAATGACATGAAAAACTTTTTGAAACTATAAAGATGACATCAAGATATGAAAAAATATTAGGCTCATACTTTTGTCCAAAAAGAGCATCACATATTATCTGTTGAGTTTGACTACTATTGCTATGTCCAAAACGTACTACTGTAAATTGTAAAGAGATCTACCAGCTACACTAAAAACTGTTTTTTCTTTAGATTCTTTGTCTTTAAGAGCTATCTGCCAAAATCTTAAATAAATACTAGATATATATTTTTTATCTCTAAAAAGGTTTAAAATGCTCTATTCGCTTGTGGGAAGCGCAACTGATTCCCTGATCAGAAGCAATATATTGTATATTGTCTTGCGTACAAAAAAATTACACCTCGAAAAGAGTATCATGTTTAGTCAGCTCGTTTAGTTTGCGGTCATTACAACAAAAACGATAGTCACCAGAAAATTTCTTAACTAAAAGAACTGGACTATTCCAAGGACTTTGTGACGGTTCTACAACCCCTAGTGATAACATTTCAGCTAATTCTTGAGTAAAAATATTCAACAAATAAGGGGACATAAGATATTGGCGTTGCTTAAATGGCTTTGTATCTCCTGTATCAATATTTGTTGTGATTTTATTGGTTCTAACTAAACACGACTTTCACTACTGACACCGTTAAAGATTGAATTAATCTACTCATTTGTGTAATTTGCTAAGTAGTCCAATCATTATAGAGGGTGTTTCTAAAATAGGGTTACAAACTTCTGCTGTGTATAGAACTCATTAAAATAAGCCAAAGAATCACCATTAGCATGTGCCCTAAAACGTACCCTTACGAAGTTATATGACCTTAAAAGGGATCAAACAAAATAGTTTTTTTTTGTTATTAACAGAACTGTCGAAACATACATAACTTTTTACGTTAAATAACATATGCTACTCCGTGTTTCGACATGCTAATCATAAGCGTCCTATTTAGGTTGGTGAAGAGGATTTTCGGCCCGTCATTTATTTTTACTTACTTCATTTTTTTACAATTTTCTCTACAGATTTATAAAATCTTAACAATTTTACGTAAAAAATTATGTTTGTCCAAATCGATATTTCCAACCTTTTTGAAGTAATTATTTTGTCTATTCATGGGTTTTCTCTCCTCCAAATTTTTTCGTGTAACAGATAAGTATTTAAAAAATTGTATATGTAGAACAAAGTGTAGTAAAGCAATTTCGTAAAATTGCCCGGATTACTGGTTGTCTGTACAGAGATTCTTCCTCACAGTTTTTCTGAGAGAAAGAGATGTCTATAAAATGATCAACCAGTATTCCTGTGTATGGAGACGTTTCAACTCCGAGTCTGGATAAATTCAAAATCAAAGCGAAAATTTTTTAGAAAAAAACCTCGAAAACAACACTAAACCATTGACAACGACTCCAGAGGTCAAATTTTTTTGACAAACAATAAATTCAAAATCAAAGCGAAAATTTTTTAGAAAAAAACCTCGAAAACAACACTAAACGATTGACAACGACTCCAGACTCGGAGTTGAAACGTCTCCATACACAGATAAGTATTACACAATATACAATACATTACTTATATACAGGAATACTGGTTGATCATTTTATAGACATCTCTTTCTCTCAGAAAAACTGTGAGGAAGAATCTCTGTACAGACAACCAGTAATCCTGGCAATTTTACGAAATTGCCTTACTACACTTTGTTCTACATATACAATTTTTTAAATACTTATCTGTTACAGGAAAAAATTTGGAGGAGAGAAAACCCATGAATAGACAAAATAATTCAAGACCTCCTCAACAATCTTTTCGAAATTACCTTTTTGAAGTAAATTGTGTTTCAAAATTCAGTAACATTATTTAAGTAATTGCAGTTGTGAAGCATCCGATCATTTAATAAATAATTTAGGACATATATTAAGACTATTTAAATTTACAGTTACACTTACTAATTAAAGAGTTAATTACTGATTCAGAGAATAGCTAAATAATGGGAATTAAAAATAGTAATAATAAGTTAAATTACAAGAATTGCTCGAAGTGACCACCATGCATTTCGATACATAACCTAGCTACACGCTTCAATGATTTGCGAACTATTTGGAAAATTCTTATTTCAATGCACGCGGTTTTAATATCCTGCCGTAATTACTGAAATAACTCAATTGGAATTTTACAAACCTTTGCCTTAAGATGACCCCGCAAAAACCGAATCTGATGTCTGGACTGAAATATGCTGTGTGGGTTTTCATGAGCGTTATGAAAATTCACATAATCATCTTTACTGCCTCGATTTTCGCAAAAACCATGATGGTTGGTAGTCATTAGAATTTAAAGCTTGAACACGCTGGGTATGAAAAGGATGAAGTAGTTGTTCGCAAAGAATTCGCCGAACTACAGAAAAACTTATGTTATGCATACGTGCGACACTTCTTACACTAACCCCTAGATTGACCTGCACAACTCTCAATAAACTTTCTTCTACCACCGGTGTTCTTACAAATCTGTCTCTGCCACGATCATTTACTCTTGGTTCGAACGAACCATTTTCTCTTAAACGTTGGTGGATCCTCTGAAATCCTGTCGAGAAGGAAGTCTTCTCTTCGAGTATGCTGCCTCTTCGCTTCTGGTGCATTTCCAGCCGCACGGTCATATATAAAGTGCATATGTGTCATTTCCGTGTTTAAATATGACTCCATTTTATGAATTGTAATAATGTTGTATACTAAAATTTTCCAATCAACTTTTTTACCAATTAAACACTGCAAAGCACAATTGACAGTTTATCAATAACTTAAATTGTTAAGCTTTGTGGCAACGTCAGTCTTCCATTTGCCACGGTAAACAAATTTTTGTAATTTTTGGCCTAAATAACTTCACAAGCAGCGTAATTTTCAAAACTCAGTTTACTCGAAAACCATTAGAAATATCGATTTGGACAAAGATAATATTTTTTACGTAAAATTATTATGACACAAATCTGTAGAGAAGATTGTAAAAAAAATTAATAAAAAAAATATCTCTTTCACCAACCTAAATAGAATGCGTATGATTTGCATGTCGAAAAATGGAGTACATGTTATTTAACGCAAAAAGTTATGTAAGACCCATGCATTTTTTTCTATTTTTTTTTTTTCGACTGTTTTGTCAATAACAGAAAAAAAAGTAGTATCGTTTGAGCCCTTATTTTAATGAATTCTATACAAAGCAAAAGTTTAGAACCCTATTTTAGAAACATCCTGTATACATTTGGAAATGTAAATGCACCGAGGAAGGTAATTTTGTTATATTACTTGGGAGGTGCTTTGAAATTCTCGACCAAGATTTCCTATGTGGGTTTTTTTGACAATTACTCCGCTGTCTGACGAGATACGAAAAGGTACTTTTTTGTAGCGTCTTTCATGCTCTACAGTTTATGTCTTTTAAAATTTTCGCGTATCCTGCATAATTATCGAGATATCGATGGAAAAATTCAATAATTTAGGACATGAAATTTACGACCGCAAAATCGGTTTGCCCGCGACCAGCGTGGAAACAAAAACGATATTGACCAGAACCGCTAACTCGGTTTTATTCACACGTCAAAAAAATTGAAACTTGTGCAAGGAATTAATGTTATATAATATAAATAAATAAAGCAGCTAATTGCAGATCATATAGATGGAATTTATTAAACAAATAATTGTTTATGCAGTAAAAATGTGGTAGACGCATTACACATTTCGTCCACATATTTCGTACTTTAGTTCAATGCACACGTTATAACAAATAAAAAGTTTTACAATAAATTTTTGTGATAAACCAAAATACAAAGCACACGTTCAAACGAATAAAAGGTTTTAGAGTACATTTTTGTGATGAAAAAACACACGTTAAAAGGGATAAAAGGTTTTTCAAGAAATATTTTCAATACAAAATAAATGCATATGGAATACAAAAATACATATGGAATTTTTTCAATGAACTATTTTTGTACATTCAAGAAAACGAATGGTGGACTTTTTTTCATTTTGTTCTATCGCTTCGATGGTCCAGGCTGTAGGTCTTCATCCTCCATACACTCTTCGAGTTGTGGAGTCTGCTGAAACGGTGGAAATGATGCTGATCACAAGAAGCCTCACAATATCTAAAAGCACAGTGCAAAAGGCTTACTCACAAAAATAGGTATAACTGAATTACTTTTAGCAGTATAAAAGTCTTACTTTACTTTTCCACCAGCTCCATTCATCTTTATCAAAAAATAGACTTACCAATACTACAAACATTATTTTCTCTAAAATGTGTCCCAATTACGTGATTCTTCCCCAAACCTCTGCTAAATACATATATATTCTCAAAACTGTTCTTCACAAAATTAGTGGAGAACAGAACCTTTAACACTCCTCCACACTACTCGTTTCCCTGGCTATTCACTATACGGGAAGCATGGCTACAATCTTTAATAGTGACATTTTCTGCACCACACTTAAAACAAAATTTACTTTTTCTAGGTAACAATTCCTAAATGTTTAGTTGGCTATACCACATCTCCAACTAATATGAGCCTGTTATGACTAACTAAATGTATTCTTACTCTCAAGTCTACTACTAATATCCTCTGACAAAAAAGTCTGTATCTATAAAATAAAGTTGTGTTCTACTAGATGCAATACTTAAAACATCAGCTTTTTCAAGCTTATTACAAAGTATAGTTAATGTCTCCATGCTATCACTAAGTACCAAACATTTCTGATATTCACGTTCAAAACCTAACTTATTTTTATTGTAGAGGCCGGACAATGTGAAAATCTAGAAAATAGTGCCCCCAAGCAAGCTACAAAAATTACTACAGATTCAGTTTTTACCTGTTTACGAGATTTTACTCGATTCCAAAAATATAATAAAAAATCTCTCTTAAGTTTTGAAACTAAGGAGTCCCAATCACTAACAATAGTATTGACTTGTCTAAACCAAAAAGTTGCTTTATAAGTGAATAAATCAGTGGCTGAGTGAAATAGTTCTGTCTCAGAGACATTCCTTAAAATGAAACATCGTCATTTTTTTCAAATTCTTTGATTACTATCTTTAACTCTACTATATAAGTCTGCTTCTAACTTCAATGCGGTTGCCTAAGAATCATTTTTAAACTTTATCATTTCAGCTGTTGTGTTACCATCAATAGGAATTCTTCGAAGTCTAAGTGTAACATGTATTAAACGTAAATTAGCCGTTAGAAAACAATAATCTGATGAAGGACCCTCAAAAGCAGTAACTAAATTTCAATAAATAATAATGTAGTCTCTATTTCAATTTTATCTACCTCAAAATTAAAATGCCTAACAGCTATAATAGTCACATCGGTACCACTTTGTCTTTCCTTAGCTAAAAATCTACCTAGAATTTTACGCTTGTCACTCATGGGTTTGTCTGTAAACGTATTTCTAATTCTTAAATCATAATTCAGTCCAGGTAAAAGCAAGCGAATAACTCTAAATATCGAATCCATGTTGAATGACAATGACAAAAATGTAGCAATGACCCAATCTCAAAACACTAAATACCGTTCTGACTAAACCTTTAAATGATAAAAAATTCAAAGAAATATATATACCGTACAGATACCAAAGATACCAAATATTAAAAAACTCTCTCACAAATAAAGTATACCTGTCCGCTATCGATTGTAGTTTAACTATAAAACAATATATTTACTATTAAACATTTTTTCCAAAATTTAAGCATTATTTGCACCAAGTGAAAATATGAAGTAAAACCAATGTCAAAATTATATGCAATCGGCATGTAACATCGCCCCACGTTGGGCGCCATTTATGTGCAGCAACCAGCTATTGATATAATCAAAGTACCTACAGCAAAATTCAATACACAACCTACCTTGGCCTGCTCACAATTACTAGGCAACTGCTCTTCTCAGGAACATTTATGGGTGTAGGTAAGATATTAAAACTACAATAATTATTTAAATTAAGGGCGCCAGTCAGTTGAAAAACTTATAAGTAACAAACAAAATGTATGCCCGATTTTCAAAAATCAATTGCATTCAATATTTTCACTTGTGCTCAAATCAAAATTTCTCTTACCAATCGACAGGCCTGGGTATAGTATGCAAAAGGTAAACAGAAGAATGTTTAATAAAAAAATAACAAATATGGTATACAGAAAAAATGATAAAAATTATTTGTTTGACAATAGTATATGATTTATGAATATTGTCAAACACTTAAAATTTAAATTTTAGAATTATGCATTTCTATAGTTTCTTTGCCGTTGACAACGGGGACTTACCTAGAGCTCGAAACTTTTGGCAATATACAGTAATTTCGTGAATTGTAGTGTTATTGCCCAAAAATTGTTTAAACATTGATAAAACATGCCACAACTATCCTTTAGGAAACAATTGGAAATTAACAATTGTTTTAAGAATTAAAGGGTTTCAAATCATTTCGTCTTTTGCAGCGGTCTTTTCCGGACTATATCACTGCGAATATTAAACTATAGCCGATTTGCAGCGATCTACCGGTTACAATTGTTCCTAAATAGTTTGAACCAAACACATTCTAGCGGTTTTGGTTAATACCAATGAGTCACAAATCATCCCTTTATTATGTCATTGTTTGAAATATTTTTAACCGGTAATAACCCAAAGCATGCCAAAGCAGTAGTTGTTTTCGTTTGTCTGTCTCTTTCTTAAATGATATTTGAGGTTAGTTATTTACTATTTTACATGTTTACGTTTACATTTAACAATAAATTTTGATCAGTTTTGCAAAAATAACTTAAGTACTAACCACATAAATAATAAATTTATTGATGTGTACAAAATTTTAAATAAACTAGCGAATGAATTTTGGTTCTACTTCAGTGTTGAAAAGAGAAATGTCAAAGTACAACCACTGTCAACCAAGGGTAGAACCAAAGTTATAAATGGTAGATCGCTGCAAATCGGCTTATATGAGAAATTCTGACAAACTCCCTATTAGATGAAAATTGTATTAATTGTAACGAGAATTCATCCGACAGCTGGTGCAATCGGCCATCAACCAGTTCATGGAAGGGACATTATTCCGATAAATTCTGGGAACCCGAAATGTTTGTCTCTCAACCGGCGGACCGCTGCCGTTACTGGGAATTCCTTTAAAGCTTCCAGAACATGATGGAGTTTCCCGATGGTTCGTGGACGTACCAGACAATTCCGAGATTAATATATATAAGGAACAGCTGGAGATAGGAGGCATTCAGTTTTCGTCGGTCGTATTGAACAGTTAAGATAAAATGTAAATAGTAGTTTCTGTGAATATAAATTGTATAACAGTAGTGGAAATAAATTAAAGTGAGTTGGACTGTGTTTTTAAATAAATCCAAGAACTGAACTGAACCCGAGTGTGAAAATAAAAAGATTACAGTGGTGTCAGGTGTGAAGTGAATTTGTAGAACTTTTAGAAGTGGAAAATAAAAAAACTAACAATGTTTAAAAACGTGAGTTTGGACCAATTGAAAGTGACGGACTTAAAAAAAGAACTTGAGGAAAGGGGTTTAGAAATTAGTGGAAAGAAAAGTGAATTAGTACAACGGCTACGAGTTGCTCTAATAAATGAAGGTAACGATCCCGATACTTATTTGTTTGAGATTTCTGGTACTGGGGACATGAGCATGCTTTTTAAACAAATGGAAGAAAATTCTAAAAATTTGAAAGAGGCCTTAGAAGATAAACTACAAACATTACAAGATAATTCTAAAATCATGAAAGAGGCCTTAGAAGATTAAATGCTAGAAAATTATAAAAACTTGAAAGAAGCATTGCAAGAAAATACTAAATCTCTAGAAGACAAATTAGCAGAAAATTCTAAAACCCTGGAAGACAAATTACTAGAAAATTCTAAATCCTTAGAAGAAAATTTGAAAAGCATGGTACAGAAAAACTCAGAAATGCTGGAAGAGAAAATAGTCGAGAATGAGGCTCGGATGGAAGAGCTAAAATAAACAATGGTCGAAGAGTCAGTCAGAAATGAAACGCGGATAAAAGAGCTAAAGCAGACAATGGTTGAAGAGCTGATACAGACGACAGACAAAAATGAAACGCGGATAGAGGAGCTAAAGCATATAGTGGAGGATGAGATCAGCAAAATAAAAAAACAGGTAGTCCCAATGCAAAGAAGGGAAACACAATCAAAAACCGAAAGCAGAAACAGTACAGAGATAGTGGATTCAAAAATTGGCCTCGAGGGGACAAGATACCAAAAGAAACCTCCCCAATTTGATGGAAAATCGTCATGAACTAATTATAGGCGCCAATTCGAGCTGCAGCAAAGTTAAACGGATGGTCGGCAGAGGAGAAGGCAATAACATTAACCCTAGCCTTAAGAGGGGATGCTACAGACATCTTACAAACGTTGAATACCTCGGAGCAAGAAGACTATGAACAACTGGTCAAACATTTAGAACTGAGGTATGGCCAAACCCATTTGGAGCACGTTTATCACTCCCAACTGAAAAATCGCCACCAGAAATCTAATGAATCCCTACAGGAGTTTGAAGTTGATATTGTCCGTCTGGTTCGCCTTGCCTATCCAGCCACATCGGAAAATGTGATAGAAAGGTTAGCAGTAGGTACAAGCGTTTTTGGATGCGGGACAACGAAGTCAGACAAGCTCTAACGCTAGCTCGACCGACTCAATTAGTGGATGCACTTGCTCGAGCGCTAGAATTCGAAACGATGAAGCCTCTGTAAGAAAGATAATAGAAGAAGTCCTTACCGAAAAAAGACTAGTGAGATGTCGGAAGTGTCGTAAGGTAGGACATGTCCAGAGTCGTTGCAAGGAGAGCAACGGAGTCCAGACTTCCTCGCCGGGAAAACTAAAGAAGGCCTATGTAAAGGGACCATCGTCGACCTGTAGCAAACAAGTGTCAACTACCAACGCATATGTCGCTTCGCTACGCAACCACGTTAACAGTGCCTTCGTAGATGGCCTTATAAATAGGAGGCAATTTGCAATGCTGCTGGATACTGGTGCGACGAAAACAGTAATAAGGCCCAACATTGTTTTAGAGACAATGATAAAACCAACAAAATGGCAACTGCGAACAGCGACAGGAGAAGCAGCGAAAGTCCATGGTGAAATAGAGGTTGAAATGACCTTGGGAAAGACAACCTTCCTACATCGGGCATTAGTGGCAGACATCGAAGACGAAGTAATCATTGGAATGGATGTCATAAGCTCCAAGGGATTCCAGTTAAACTTCAAAGATGGAATTCTGCGAGTGAATGACGAGGAAGTGGTGCTTCATGGAAAAGATGACTTAATGCTTCGAGCCATCTTAGCAGAGGATGTCAATGTTCCGGAAAGAGCTGAAATCATTATAGATGCTTGCTTAGATGGGAAAGCTCAAGCTGGAACAGTAATGATGTTTGATCCCGAACTTATTGATGGAAATGTAGGCAGAGGAGTCGCACTGGGGAAGACTCTGTTTCGTGCCAGGGAGATTGTTCCAGTAAGAATAATAAACCTGAATCATTACTCGGTTGTGCTAAAGAAAGGAACAACTTTAGGGTTTTGTTCTACAGTTTCCTCTGTAGTCAGAAGCACACAGTATGCAGAAATACCACCAGGTAAACTATCTGAGGAACTGGAAAGACTCATCATCGATTCATCCAAGAAATTGAAACCAAACCAGAAAGCAAAATTGAGGGACATCGTTAGAAACTACCAGGATATCTTCGATGTAGGGAATGGCAAAAGAGGACGAACTGATCTGGTGAAACATAAAATTAATACTGGGGACGCTCAACCTATTCGACAGTCGGCGAGAAGACTACCTCTAGCTAAAAGAGAAGAACCATCCAATAGCCCTTGGGCTTCTTCAGTTGTCTTGGTTAAAAAGAAAGATGGTTCGACCCGATTTTCCGTGGACTGTCGGCAATTAAACCATGCTACAAAGAAAGACAGCTATCCCTTTCCAAGAATAGACGATACCCTAGATACATTGGCTGGATTGAAGATGTTTTCCACCCTGGACCTGAAGAGCGGTTATTGGCAGGTGGAACTTGCTAAAGAAGACCGAGAAAAGACTGCTTTTACCATCGGCTCAGGACTTTATCAATTCACGGTGATGCCGTTTGGACTGTGTAATGCTCCAGCAACGTTTGAAAGATTGATTGTTAAAAGGGCTTTCATGGAAAACGTGCCTGGTGTATCTTGACGACATTATCGTGGTTGGAAAATCTTTTGAAGACCACGTGAGGAACCTGGAGGAAGTATTTAGGCGACTCCGAAGTTCCGGACTAAAGTTAAGCCCAAAGAAGTGTCAGCTGTTCCAAGAAGAGGTGCAATATCTTGGAAATGTAGTTTCCGCACAGGGAGTAGCTGTGGACAAACAGAAAATCAAAGCCGTCCAGGAAAGGCCGATACCTAAAGATATCCACCAGTTAATAAGTTTCCTGGGGTTATGCACGTACTATCGTCGGTACGTAGCCGGATTTGCCAACATCGCCAAGCCACTTACTAGACTGACAGAAGGGAAGGTGCAGTACCAATGGGACAAGGAATCTCAGCGATCATTCGAGACATTGAAGAGAGCTTTGACGAGTGCTCCCATATTAAGTTATCCTTTGCCAGATGGAAACTTCGTTGGATACCGACGCAAGCAATGTCGGAATTGGTGCTGTGCTTTCGCAGATCCAGGAGGGCCAGGAGAGAGTCATCGGATACTTCAGCAAGACATTGAGCAAGCATGAACGGAATTACTGTGTTACTCTCAAGGAACTCCTGGCTGTGGTAAAGGGGGTAGAACATTTCTACAAGTAAATGGTAAAAGATTCCTCCTGAGGAGTGATCATGCAGCACTGAAGTGGCTCCTGCAGTTTAAAAATCCTGAAGGACAGGTGGCAAGGTGGATTGAGCGGTTGCAAGAATTCGAGTTCGAGACTGAACATCGAGCTGGAACAAGCCATAAGAATGCTGATGCTCTATCGAGAAGACCATGCCCTGATGATTCCAAACATTGTCAGCGAGCAGGAGAAAAAGGGGCTGTTCTCTGCAGAACTACCACCATCGATGACCATTGGCAATCTGCGGAGATCCAAAAAGACCAGAAATTAGATCCAGATTTGAAAGAGGTTATCCGGTGGAAGGAAGAAGATCGCAAACCTACGTGGCAAGAGATTTCCCGATACTCACCAACCATAAAGTCGTACTGGGCTCAGTGGAACTCCCTCATCCTGGAAGATGGACTTCTCAAGCGCGTCCTGGAAACTCCAGACCAAGGAAACGACAGAAAACAGATTGTAGTTCCCAGAAATAGGAGACCAAAGGTTTTACGAGAACTACATGATGGTACAAATGGAGGACATCTGGGAGTAACGAAAACCATGGGGAAGTTGAGAGAACGCTACTATTGGGTAAACTGCCAAGTAGTCGTTAAGGAGTGGTGCCGGAAATGTACGGTTTGTGCAGCAAGTAATGGGCCTCAGAAGCGACCAAAAGCTCCAATGAAGCAATATAACGTGGGCAGTCCATTCGATAGAATAGCCATTGATGTTGCCGGTCCATTTCCTGAATCCGTCTCTGGAAACAAGTACATTCTGGTGGTGATGGACTATTTTAGTAAATGGGCGGAAGCATATGCCTTGCCGAATCAAGAAGCCTTGACCGTTGCTGATGTTCTTGTCAAGGAATGGATCAGTCGTTGTTCCCTTGGAGTTGCACTCAGACCAAGGTAGGAACTTCGAGTCTACTCTTTTCCAAGACGTCTGCAAACTCTTGAAGATCAATAAAACACGGACGACAGCATTACACCCGCAATCCGATGGAATGGTAGAACGGATGAAAATTAACCGCCATTTGTAAAAGGTAGTCTCTGACCACCAAAGAGACTGGGACCAGTATCTGCACTTGTTTCTAATGGCATATCGTTCGTCTGTGCACGAGTCCACGGGTCAGACCCCGGCCAGTATTATCATGGGACGAGAATTAAGACTACCATGCGATTTGAAGTTTGGATGTCCCCCAGGAGAAGAGACCGCAGGTGAAGACTATGTCAGCCAGCTACGTCAAAAGATGAACGACATCCATGAGCGAGTCCAGTTAAACATCGAGAATGCCAGTGCCGGAATGAAGGAAGCCTACGACATCAAAGCCGAAAGCGGAGAATACCAACTTGATGATCTTGTTTGGTTGTATAACCCGCAACGTCGTCGTGGATATTCGCCCAAGCTACAGAGATCTTGGGAGGGGCCGTACCAAATTGTGAAGAAAATCAACGATGTCGTCTACAGAATAAAGAAGCTACCTCGGGGAAAACCAAAGGTCGTACATTTCAACAGGTTAGACCTTCGAACAGTTTATGGCACTGTACTCTAATGGGCAGAAAGTGCAGCACGACGTGACCACAGAGGAACCCCGAGACCTGTTTGAGGTGCCCATAGAATATGCCCTGGCTCATTGTGTAGCTCGAGATCTCCGGATGTCCAGAGGAATAGCCAAGGTGTTTGCGAAAATGTACGGCCAGTTCCAGAAGCTACGGGTGCAAGATCCAGCGGTAGGGAAGGTCCTTCATCTCGAAGATAAACAACCAGTGGGTACCAGAGACATCTTCTATCTGGTAACGAAAACATTCTCGCAAGACAAGCCAACATATAGCGATCTTTGGAAGACTCTGGTAGAATTGAGGAATGTGATGATGGAGAAGAATCTGACGAAATTGGCGGTCTCAAAGATAGCCTGCGGGTTGGATGGACTGAATTGGAGGGTGGTGAGAAGTATGATGGAAGAATCTTTCGATTCAGTGGCATCAACATCCTGGTATGCTGTCTCAATATTCGCAGCCAAGGTTCGAAGACCGTTGACTGCTACTTCCACCAAACTTCCCGTTGTCGCAATGGAGAGTCCTGCAAATATCGTCACACCAGGAAGGATTCTAGGACATTCCGGGACGAAATGATCTTAAGGAGGGGGCAATGTAACGAGAATTCATACGACAGCTGGTGCAATCGGCCATCAACCAGTTCATGGAAGGGACATTATTCCGATAAATTCTGGGAACCCGAAATGTTTGTCTCTCAACCGCGAACCGCTGCCGTTACTGGGAATTCCTTTAAAGTTTCCAGAACATGATGGAGTTTCCCGATGGTTCGTGGACGTACCAGACAATCCAAGATTAATATATAAAAGGAACAGCTGGCGATAGGAGGCATTCAGTTTTCGTCGGTCGTATTAAACAGTTAAGATAAAATGTAAATAGTAGTTTCTGTGAATATAAATTGTGTAACAGTAGTGGAAATAAATTAGAGTGAGTTGGACTGTGTTTTTAAATAAATCCAAGAACGGAACTGAACCCGAGTGTGAAAATAAAAACATTACAATAGAATAGAAGTCGGAGTGAAGTCTATGCTGTGTAAATTCTCTCCTTACAATAGAGTCCTGTCTATATTATATGTGGTATTTACCTATATTTGAGCGAAGTTTAAATACTAATTTAGTACTAAATGGCAAAGTTAGGTATCCGCGAAATCCAGAGATTCTAATTTGGGTAACACATTTTCTACTATACGATTGTCACAAGTTGCGATTCTTACAGTAATTACATAAATATAAACAATTTTTGCAAGTTTAATTCCATTGTGAAAAGCTCATCAAATGACAGTTATGGAACAGTAGCAATACATACATTACCTAAATTAATTTCAAGTTGAAAATCAAGTTTATGAAAAAGTTTGTAGCACTGGAGTAAACGTATTCTCAAAATATTGTGTAACTGGTATAAGAAATTTGATTTCTTAAAAATAAAAACACATTTATTTAAATCTTTAAATGAAGTGTTGCAGTCAAAGTGAGAACCTATTATTAACACAGCATTATAAACATCTCGTTTATAAAATACCGGTTATAAGTAGATAAAAATTATCTTATCAAATTGCATCTCAAACTTTGATGTATAACGTCCGTAACGCATATTAACCCATTATCAAGTCTCCGCCTGTAGCCGTTTCTTTGGTAATTTGCGTAACGTGCAAATCTTCTTGAATAATAAAACTGACATACGTAAGTCTAACACTTGTACGTTGGTGTGAACCGCTTAATTTCGATGTCAAAATATTCTAAATAGAAGAAGTAGTATACAAAGCTAATTAATTCCAATGTTATTTTACAATAAAAACAATAAAAACCTACTATACTTCAAAAGTTAGTACTACAGAATGCTCTAGGTGATATTTTTTAAATAAAAAATTGTGATTTGGAATATTGCTTCTGAATTTATTGTTTGCAAAATGTAGGATACTTGTGGTCCTCATTTATTTCTTAATGTAACACTCAAATAGAGCTCGAGTTTCACTCCGTGAACTTACGGTTTTTTCATATTCAGTTCTTTTAAAAACAGCTTTAAATGTCCCTATTTTATTCTAAGAAATCTGAAGGGGATATCTTAATTTAAGATCGTCCTTAACCATTCATTCAATGTGTAAATGTACATGCACATAATTATTTTCAATTTATTTATTGATAATAGCACATATTACTAACAATACTACAAAATTTTAAAAATCTCATAGTCAATAATTAAGTTAACCTGGGCAACTACAAACACATTTGTAATGCAAGATAACCACATATGCAAAAAAAAACACATGTCTATTCTCATAATGTCATAATACAAATACAATTCATAGAGTTTAATATTGTTATAAAACTCATTTAATGCCGCCAAAAAAATTACGAACCTTTTAAATTAATCGTTCCCATAAAAACAAAAAGTAAACATTAAAACCGACTGAAATAAAAAAGAAGAGCAACATAGCGGCTATCCCAAAATTTCGAATTGGACGAGACTAATTTACTAGTTACTGATAAACTAGACGAAAAAATATGTCAGATCCTGGTAAACGTAACAAAAAGGAAAAACAAAATCAAGAAGAAAGCCAACAAAGGTTAGTGATATCTTTTGCTGAAAAACTTAAAATAAAATTAGAGAACCTTGTAACTAATATAAATGAAAAACAACAAAATCGTGTCCCTGCCATAGAAAAAAAACAACAAAACTTAATTTGAAATTTGAACAAAAACAACAACGAACTGAATTAAAGAGGCAAGATGATTCAAAGATGCAAAATGAATAATTAGTAATGCAAAGTAACGAAGTAGTTAACCAGAAAATAGTTATTATGGAATCAGACATAAAAGAATTACATGCTGACATAAAGATCCTAAACAATACTGTGGATACTCTTGATATCAAAGTAGATGACATCGATTCCATGCAAAGCCATGTAATAGTTAAAATCAGTATAATTCAATATACTGAACAAAGCGATGTTCAAAGAGTACAAATGGAAATAAAAATAATGCAACAGGACTTACAGAAAGAAAATCATCAGAATAAGTAAGTACCAAATGATCCTTTAGCAAACCACTCACATTTGATGATCTTAGCCGGTGTACAAATGGCAGTTTGAAGCCGTGGCTACCTCTACCGGATGGGACAGTCAAGAAAAATCTACCTCTCTCTAGCCCAGCCTTAGAACTTCTTCAAAGCATTCCAGTCGATGAACAAGGTACCTTCGACAAGATTATTGCAGTCCTTGATAAGAGATATGACAATCAATCCTTAAGCCAAGTATATCAGGTGCAACTAAGTGGAAAAAACGCATAAATCTGGGGAGAGTCTACAAGAATTCGAAGCAGAGATTAAACGATTAGTACACCTGTCCTACCTAGATCTACCACAGTAAACTAAAAATCAGTTGGCTATACAGAATTTTATAAATGGTGTCAGAGATGTTGAAATTCAAAGACTTAGTAGCATTAAGAAGAGCAATAAAGTGATACTCCGGGTCTTAGAAGTAGAGGCCATCATAAATATGTCCAAGCCGAGGGAACGAGCAGTTTTCTTTAGCGAGCAAGAACCAAAACCATCCCTTCAGGTTTACTGGAATAAACTACTGGAGCAGTCACAAAGAACTGACACCTGAAGAGCATGTTGCCGTTGTGAACGGACAAGGCAACGTGACTGTCATCGGAAATCCGGCCAGTTAACAACAACATCCAGCAAAGAGTCCAGTCACCGGGGAATCCATGTCAATACAGTGTGAGGCAGATGTCGTGCTACAGATAGAGGATAACAGAAGCCAGCTAGGGAGTAGCGGAGATTGAGAACGATTTTATACTGGGTATGGACCTAATTAGACAACATGGGTTCATGTTCGATTTCATTCTGGGTATGGACCTAATCAGGCAGCATGGGTTCATGTTCGACTCAAGATATGATGTTGTTCGATTCCCAAATGAGGAATTTGTATTGGCACGGCCCGGCAACAGCTCAGCGACTTCCATAAAAATTGTAGCGAGATCCTTAACCAGAAGTTCCGGTCGAACGGAACACATGATTCATGGGCAGCTAGAAAGAAATCCTGGGAGCTGCGCTGGATTGGTGGAACCCGTCCATTTAGCTCATTACTAATTAGTTGGACATACCAATTGGACTCCTCAATATGTCCAACAACGAGATCTGAACTTCTTGCAATAATCAGGGATATAGACCATTTCCACAAATATCTCTATGGTCATTTTCTAATCCGAACCGATCTTTCCGCCCCTAGATGACTGTTGGTCATGAATACACCGGAAGGACAACTTACCAGGTGAATGAAGAAATTACAGCAATACGATTTCAAGGTTGAATACTGAACCGGCCGTCTGCATAATAATGCCGATGCCTTGTCAAGAAGACCCTGTAAAGCGGATTGCGGACATTATCTGCAGACAGAACAGCGGGAGGATATCTCCATCCGACAAATTCGCGTACAGATAAATGAAGACTGGACAACGAAACAATATATCCAGGACCAAATAGCTGATCCAAATATTGAACTAATCTTGACATTAAAGAAGAGAAGGGCACCCAGGCCACGGTGCGGTGAGGCGAGGTATCTTGATACTCGGGCATGGACCCAATGGGACGTTCTAAGAGTAGAGAATGGAATATTAACGAGGATTTGGGAAAGTAATGACGGCCGAAAAAGTCCCTCTGGTGATTCCAAAGAAAAACGTCCCTGGCGCGACGCCCTGACCAAAGTACATAATGTGATTACCGGAGGTCATCTGGGCATAAAAAAACCTTGGATAAAATTCGTTAACGGTACTACTGGGTAAATTACTTCGAAGATGTAAAAGCTTGGTGCCGGCAGAATGCAGCAATACAATGTGGGTGTCCTATTTGAGAGAATTCCTATTGATGTCGCCGGTCTATTTCCAGAGTCTGAGAGGGGGAACAAATACATTCTGGTCGTAATGGATTACTTCAGCAAAGGACATGGGTCACATGCTATATCCAATCAGGAGGCAACCACTGTGGCGACAGTGCTAGTAGAAAAGTTCTTCAGCAGGTTTGGTGTCCCGTTGGAGTAACATTCAGACCAAGGGTGTAACTTTGAATCCGATGTATTGCAGAAGGTCTGTACGATGTTGAGAATTAAGAAAACGAGAACAACTCCTTTGTATCCACAGTCAGACGGAATGGTGGAAAGATTTAACAGGACCTTGGAACAACACCTATCCAAGGTCGCCAGCGATAATCAGCGTGATTGGGATGAGCATATTCCCCTATTCCTGTTGGCTTTTGCTCAGCCGTACACGAACTAGCCCGAACACAGATGTTGGTCACCAGCGATTGGATGAAGACACGATATGATTTCATGGAAAATTCAGTTGGATTCCAAGAAAGTGACAATGTCTAACTGTACAACCCCCAGAGGAGCAAGGCATATCTCCAAAGCTCACACCATCTTGGGATGGTCCATGCCAGATGGTCAAGAGGATCAATGACATTGTCTATCGTATTAGCCGGAATCCAAGAGCGAAGATGAAAGTGGTTCATTTGGATCGATTCGCTCCCTACAATGGAGAGGATGACTCCGATCGGGACGATCAGATTTAAAGGGGGCAGTGTTATAAAATTCATTATAATGCCGCCAAAAAATTACGAAACCTTCTAAATCAATCGTTCCGATAAAAACAACAGGTAAAGATAAAAACCTGCTGAAATAAAAAAGGGCAACATACCGGCTATCCCGAAATTTCGATGGAAGTAAAAAACCACTTGGATAAGGTTCTTGAATATACTCTTGCAAATCAGAAATAATTATCGATTCTGATTTTTTCTGCACTGGCTATTTAAAGGACGGTTGTACAAGTTGAGTGATTTAGATTTAAATTTGCGGAGTGTGATGAATCGACAGCGAAAGAAATGAACAGCTGTAGTATTACTCACCGGGTTTGTAAACAGTGAATTTATTTTGATAACAATAAAGATGTTAAAAGTGAAAGTGAATATTTGTAAATTTTTGAGCCCACAAAATCTGTTGCAATATTTTGCCTATAAATCCGAAACTAAAACTTTAATAAAACAGATATTGTTTGTTATTTGATAGAATTTTTTATGATTAACTGCTTTATTGTTCACACTATTCTTTCTTTTCACGCAGCAATTACAAATAGATTTCTTAGAGATTTGGGAAATATACCTTTCTGGCAATAGTATTTGTTATATGTTATACTGCCGAGGTTATTCGTGAAAAAAAACGACAATTTAACTACTCTGCAAAAGTAACACGTAATCTTGTAATGCGAGTTAAATTGTTTTGTAAATAGGTTAAGAGAATAGCTTTTTGCCTCTTCGAACGATTCTAACCGGGTCATACATGATGCTAAAAATAAAAATTTATCGATGTTTCAAAAAAACAGCAATGAACAAACTGTGCGGTGCGGAAAAAGTTAATTTGGTTTTGAATGAACTCTTTGAAAATGCCATTGATTTCACTATAATCTCAAAAATACATCTGCAATAATTAATTATTATTTTGTAAATGATATCTACTGCAATATAAAGTAGACTTTATTTACATAGCTGAACTTTTAGAAACGAGTAAGTTCTCTATGTACGATGACAGCTCTGCTGTTCTAGACGGCTTTCTCGAATCCTATTTCGCGTTTCCATATTCTAAAATGGCCTTGATTGGGTTCACAAGCCATAACTCTTGTCTTGTCCTGGGCCAGATCTCTCCTAAGTCTATTTTCATTTTTTCAATTTTTCAAATTCCTATCCTTAACTATTAATGTCTCTTGTAACTTTTGGTAACGGTTTTGATGAAAGTATCACTAGAGATATGTGTTTAGTGGAAGAATTGGATAAAACAGTGATATAAAAACCACACCATGTTGGCCCTCATATCAAACACGAACACATGTTTTCTAAAAAGAGCCTGAAAAATTCCTAAACGACCTCAATACCTTCCACTAATGCCAGATACTGTATTTGGTTAACTTTAGTTAAACTTTAACTTCACCCTGTATCACCTTGTTTTTGAGAATGGATACAATAGCTTTAATGTCGAAAAGGATATGGCTGTTTGTACCACTGATAGCACCTTGAATGAATGAAGTTCACTATAAAGTTTTACAGAATGTTCGTCTGCTTACCGTCCTAAGAGCTGATTGTTGAGTGGTTTAGAATTGGCTACCTCCGAATGGCGATAACAGTAGCAGCTTCACTCTGCGGTTCCTCTTGTAACTACATACGTGCCCACAGTCAAAAGGCCCTACCCTCCCGTCATTGGATTGACCTTCCCTGGATTGCGATTGCTGTGCGCCTTATCTATTCCCTATCTATTCAAATGTCCTTGAAGTGATCTGTATATTCGCATAGAAAACATTCTAGTGTCGTAGACCTGATCTCGTTACTCTGTGCTGTCTTCTCGCACATCTTCCGTATGTCGAACAAGAACTGAACATATATTTCATCTGGTTCTGGCCCTGCTCCAATTAAACTGCTCTTACTGACCCTCTGAACAAATTTAGCACTGATTCATTCTTAGACACACGATGCAATTTGCAGTTTAATTTCTCAGTTGCATTTAGGTAAGCTTAGTGAACCAAACTTAAATATCAGCCTTCCTGTAAGACCTTTGGACACGAGAACTGATATTAAATTATTAAAATGTCCCTCTTGTTCTGTGGATAAACGTTGGAATTCGGGTACAAAGTCTCCCAACTTAATCAGTAACGATCTGTCCGTTTCGTGAACGTCCCATCCAATAGCATCTTGTATGTGGACCAAGATAACTACCTCCAAAAGTTAAAGGTTTTATAACATACATTTTTGTAATTACTGTACTTTTAAGGATTTTTTCTCATTAAGCCTTTTCTGACTGTTTCTATTTCAATCTAGACATAATCTTCAATTCATTTTGTCAGGTTTGAATTTTACTTGTAAGAGTCGTGACTAAGTATTTCATGTTTTGAATTTCGCTTTACAGATTCTCAATCTTTCGATATTCATTAGAATATATAATTACCAATAGTGTTGTTTTATAGTGTATAAAATCCAAAACAAATTCATTATCTCTACTACTTATGTCAAAAATGCAGTTGAATAATTCAGAAAAACTCAGATCTGAGAAATATACTACTTTACTTCGTGCTCATTATCCACTCAACTTCAACTTACTTCAATCCACTGTCGAGGCTGCTTTATACTCGCATCTTCTTTTAGAATACCCTAGAGCATTCCCACATTTCTTTCTCACGCTTATTATGGTTTGTAAGGTCGGTTTTTGCTGTTTCCGACAACTTGCCTGGCGTCGTATAAAGTACTACTTTATACACAATTTGGACCACTGTTGACAAATGCGGCGTTAAAAGAATAAAAGTTTGTTACACTGCCCGTAATCGCCCCTATCGGAATCATCATCTCCATGACAGTCGGTCTAAACGGACCTCCTTGATCTTGGCATTCTGATTCCGGCGAATGTAATAGACGACATCATTGACCCGTTTAACCATTTCGTATGGTCAGCCCAAGCTGATGTAAGCTATGGAGCTGTTCCATTGCGCCCTTGGGGGTTATATATCCAGACCTTGGCTCGTTGTTGAAACCCAACACAATTCGCCTTCGAATTGTGACGTAACTTCGTCCCAAGGCCTTGGCCTCGTTTAGGGGACTTGACACCGCGGATGGTAGGTTTTAGCAAAATGAGCCCCTTAGCTCCATGCGATCACTGGTCGGAACATCTACCTTTGGGTAGTTTGTGGCAAGAAGGCTTTGTTTAAGTTAGTTTGCTTTATCTCGTAGGGGTGTTCTCGTTGTGAGCCAAAAGTCAAATCACATAGTAGTCTTAACTATTTCCCGAACAGTACTCTGACCGATGTCAATCATGTGCTTTTGTGGACGGATGAGCAATAGGCTAACAAGTACAGGAGAACATGTTCATCCCATTAACATTATTTGTTACTCACTCTGATAAATTTTGGATGTAAGGGGGTGATTCTTGTTTTTTCTTTTTAAACAACAGCATACAGCAATAGCGGTACACCAAACTTGCTGAGTAGGTGTTCTATTAGCTTCGTTGCCACTCTGGTTGCTACCTTAATAAGAATAGCATTTACTCATATTATCTATGACACAGTATGTATTTTATACACATAGAGACTCAGAAAAAGGTCAACTACAGCATTAGCAACTCTTTTAGCTGGGACATCGACATTGTATTGTTGCATTCTTTACTTGATACAAGTCTTCGGGCCCTTACTAGCTGCGCAGGTGTCTCATTTGCGGCACTAGGCTCTAACGTCTTCAACGTAATTTACTCGGTATAAACATTGACGTATCTAGTCTATATTATTTATCTATATAATATATATCTATATTATTCATATCTAGATAACCTCCGGCAAGCTCAGTATGTGCTTCTGCCAAAACGGCGGGTACCTTTGAGGTACCAGTTGAATCTTTGCCATTTGCCATCAGTGCTCTCACAAGTTCTCTTCAAAGTCCCATTTTTTTCTTTTAAGGAAACACAAGATATTCGAATGATTAGTTCGCTCTTTCGTCCCATCGAGACCTGGATCTCTTCCTTCTTTAGTGATAGGACTGGATCGATATCCATTTGACATTGTTCCGTTGTCCAATTTTCATTTATCTGAGCTTGAATCTGTCGAATAGAAATGCCCCCGATATTCCATCTTTCGGCAGCGACCACAATCCATTAACCGCCTGACCGGTATTCTGCCTACAGGTCGGATTGTTGTAATTTCTCCATCCACCTGACATGTTGTTTCTCTGGTGCCCCATGTCCAACAGCTAGGTTACTTGAAGGAGGCATGATCGAATCTGATTAAGAAATATCGAATATAGAGCTATTTGTGAAAATATTTAACTGTATTATTGCACGTAGTCTGTTTCTGGTGACTGTATTTCTTTTCAGTCTTCCAGAATCCACAGCTGTGGTATTGGACTTTCCGCTCTTCGCCTTCTTGCAGTTGGGAACGAACTGCCCGATGCAGGTATTGCTGACGTCAATGTCTAGAACAAATTTGCAGTACTGTGTAGGAAATGCGAGAATTGAAATGAATCATCTTTCTCGGTGGTCTGTCGATGTAAAGGCGTGGCGGTGGTGGCAAATCCCTCACTGAGTTGCCTCCTGTACTATATATGAATAATGAACTAAATAAGTTTGAATTTATATTTCTCTCTAGAAACTGGCAAATCAGGAATGATTTCCATCTTGCCATCCTGGCCCGAAATTTATGTCCCAAAAACTTTACCTCTTTTAGAAACATTGAACACTTCTTGGGTTTGAGTCTCAAGTTAGCTTTCTTAATTCTGGAGAATAGTTTTTCAATTGTCATCGGGGTATATTAGGCATGTCCTCTATGTCAACCTGCTCAGTAGATACTCCATTAACCTCGCAAACAGTGCAGGATCCTTATGTAACTTAAACGGCATAACCGTGAATATGAACATGCGCTGTCATTAAATGTGCTACTTATTGTATTTAGTATTTTCAACTTCTAAGTTCTACTTTGAATTCGATTAATATTAAAGTTTTATTTGTACCCTAATTTCATTATTTATTTCCTAATTAACTAACTTGGTTGTTTGCATTACTAGTTTCATTAGTCAATCAAATTGTTACTTTTAAATTATTAATTCAGTTCACTCTTTTCCCCTAATATTTGATATTCAACTTCCAATTTGCATCTAATATTTCAAGTTTATTTTCAATGGTGATGACAAGAAATTAATCATTCAGGACGGAAACGAAAGATTCTTAGGAAATATGCTTATTATTATTAGTATTAATCTTAATGTGTAATTTAATTCTAAATTTAAGTCAACAAAGGAACATAATATGACGTGTAGTTATTTTGATTTTTAAATACATAATTTTTTACATACAGTTGGCACAATTTCTGTTAAACAAATACAATTATATATTACTTAGTGTATAATCCAACAAATGTTTAATGAAGAGAGACGTTAAATGCTTTTTTTTATTTAAGGCGTAACTGGATAATTTTATCTTTATGTCATTTAAAATTATGGCACCATTATATTCACGATAATAACCACGAATAGGTATCATCTGGAAAAATGTTCTTTACGAACACATATGTTGCTCCTTGAAAATCGTTTGAATATATATATATATATATATATATATATATATATATATATATTATTGTATGTAATAATTTTATACTGTATTTTATATTCGAATATGTGATTACCTCAGGGTCTTTTTTGCTTGGGTTCAAAATTGTAGATCTTATATAAATAAATGAATTTTATACTTATCTTATAAGTCTCTTTTTCTTCTTCGTTACACTATCACTTTTTAAAATTTTTAATTATATTTTCCACTTTATTTTTTTTTTAAGATTTTTAGAAAACTAATAAATAATTTTCAAATTCTGGATCAAATTACAATTTATTAATAATGATTTTCCACAATACAATTCTGATATATATAATATTGCCTTTACAACAAAATAAATTTCCTTGTTACCTAAATACTCTTAAATTTCTATCAATTTGTTACAAAATTTCAATTCTCTAAACACAAATATTCACTATACTAAATTTAAAACACCTTTATTTGTATCACTGATTGATTTTAGATTTCAATAATCTGTTTATTAAATAATGTTTCAAAAACTCACAGTTGTCTGGCTTGAATTCCCCTTTTCCTTAATTTTGTTTTTAGTATACTGCTTCCTGATTTGTTTTGGTTTAAAACTAAATTCTGCTTCCTAATTGATTTGTTTACTGCTGCACCAATATTTATTTTTTTAATAAAATTTGATTTTATCTCTTCCTCCAATAGATTTCAATAATTCCTTTTATGGAATATTTAAATTCTCAATTTCAGAATGATGGTTCAAAATTTAAAAAATAAACTTCAAACTTGATTTCTTGTCAAAAACTGACATGGAACACTTATTCCAATGATATCACAGAACATTTATCTGGTTGTCATAGAAACGTGATTTTACAGGAACGAAATTTTTAAACTGCTCTCGTCGACGCTTGAAATACAAAGAGGACCTTTCAATGTCAGATTTCCTATTTATGTAATAAATCTTGCCACCTGCTATTTCCATTTCCGCTTTAATTTATTTTATTAATTTCCAATATGTTTGTTCTAAATCATATGCAAAAATCTAAACAAATTTTAATTTGAATTTCAACACCATTTACCCTTCTAAATTTTATCTAAATTACTTAATCATGTTTTCAAAAATTTTGATTTGATACTTGTCACCTGCTGGTCACCAGTCATTTAACAGGTACTTTAAAAAAAATTGGATTTTACTGAAATTAGGACTTAATATCTTTTGAACTATTAAATTTTCATAAACTATGCTCTAAGCTCTTTCTAACGGTGTAAATCTCTTTAGTGTTCCATTATTCATTCCGATTTTTAACGGTTTTAACAATTCTGACATTTCAATTCTCTAAATATTTAACAAATTTATGTATTTAAAATTAATTTTGATCCAAATGTGTTATATTCAGTGTTCTCATGGCCTAATATGTGATCTAAACTTGTTTTACAAACTCTACTGTGATTTTCATAAGTGAATTTAACCTCTTTGATGTTTGGCCTAAATGTGTCTTCCTGCCTAGATTTTCTTATGTAAGTATCCAAATTCTACTACACTCTGCATGATAGATTATCTAGCTTTATATGCCACCTTTTATCCTCTCAACAATTTGCTTTTGAAACATTCTTTTTACATAGTTTATATTTTTAGGTTAACTTTAACTGTTATAATTTTTGCAATTCCTTTATATGAATTTTATTTACATTTCCCCAATCATTTACTTATTCAGATTACTACACTTTTGTATTATTATTATTTCATGTCGGTTTTAAATCCATTACAAATTTCCCCAAAATTTTACAGAATAAATTCTTTCAGTTTTAACTTAAGAATTTATTTTGCTGAAATTTTTCCAATATTTTCTTAATATCCATATTTTTAACCTTTTATATTTATTAATTTTTTTTTTTAATTTTTTAGCTATCAAGAATATCATATAACCATAATACTGTGAACAAATTAAACATGAACGATTAACAAATTAACAAGAAAACTCAATAAACTCAAATAACTTATATAAATACATCAACTGATGAACGATCAACAAATCTACAACTACTAGTATATTATTTACAAACTTATCCAAGATATGCTGTTCAAACTTTTGGAATCAACATTCTTAGTAAGTCTTCTTTTATCATGTATCGTTCCCATTTTATTATTATAACCACTTCTTTTATTTTAAATCAAATCATTAATACAATTTTATTTCTTCCCTCTAGTGATATCAAGACTTCATCTGGTTGTTCCCTAGTATCTTATCATTGAAGATTATAAGATTTCTACAAACATGTTATTTATTTTAAAATATTTTGACTTGTATTCATTGATATTATTATAATGTTTTTCCATATTGTCTTTGTTTAATTTTAAATTTAAGTTGTACATATTTTCATTAATTTAAGATTTATGCTTTTAATTCATAAGTAGTTTCTTCTTGTCTTTGTAATTTTTCTCAACACTCTCACTTTTTCTTTTCTTCTAACTTATTTGCTTCCATTCCATCACCATACTTTCTCTTACTATTTTATAATTCTTGCCTACAGGATAATTTATATTTCTTCATATGTTACCGCATTTTTATCACATTATTTATTTATTTACTCTTTATCTGTACTTTAGTACCTTCTTATTTCATCATTATTTCATACCTTCTTATAATTCTTTTATTTTAACCGCATTTATATCATATATTCATTTATAATTCATCATATTTTGAAATACTTGTTATCATCCTGTTTCTTTTTACCTACTCTGTTTCCACTCAAATCATCCACCATCTATCATCTTACTTATCCATCACCTACATTCTTATTTATTTTAATCATTTTACTCTGAACATATATTTCTAAATTTCTTCACTTTACTTCTTTTTAATTAATTATTGTTGTTTTCTATTTATATTTTGTACAATATGGATTTTAATTACTTTATTTTATATATAATATTTGAAAATACTATCAATGTTGTATATGCCTTTGATCTTTTGTGTCTTGATGTCCACTAACTCATAACTGTTCACTCCATCTTTTGTTTTTAACCATAACAGACTGATATGATGATTACTTCCCTTTGATGAACCTTTACTTATTTTCAATTTGCTTATTATTATTATTTTTTTTTATCTTGATCTTTATTAATTTTCATTTCCATGTTCCTGTGCTAATTTTGGTCTTCCATCCATCCTTCTGATCTATATTTGTATTTTATGTCTTTTTCCTGGTTTTCCAGTTTACTTTTGGGTTATTCCTCAGGAATAAACTGTGTTTCTGATGAGTTTCCCCACAAAACTTTCCATATTTTTCTATATACCTGCTCATCTTGATATATTCTTGCTCATACTTCTTATTCATGCTTGGTTTCATGTATCCTGTCTGATAATTCCTTTTACTCATTATTGTTACCAAAAATCCTATTTTTCCCCACTGTATATTCATTTTCATCACATTTACACCTCATAATTTACATATTTTTCTATTAACTTCAACTTTTATATAATTTCACTTTTGTACTATTTTTTCTGGTATAACCCTTCATTTTCCATTTGTGTTTCTGTTTTTTCCTGATCATTTTGAATTTTGACTTTTTCCCCAACTTTTGCTCTTTCTTCTTGGTTTGTCCCTATAACTGATTGTCTTGCTCTTCATGTAATGTAGTATTTGCATATTTTTTTCAGCCTTGTCCAACTTGAATCATCTTCTTGATTTCTTGACCTTTACATGATTCTATAATTTTTTTCTTGATTTGTTTCATACTAACTTTTACTTCTTTGATCCACTTGTTGCCAATTATTTTCCATTGTTTTGCTATTTTCATACATTTCTCTTTTGAAATCTTCTAGATTCCTCTCAATATCTTCTTTCATACTACTTATCTCTTGTTTTAAACTTGTATCCATTTTTGAACTCAACTCCTGTTTCATATTTTCCATTTCTTGTCTTATTATTTGATTATTTTCATCCATTCTTGAACTTAATTGTTGATTATCTTGTTTTAAATCTAAACTTATATTATCTATTCTTGTATTCAAATTACCCATATTAGAATTTACACTCCCAATTTCTTGTTTTAAATATTTTTCCATCCTTGAACTTAAGTCTTGATTATCTTGTTTTAAATCTTGTTTTAAATTTGAATTGAAATCCTGCATCATTCTCTTCATCATTTCTATCAATTGTAGATTACTATCCAATCCAATATTTGTATTCTCCTCAGATCTTGTTTCTTCTGGTTGTCCTTCTACTACCACATGCTCTGAAATGATTTGAATATTTTGTTCTTCAATTTGTTCTTCACTTCCACTTCCTTCTTGTATATCTTCTGTTCCCTGCATATCCTGCTCCATTTCTTCAGACATATGTTCTTCTGGATTATCTACAGATTTTGCAGCTCTAGTTTTTACCATTTTAATAAATTATTTTTAACACAATTTCTTTATTTATTAGTAGATATGATTTAAATTTATTATTATTGTTTTATCCTTGAATTATATTGTTTTCTTTATCTATATGTATTTTTATAAATTCCCCACCAAGTTTTTACGAAATTGCAAAAATCACTTATTTTTTATAATTTCAAATATTCTTACCTTTTATCTTATCTATTTAACCAAATTATCACACAATTTACCTTATCAGGAAATTTATTTTGTTCTTTCTTTATTTAAATCTGACAATTATTATATTTAATTTTTATATAGGACCCACTAATTTTTGAGCCCCTTTAGTTGTTTGCCTTTTATAATTGAATGTTATGAAATTGTAAACTACCTAACAATGTGTTTCTGATGCCACACTAGTTTTGATTCCAAATTTTTTTTTTTATATAAGATCCACTAATTTTCGAGCCTCTTTAGTTGGGCGCCAATTTATTATTGCAAAGCCCCACGTTGGGCGCCAATTATTATTGTATGTAATAATTTTACACTGTATTTTATATTCGAATATGTGATTACCTCAGGGTCTTTTTTGCTTGGGTTCAAAATTGTAGATCTTATATAAATAAATGAATTTTATACTTATCTTATAAGTCTCTTTTTCTTCTTCGTTACACTATCACTTTTTAAAATTTTTAAATTATATTTTCCACTTTATTTTTTTTTTTAAGATTTTTAGAAAACTAATAAATAATTTTCAAATTCTGGATCAAATTACAATTTATTAATAATGATTTTCCACAATACAATTCTGATATATATAATATTGCCTTTACAACAAAATAAATTTCCTTGTTACCTAAATACTCTTAAATTTCTATCAATTTGTTACAAAATTTCAATTCTCTAAACACAAATATTCACTATACTAAATTTAAAACACCTTTATTTGTATCACTGATTGATTTTAGATTTCAATAATCTGTTTATTAAATAATGTTTCAAAAACTCACAGTTGTCTGGCTTGAATTCCCCTTTTCCTTAATTTTGGTTTTTAGTATACTGCTTCCTGATTTGTTTTGGTTTATAAACTAAATTCTGCTTCCTAATTGATTTGTTTACTGCTGCACCAATATTTATATTTTTTAATAAAATTTGATTTTATCTCTTCCTCCAATAGATTTCAATAATTCCTTTTATGGAATATTTAAATTCTCAATTTCAGAATGATGGTTCAAAAATTTAAAAAATAAACTTCAAACTTGATTTCTTGTCAAAAACTGACATGGAACACTTATTCCAATGATATCACAGAACATTTATCTGGTTGTCATAGAAACGTGATTTTACAGGAACGAAATTTTTAAACTGCTCTCGTCGACGCTTGAAATACAAAGAGGACCTTTCAATGTCAGATTTCCTATTTATGTAATAAATCTTGCCACCTGCTATTTCCATTTCCGCTTTAATTTATTTTATTAATTTCCAAATATGTTTGTTCTAAATCATATGCAAAAATCTAAACAAATTTTAATTTGAATTTCAACACCATTTACCCTTCTAAATTTTATCTAAATTACTTAATCATGTTTTCAAAAATTTTGATTTGATACTTGTCACCTGCTGGTCACCAGTCATTTAACAGGTACTTTAAAAAAAATTGGATTTTACTGAAATTAGGACTTAATATCTTTTGAACTATTAAATTTTCATAAACTATGCTCTAAGCTCTTTCTAACGGTGTAAATCTCTTTAGTGTTCCATCATTCATTCCGATTTTTAACGGTTTTAACAATTCTGACATTTCAATTCTCTAAATATTTAACAAATTTATGTATTTAAAATTAATTTTGATCCAAATGTGTTATATTCAGTGTTCTCATGGCCTAATATGTGATCTAAACTTGTTTTACAAACTCTACTGTGATTTTCATAAGTGAATTTAACCTCTTTGATGTTTGGCCTAAATGTGTCTTCCTGCCTAGATTTTCTTATGTAAGTATCCAAATTCTACTACACTCTGCATGATAGATTATCTAGCTTTATATGTCACCTTTTATCCTCTCAACAATTTGCTTTTGAAACATTCTTTTTACATAGTTTATATTTTTAGGTTAACTTTAACTGTTATAATTTTTGCAATTCCTTTATATGAATTTTATTTACATTTCCCCAATCATTTACTTATTCAGATTACTACACTTTTGTATTATTATTATTTCATGTCGGTTTTAAATCCATTACATATATATATATATATATATATATATATATATATATATATAGTCCTTCTGCAACACTAAAGGCCGCTAACTGATCTATTCTTTTAATAAAGTTAATTACTGCCCATATTGTGTTTGAAATTAATGTGCTCCAAAAAATATTTACACGCTACACTAATGCAAGCCACAACACACTAATCCTTATACAGGGCAATCCACTTTATCGGGAATAGAATAGCATGGCTAAACGTATTAACGATAGATTTCTATTATATGTAGATATTGGTTTGTTGGCTGAGCTGTTTTTGTTGGAGGTCTTCAGACGGATGTATTTCGGAATGATGTCTTTATTTATGCATTTGTTGAGGAACCAAATATTCTGTGAATTGGTGCGGCATCTTAGCTTTAGTTTGTAATGTAATTTTGGGACTAAAGAACTTGACTAGTTTTTTTTCAAATTAATGATTGTTTCAGTCTTCACTTGACGAAAATTAATTTTTAAGATTACTTAAAAACAACAAACACTTTTTATTTATTTTTAATTTGACATATGTTTCGCCAAGTCTGGCTTCATCAGGAATTGGTTAAAAGAAGACAGGAATATGTAGATACGTTTAAAAAATATTTTTACTATGTACAAGTCCCAAATATATGAAACATCAATGTTGCATTTTACTAACCCTGTAAAAGCAGTAAATGTGCAGATATGAGATAATTGGAGCCCTCGGCAGTTGCTTACTAAAAGTAGGTGAATGCTAAAGCTATTACGACAACATAATAGTATTTCACGATCAAGCTAGTGTGGTGTCAGTCGGAACATGTCGAAACAAATACAATTAAGCATTTCATTCTGATACTCATCTAATTTCATATGTGGAAGTTGGGCCTCCGTTCATAGCTTTCGTTTTAATTATTTATCTATAAATAAAATTGTCTTTATTACTTCGATATCGTACTACAAAAATTACAATTTTATAATTTACAGAATCGATTACAAAATTCCTCAATGCTTCAAATCGACTACACTAATTTAAAACTGCGACTCATGAACCACTCTATTTCAACTAACTGCAATCCAAATATCAACGTCGGCTTAGTAGTTTCATCTGTTTTCTGGATTCTACAGTACACTTGAGAATCCCCCCCCCCAGTCTTCCCACTACTCTCGTTTTGAACAGAACCCTAGAGAAAATGTTTTGTGACGTCCAGCATTGTTTGTTTTTGCTTTGAATCATATTTGTGATCTTAATCTGTTGACAACTTCAGAGGCATCTGTAAAGCAATATTTTGCATGTTTTTATACAAATGCCACGTTATTCCAATGAACCTTTGTAAAAATATTTCCATAAATTGTTGTCTCCATTAAAAGTTTTGTTCGTCTTGTCGTTTTTCCTCTAATGGTTGAATTAACTTTGTCTGTATTTCCTCAATTGACATACCCAGATTTCATAATTCTTGCCGTTTTTCATCCAGTCTTTCTGCTCCCATTGGTCTAAAAAAATGAGAAATTCCACTTGCAGTACTTCTGTAACTCTTTTGCAAACTTCTCTACTTTCCATCTAGTATTAACCAATGAAAACTATTTTTTTCAACTTCTGACCCCAAATACTTCAATAAAATTTATTACTTTAATTTAAACTGCAATTCGATTTGTAAACAAATTGAATCAAATACGAGTTCAAAGTAACCGTCTTTTTTATAAAAATGGTTTTACACAAAATGAAGCAAAATTAACAAATTTTCATGATCTTTCTATTCGTCAGTCCAATTTTGTCTTAAATATTCTAGGTACGTCGAAGCTGCCATTCTCTTAAATTTCTGCCAGACAGTCCCATATCCAAGCCTGGCTAGCTACACGGTATGTAACACTGGATTCGAAAAATCTTCACTGTGGTATATAGTTAACAGATGCAGAAGGACCACTTTCATTTTGTATATTGGATACCATATACAACAACATTATCACCGTTTGGACTATTCGATGCAGGTGTGAAGTTTGCCTTTTCTTCTGCAATTTTATACCAGAATTGAATGAATCCAGCAGAATTAATTTTTAAGTAGTACCGAGTATCATTGTTCTGTGGTCTAATCGTCATTGCTCTAAGTAACTGGATGAAAAAGCCGTCTCGATGCTCATTTTCTTCAAGTGCCCTCAACCCTCTTGACAAGGTCTTCTGGACAAAAAATGTGAGGAAGTTATAACCTTAAAATTTATTTGTGAAAATAGTCAACAACCCTGATGCTGACATTTTTAACAGTAACAAATTTCTATAGCCGTGAAAACGTAATGAATTACTATAACCAATACCAAGAGCTCCACTTACCAGCTATAAATAAACTTTCCAGACATTTTCTCGGTGTTACAGTAGAAGAGAACGCTTCAGCTTCTTTGGGAACGCAAACAAGAATCTGGATCTTCTACGTGAAAGGAAAAGTTCATATAGTATTGAACTAGCTTCTGGCAATAAAGCAGAGAATAACCAAGTTCGAGGCTATCTTAAAATATGTGTAATTTGAAAGAATCTTCATTTCATCCACAATTGTTTAGTTAACTATTTATTTTACAGTCAACAACAAATATAATTTGATACATACTAAAATTGATATTAAAAATTCTAAAAAAACTACAATCTGAAAATACTGAAATTAATAATAATTTTCATCAAAAAAATATAAAATGTTAAATCATGAACATAAATAATAATTGTTCAGTACATTAAGAATGTTGAGTAGACGCACTATTGTATCATATTTACAATGTTGCATAATTAACACAAATAAAACAAAAATTATAATAAGGAATGTCCTTAATCATTTTATGCATCTTCCACACCCCAAATTTGACATTAAGATCGATCATGTGAAATTGTTACCCACCGTTCAGTTACCAAAACGAACGTCCATAATAGGCATCATTTTTCAAGTTAATTTAGAATGTTTATCTGAAAAGAGCTATAACGTTACATTGAATTCCTGGTAATGGATGTTTACACTACCAACAGAATAAATTTTGAATATAATGAACTGGAACGGTATGATATGATAAATGAGTTTGTAATTTCAGTTTAGATTCATATTTTTTCTTATACTAATGCCAAGCTCATATGTAATTTCTGGTTACATTACTCAGAACAAGTTGCAATTCCATATATTTCAATATAGAAAGGAACTATAAATATTTTATTTTTCAAAAATATATCAAACTATAAATTAAAATATATTTTCAACAAACAACTGCAATCCATGCAAGACAATTTACACCCCTAAATTGAATTATCAAGACAGTGTTATTTTAATTCAGGAGCCTTAACAATGGATAAATGAAATTGATTTCACTCGGAACTGGTAGGTAGTTACACAAGTGTTAATCAAGCTGTTTGTGATTACTGTTTATTGCACTGAGGAAGTACCATGTGTAATAGAGTGATTGCTTTAATAATGGTCGATAAATGTGCAGTAATTGCTGGTGGAAATATTCTTGTGTTGGGTCAAGGCAGCAACTCATAGATGTCTCCGAGATTCAAACTGGCATAAGCAGTGTTATGAAATTAAATCCAAGCAAAAACTCGTATGATATGGGGTACCTGTGCCTAATTGATATATTCAAGTAATGTATGAAATACCATGTACTTGTAGATAGGAATTTTGCAATACTACTGATATGATATGATATCGATACTTTTCATTAGTATTTTAGTTGTATGTAAAGTATTCTACATTTATTTTGGGCAAGCTTATGTTTAAGCAGTGTAACTCTTGCCATAGATACTTTAGCTACCGTATTGGACGGAACAACAGAAACTCTCGCTTACTCGTTGAAGTACTCAAGTTCTTCATTGTTGTTTAGTTTAGTGAAAAATCAGTTAGTACAATAGGGCAGTGCATGTCAAGTCACTCAAAATACAATCCACATCCTAGACAGCGCAATCAACGATGCGAATAAGTCCTATGGCATGATCTTTTTTTATATTGTTATTATTAACTTAACACATTAAAACTCATATCACAATCAACCCGTATTAGTGATTTCGAGACTCTGATGGCAGTCACCCCATTCATCATCTAGCTTTTCCCATTGATACTGGGTCCGTACCATTCAGTAAATTCAGAGGATACGTGAAGTTCATGAAGAAGATTACCAGAGAAGTGGACCTCATGAAGTTCCTACGCTACGCCAGAGACCTAAAGATCATACCAAATGGTTTCAAACTGAGGTCGCCAATCCCAGGGAAACAAGCACAAAAGATACGCTTTAGTGACTCAGAAATCAACCATCATCGTTGGAAGAAATCCCAACTCCCGAAGGACGCGGAAGAAAGGTTTCAAGAGATCAGAAGATACACACACGAAGAGGACCACATGCCAATTTTTGCTTCGATCTAAAAGTACTGTGACAACATAGACGAATCGCCCAAAACGTGCACACTGAGAGACACAACAAATTTACCAGGAAGCAGTTGCCGAAGGATACTACCAACAAGAAAACAATGGTGAAATTGTCATCCAGAACTCTCACCGCCGTTGAGGAAACACTGCCCTCTAAGGGCCTAAACCACGCTGTAGCTACAAAAAGATGCCAGTACTAGACATCATCAGTTAAGCGAAGGCAGCAATAAGCAACAAAAAGACACCGCAAGTCGAGAAATTTCGATGGAATGTCAGAACCGCAGTTGAGAAAACACGACACATCAAACAAAACTTCAACGAGTCCGACATGAGGATCATACAAACACGTAAGAACGAAAAATCCATCATCATTCTACCAGCTGATAAAGGAAATGCCACCATCCTGATGGTCAAAACGGAATACAACAAGAAGATCGACAACGTACTCTCGAAGGGGAAATACAAGCCATTGCCAACTGATCCAATAGCCAAAATAGAACGGAAAACTTATAACACTCTCAGAGAACATGCTGAGTACATTCCACCGGAGATAAGGAGAAAATTGATGTCACATCACAGCAAACCACCACATCTTTATGGACTATCTAAGATACACAAGGCTGGAGTACCGCAGAGATCGATTACAAGCTCACTCACTCACCAACAGCAGAATTATCAAGATTCCTCCTAGCAAGCATCCAACCTTTGGTGGGCAAAACATCATCGCACGTCAAGGATCCAAAGCATTTTGTCCAAATCATCTAATCCATGTAACTTGGGCCAGAGCATCGCTTAGTAAGTTTCGACGTTGAAAACCTCTTCACGAACGTACCATTAGACGAATCTCTGGACATAGTGAGAAAGAAACTTGCCGAGGACGAAACCCTGAAGGAGAGGACGGACGTGCCAATAACTTCAATCATGGACTTACTACAATGTTGCCTCAAGAACTGCTACTTTCAGGAGAAGGACCGTTTCTTCATGCAAGAAGATGGATTGCCTATGGGCTCCCCGTTATCGCCAACCATCGCCAAAATATACTTGAAATTGCTCGAAGATAATACACTGAAGTGATACGAGAAGCAACCAAAACTCTGGTTAAGGTATGTCGACGACACCTTCATTACTTGGCAAAATGGAGAGACAGAATTACAGGCATTTCTGGAGCATCTAAACCGATCACAACCTTCCATCAGATTCACCATGGAGAAGGAAGAGAGTGGGTGCCTACCATTCCTCGATGTGAAGCGCCAAATGACTAGAACCAAAATCGAAACAACAGTGTAAAGGAAGGCTACACATACAGGGTTGTACCTAAATTACAACTCTTACCACCCATCAACAACGAAAACTGACATCATCATAACATTAGTCCACAGTGCCAAAAATATTTGCAGCACACCAGAGGCCCTCAAAGAAGAACAAATGAAACTTAGAGAAGACCTTTTGATGAATGAATATCCGGAAACTACCATTAACAAGGCATTTGAACAACCGGAGAAACCAGCTAGGCAGGAAGAGGAAGCCACGATAGCAACCGTATTACTACCATACACTAAAGGCTTGTGTGAAAAACTTAGACGTTTTGGACATGGATACGGAATCAAAATGGTTTTCAAGAGCTACAACACCTTGAGGAGCATGATCACAAAAACGAAGCCGGATAATCCTGCAGTACCAAAGATCTGTATACATATACAGCATACCCTGTGAATGTGGGAATCTCTACAAATGGCATTTTTTAACGGTAACCTAATATATTTAGCAAACATAGAGATATCGAAATAATTATTTTTTAAATTGAACCTTAGGTTATGTAGATTAAGGGAAAATTATTTAGAATGCCATCATTCACTATTATAGGGGTAGAAATTGGGGTTGAAATGTTGCTTATTTCAAATTTCGATGTTTTTTTTTTTCTATTGTTTATGGTATATCTCAAAGATTAATAGAAGTATTTATACGGATGTTTTTTTTTTTAAATTGTAGGGTTATTAATATAGATTAGAACAATATTTAGTGCTTAGCTATCCTCCTAAAAGTATAGGTGCAAATAGCCAAAACAGCCAAAAAAGACTATTAGTGATTCATTGGGTGCTGAATACGCCACTGTGGAGATCGTTTCTCGTCACCATTTTTCTCTAAAAGCACCAAAAATAGTTGTCTGATTCATTTTAATCTCTCAAAATGCAATACAAAAATTTTCTTGAGAAGAACAATAATAATATACGTTTTTGTTAATAGGTACCCAAAAAATGTCGGTTCATAAAAAAAGATGAAAGATAAAAAGTACGAATGTGACACATTGCCTCTGATCATTTAGTACATACTTCAAAACCATAATCCCTTAAAATGCCAAAAATAAAAAATTATTAATCTAACTAAACATTGTAGAAAAATATTCAAAATAACTGACTGAAAACATGCGCACGGGATTCATCAGCGATTTTTGTGTTGCTTTTTCACTCCCATACCCCCGTTTTCATTCCTATAGAGAAAAATGATAACGATAAATAATCTTCACAGTGAAAAATGATAACGAAATGGTTTTTAGTGGTCAGCGTCCAATGAATCAGTATTTCTTGAAAATTTTTCGCCTAAACTTTTGGAAGGATAGCTTTGCAATAAATATTTTTCTAATCCAGGTATATTAATAACTCTACAATTTAAAAAAAAAACAGCCGTATAAATATATCTTTGAGATATACCATAAACAAAAGAAAAAAAGATGGAATTTTGAAATGTTCACCATTTCAACCCTCATTTCGACCCCTATAATAATGGATGATGAAATTCTAAATAATTATCTCTTAATCTATATAAGCTAAGATTCAATTTAAAAAAGAAGTGTTTCGATATTTCTAGTTTTTACGGACTTCTAAAAAGGAGGAGGTTATCAATTCGTCTACAACTTTTTTTTATGTATGACGGAGCGATTATTCAAAAACGGCTTGAACAATTTTGATGATTAAAAGTACAATATATTAAGAAACATTACAGAAAGGTCCCATATAATTGTCTATAACATGAGATTTACAGTAATTCGAGAAAATCAGAAAAAAAGTAAATAAGGGGCTATAGATTTCAGCCATTTCAATGAATCTTCACTGTTTTTTCTAAAACTGCTCACGCAATTTGAATATTATAAATTGTATTGTACAAAGATATGTTTCAGCTTGATTCCGTTCATTTTTCTATAACGTAAAACATACCATTATTCTGAAAATCGGAAAAATATATGCACAAAAACTGTAAACATCATGGTAAATGTCAAATTTTCATCATAAATATCTAGTTTAAATGTCAAGATTAAATTTCGTCGTCATATATACTTCTTCTCTAAATATATTTGTTTGTTAAAGACATCCCTAGTAATACTCTTAAATACAGCTCAACAAAAACCTTGTTTGCACTAATGCAAACATATGGATTGTTTATAAGCAACGGGTACAAATAGAATATCATCAAAAACCGTTAAATAATTAACCAAAACAAACACAAATTCGAATATCAAAATATTCCTCCCGTCCATCAAGCAACAAAAATAATATAAAAGAAATAAGAACTAACAGTATATGCAGTACAACCACAGGCCTCTGAACACACAAAGCAGAATGTAATTCAAGACTACCAAGAAACCAACAACACATCCTTTGCAAAACCCTATTTGGCAGCTTGTATCATGTATTCCTAACCCTATCATCGATTCTCATATTATAATTATTTAAACTACACTCATATTAATATAAATTGTGACGAATGTTATCCCCAATTTAGGACAAAACCCTTAGTAGCATATCTCCGAAATCATACCAAATTCTATGTGCTTTCATAAAAGTATTTGCACTACCTAAAAACAAGGGATACATTGTCTATCACTGCTTACGATCAATCTGTTTGAATGCCTGTAGGTGGATATTAATGAAATTTATTCAGAACAATTACATACTTTATAAACATACATCTCTCTGTACCATAATTTAACAAAAACTGCAATAATTACATATCATTTGTCCTAGTAGAAAAGTTAATAGGAACAGTAACAACATTCCACAAACTTTTAAGAGAGATTGGACTTCAGACTCCTTATAAACCACCCTTCAAAGATTAGTTTCACCAGAAAGTCTTCACTATGCAATAGCTGTTATTTCTCATTTATATATTTATTTAGACAATTACTAACATGTAGTAAATTAAAAGTTGCTGAGACAGGGGCGTATCTAGTAATTACTTCAGGATGGGACGCAAGATGCAAATTATGATGAATTATATATGTTTGTTCGGAATATTATTACGTTATTATATACCTATCCATTATCTTTGGGTATTGAAATAATTGCTTCTCAGTTTATTAGGTTGCTGGTTATCTGTTTACTGTTTGAAGTTATTAATTAAACGACCTTTTCCCATTTTGAGATGGTTCAGGGTGGGGCGCGGGCCCCCGCGCCATACAGATATCCGCCACTGTGTTGAGATAACTAATTTTAGTATGGAAAATCAAAACCTAATCCATTCATTCATTTGATCACCTAATTGAATTTTAAATGAGGATGATAAACGAGTAATTACTTTTACCCAAGCGGTAACCTCTACTTGGAAGCAATTGTCATGACACTGTACATGTCAAGTAAAATTGTCAACACTATGAAATTTTCAATTTCTTAATATTCTAAATATTTCACATTTTAGTGCCACTGATAACGAAGTCAGAGTAAGACTTTGAAACATTTACATTTTTTTAATATAGTGTTTTTTTCTCAAGTCTGGTGTTATTTACCCAAGAAACTATAAAAAGTAATAAAAGATGCCACAAATTATGTACATTGTTTTTTTTGTCTCTGATACTGAACCTTTGATTGACTAATAGATATGTATGTTAATCCTGATGACACTATAAACGTAACAATATTTCTTTTATTTATTAACCTGCTTCTAAATACATGCCCATACCAAATTCTTGTACAGAAATCTCCAACAAACTGAAAATATGTGTTTTTTAACCCGATTTCTACTGATTCCAGTGTTAATTGCTAATTTTATTTTGCTGGGTAAAAAAATATCTTGTAATTTATTTTTTATAATCTGTAATAACTTGTCAACAGGTAATTTTATTCTATATTGAAACGTATTACGAGTAGTATTAATTTGTTAAAAAATCACTTTTTCTAACGAACTTCCAAAAAGTAGTATGATAACCTACTACTTTTTCACTGACTGCTCTAAAACGGCTCATTGTGGGCGATCCAAGAATAGTGCGGAATAGATTTACAGTTACACATGTTACATATACAAAATTGTTTAAATATAAGGTGAAGTAGAATGATACTTATGCAGGGTGGTACAAAAATGTTATTTTGCATTTTCTTAGTTATTATTTCTCGTATATCTTTACTCGAAAATAATGAGTTTCGCTGACGTGTGATGGCTCTTCTTCTAGGTATTTTTTGTAATATCTTTTTCATCGTTTTCGTCTTCTGTCAATGTAACTACCAGGAATTTATATTCTTTACTATTTTTAATTATTCACCCCTCTATGTCTAGATCTTCTCCTCTGCATCCTATTGTCCTATATTCAGTTTTGTCTCTTTTAATTAGAAATCCCCACTTGTTATATTCTGCCACGAGTTTTCAAACCATGTATGTAATGTTATCTTCCCCAATTTGATATCCCATTTATCTCTTTTTTCAACCATTGTTTCAGATCCAAGTTTATATAGATTTTGAAGATTGTTAGATATTTTAAAACAAAAACATAAACAACATAAGGTATAAGTTCAATGAATGTTTTATATTACAGCTTTTTATAATCGTAATTAGTATATTTTTCTTAAATTTGCAAAGTATTTCGGGGGGCAGTGTATCAAAATTGGACTCACCGGAGTTAATAATGGCCATCAAATAATGTCAACGTTCTCTACAGTATACGTATTTCAACATTGTTATGGAGTCAATTTAGACTTTTGAATCGTAATTTTCAAATGAATGGAATATATTTCTAAAGGACTGGTGAAGCGATGTATCAAAAAATATTTATTTCAAGGATTTTATATTATGACTTACTTAAAATTGTGATTAATAATATATGTTAATGTCTCCCATTATCATCATTCATTTATAAAAAGTTCAATTCAAATATTAATTTTGCTAGTTTGGATACGTTTTTGAACTGTATAACAATTCCTGTTGTAAGATATAATGAGGTATGTATTTATCACAAATATATGTACATTATCACTGTGGTACTGTACGTATATAAATTTCTGATAAATAGATGTCTCATTATAATACTACATGCCGTTATTGTTAATGTAACCAGATATCGTACAGAATAAATACAACATTCAATACAATACAACAGTTAATAATAAAGAACATTGTTAATTAGGTATATTTATGTTGTGTGTTTCATCTTAAAACGACCTATGTTAATAATTAATTAGTCTCTCATATACACATTAAAATTTGAATATTTATTTAAAAACTAAATTACACTCCGTTGCTGTATATATCGTTTCTTTGAAACATTTGAGGCCACCTTGGAGTCTACCTTAACGGAATACAGTTTAAACTATGCAAAACCGTTAGGGTTTTTTCGAGAAATCCGGGAACATGCATAAACCAAAACATGCCACTCGAATGTAGTAGTGATTAAAACAAACCAAGAGCTCAAATGCAAATACAACCTATTTCCCCAAATAAAAGATGAGTGTAGATAGATGGGCACATACATAACACGCAAACTGCGTTTATAAAAGAATTTTTTGTCGTCACTGACAAGTAATTGCCATTAGTTCTTAAATCATAATAACCCGTTTAATTTCTTGTCGTCCGGTCTTGAAATATTCTCAGGATTTTTATTAGGAGTTTCAAGAATTGGGGATTTTAATGCGGTTAATATAATGGGATCGTAAATCTTAGCTTACTTGTAAATTATTAGAATAAAAAAGAATTTATAATTTATTTTGACATAATCTTGAATTTAGCACAAACGTATGGTATACAAATTTGAATTCCTGTTGCAGGGACTGAAAAAATATCATAGCGAATAAAAATAAATTAAAGAATAAAACTAATTATGGTTTCCATTCCCCACAGTTGAATGATCGTAGATGGCAGGTTGTACGAAATTAAAAGATATTGGTTTATTTTCATCAATAAAATATTCTTCCGGAAGAACATCTTATGGTATTTTGAATAATTAGTAGTTTGGGGAAATGTGTTGTATTTGCAAGAACTCAAATTCTTGTTTTATTCTTGAGAATTGTTTTAATCACTACTATATTCGAGTGGTATGTTTTATTTTATGTATGATCACCGATTTCTCCAAAACACTCTAGCGGTTTTGCACACTTTAAACTGTATTCTGTTATGGTAGACTCCAGCGTGGCCTCAAATGTTTCAACGGAGTGTGATTTAGTTTTTAATTAAATATCCAAATTTTAATGTATATATGAGAGACTAATTAGTTATTAACAGGTGATATTTTTAGAATAATATGCATAGGGCGTTTTAAAGATGTAACAGACAACATAACTATACCTAATTAACTATGGAAATGCTGTGGAACCTTTGGTGTGTCACATATGTAAAAACAAAGTTTTGCACCCTAACACCAAATCTTTATTTTAAACACTTCACGCCGTTTCAACAACTCTAAGTTGTCATCATAAAGGAGTAAACCAAGCTAAACAGTTTAATTATTTGTGGTACATTTCTTTAAGATTCCTTAATGCTATGAGTTTAAATCAACAAGTCGTTTTTGAGTAATGGCTGAGCATAAAGATGCCGACGAATTGATAACCTACTACTTTTTGGAAGTTTGTTAAAAAATTAATACTACTTGTAATAAGTTTAAATATACGTAGTGTAAAATTACATGTTGATAAGATATTACAGATATTAAAAAATAAATTACAACAAGATATTTCAGCAAAACAAAATTAGCAATTAACACAATTATGGAACCATTGGAAATCGGGTTATAAACCACATATTTTTAATTTGTTAGAGATTTCTGTAAAAGAATTTGGTATGGACATGTCTTTAGGAGTCGGTTAATAAATAAAAGACATATTGTTACGTTTATAGAGTCATCAGGATTAACAGACATATCTATTAGTCAATAAAAGGTTCCATATCAGAGACAAAAAAAAACAATGTACATAATTTGTGGCATCTTCTACTTCTTTTTATGCTTTCTTAGGCAAATAACACCAGACTTGAGAAAAAAGTTGTATATTACAAAAAAATCCAAACGTTTCAAAGTCTTACTCTGACTTCGTTGTCAATGGCACTAAAATGTGAATTATTTAAAATATTAAGAAATTGAAATTTTCATGGTGTCGACAATTTTACTGGACATGTACAGTGTCATGACAATTGCTTCCAAGCAGAGGTTACCACATGGGTAAGAGTAATTTCTCCTTTAACATCCTCATTTAAATTTTAACTAGATGATCAAATGAATGAACCTATAAGGTTTTCATTTTCCAGATTAAAATTACTTATTATCTTAACACAGTGCCGGATCCAGCTAAAGGGCGCGGGGGCACGCACCCCACCCTGAACCATATTAAAATTGGAAAGTCGTTTAATTAATAACAATAAACAGTAAACAGGTAACTAGCGACCTAATAAACTGAGCAGCAATTAGTTCAATACCCACAGATAATGGATAGGTATATAGGTCTATGATGCTTTATGGTCTCGGTGTGGGGAAAAGTATTTGACATAGGAATGTATGCCAGGATGGTTGGGACTTTGGGAGTATATATCGGAAAATTCTGCTCAGGGTCGTCTCCACGTATAGAACAGTATCCACTGTGGCTCTATACATTATTAGGGAAGAGAAAAAGGCCGACGGGGAGAGAGTGCTGGAATAAAGCCGCAAGGCTAGAAGACAAGGAACAGAAACTGACCACATAGCTGGAAAAATGATACAGAAATATGGTTAAAAGTCAATAAAAACATAAATAAAAATAAAATTACGGTTGACTACAATATTAAGCAGTTTTTAAGAATCCGTTTAGATCGTACTTTAAGAGATTTGGTCTCGTGGAGAAGGAAATGATACCCCTCCCGACAAAAGATGCGCAGGGTATAGACTAGGATGGCAAGTTTGCATCGAGGTTGATGCTTGAGGGTGGAAGAATGGGAGAGTAGGCGGGGAGTATATTAACATAGTACTAGCAGAGAAAGATAAAGAGGAGAAAGAATTCGTCGATGTCTGGAATAGTGTATAATAGATTGACAGATTAATTAAGTCGCGTGCCCAAGGGTATTTATATCGCTTCACATGATTTCGGACCCTTTCAGAAAGCTATGGAGGTGCAGGTAACTTGCAATAGATAACAATCAACGACCCGTCCGCAATTGGATTGCCTCTACGGTAAAGACGCCTGACTTGATCACTCTGGATCGAACGCACCAACTGACAAGATCAGGTGTAACATTGTCCTTCGATAAATTGATAGTAATTAGATAGTTTAGACACTTTTAACAATTCATATTATTAAATTATTATTTATTAAATTGAGATATATATATATATATATATATATATATATATATATATATATATATTAATAAATGTAATTTGATCAGATAAATAATTTATTTTTAAAAGTTTAATACTTTTTGTTTATAAAACTTCCATCACAACTTCCTCTTGCTCCGGCTATTTAAGGCTATACCTGTAAGGCAAACTATAATATCCAATTCGACTGTTGTCAAACAGTAAAACTCCAAATTTTCAATATATTTTTTTGTATTATAACTGTTAGATTATGTTATCTATCTACACCTTACTCTGCCTGCTTTCTTTCTATATTTACTGCAGTTTCGTACCAATAGATTGCAAAAAGAAAATTTGATTTTGCAATCTACATCAATAAATATAAAGCCATTGACAACGAAGTCAGAATAGACTTTGAAACGTTTGGTATTCCTGCAATATATGTCGTTTTATTTCTATTGTGGTGTTATTGCCCAAAAAAACATAAAAGTAATCTAATTTAATTATTACATGTGTTTATTTCCATTTCAATATATAAAGGGTGTTCCAATTTGAGGTTAATTTTTAATAAAATACACAAATTGTTTGAGAATGATCAAATCTTTTATTTCCAATGATAGTACAATTGTATCGGTTTAGTAATGGAAAACAATATCTTGTAAGTGACTACATGCTGCTGTACGACAAACTTCTAATCTTTTGCCAAAATTTTCGATAACTTTCTGGCATAACTGCAGTTCAATTACCTGAAAACAATCAATAAATGTTCTCGTTTAGGTCATTAATTGTTTGTGGATCGTTGGCATAGAGCTTTTCTTTCAAATAGCTCCATAGGATAAAATCTAGAGGTGTTAGACCGCAAGCTCAAGGGGGCCAATTAATGTTTCCTCTTCGAGCAATTATTCGATTACTAAACTTCTGTTTCAAAAGATTGATTCATTCTGTTGCTGAATGACATGTTGCACCGTCCTGTTGGAACCACATATTCTACACATCAATATGCTCTAATTCATCCCACAAAAAGTTAGTAATCATCGTTCGATATCGATCACCATTCACAGTAAACAGCATTTCCATTGTCTACAAAGAAGTATGGACCAATCACTCCACCACCCCAAAAACCACACCAAACAGATACTTTTTCTGGATGCATCGGTCTTTCCATTATTTCTGGTAGATTTGCTTCACCACAGATTCAACAATTTTGCTTGTTAACAAATCCACCCAATTCAAAATGTGCTTCATCGCTGAAGATGGTTTTGTTGAAAAAATTTACATTTTCAAGTTTCTGTTGTATGGCCCAATTTACGAATTGACGACGTAAAACAAAGTCTGTTGGCCTTATTTCTTGCGTTATCTGAATCTTGTAAGCCTTTAAATGAAGATCTTTGTGGCAAACTCTGAATAAAGTGGTTTTTGGAATGTTCAATTGCTGTGCACGTTGACGAATTGATGTTTGTGGTTGTTCAAAAAACAACACTAGCAGTAAGAGCTGCAATATTTTCTTCTGAACGTCCACCACGATGATATGTTTTGTTTTTTTCATCTTTTACTGAACCAGTTTCCACAAATTGTTGAACAATTTTTCCAATGGTAACATATGACGGACAAATTTCTCTTCCATATTCTGTACGAAATTTTCTTCCAACTTCTGCACAACTTTCACTAAATTTAAAATAATTTTTAATAATAAACACGAGTTGCTCAACCGTATATCTCTCCATTTTTAATAATCGGAATATTCCTACTTATCATCTGTCAAATAACATATGATATTCTAGTAAAAAAAATGGCGGCAAATTTAAAAATTAACCGCAAATTGGAACACTCTTCACACCACCACACTTCTTCATATATATATATATATATATATATATATATATGCACAAATACAATAACTTTTAATACAAACTTGAAAATAATTAAAATAACAATAAAACTTTATAACAATTAAAGTGACAAAAATGAGTGGTAAACTAATGATGAATGATGATTTAAGGCAAATGTACAATTTATAACCTAAGAACGCTGAAAAGGTGTCGCAGCGCTTGCAGTTCTCACGGATGTTCGTCTGCAGGTAACTGGAGACGACACGTGTTATGCTGAGTCAACTGGGAACTTGTTGCTTGGTGTTTTCATGTAAGTCGATGGAATAACAACTCCCATCCATAATAAAAAGTTGATGCTACAGCATCGACTTTTAAGGCAATTCAATATCCTCGACAGGACTCAGGGCGCTATGGAGTTTTACCCTGAGCTTGATGGTTGATGGACCTGGTGGTAATGCTGGATCGGCAGAAGGGCTGATCGTTGGGGGCTTCTGGAATTTCTTTCTGATGATGCTGATGGAAAGGAGGGCAACCACAATTACGGTTGTTGCTATTGTGATGATCGTAAACCAGGAGGTGTATTTCTCCAAGAATGGTTGGTCTAGGAGCTTTTCCAATTCCCTGAAGTATTGGTAAGATTATGGTTGGCGATATTCAGGTCTCTGGCATCCAATTCCTATAGTCTCATGGGTTTTAACTTTGGAAGTTGACTGATGGTTGGCAGGTAGTCGCAACAGTTGTAGGGGATGTTGACTGGCTGTCAACGTTGTTGGTGGTCCTTCTGGCATGGACCCTGGTGTTACCGATGAAGGCATTGCAACTGCGTTGGATGGTCAATAGAGAATTTGTCGATATTGATTGGGTAACGACACTTGATGTTAATGGGCGAAAATCGAGATTAGCCAAAGATTCGGGTCAATCTCTTGAATATTATATTCTTCGGCATATAATATTACAGGTTCACAAGTTGCTGGAAGTGCTGCTGGTTGTCGCAAAAGCTGTCCTTCACAAGAGGCTTCTTTGTCTATGGTGTGTGGAATAACTTTGGAACAGATCTTATGTTCTTTAGATAATGGCTTACAGTCACTCAGGTCTTCTAAAGATGCGTACAATAGCGAAGCGTCAACTCTCGCGATATATTTTAATTTTGTTGGAAGAATATAGTGAAATCCTGTTCGATAATCCAAAACTGGGATAAGATACAAGCGATACAGTGTATAAATTTCAGGTTTGACTAAGGGGATTTTTAGTACAAAAACAATTTTAGTATTGATTTGAAAAGCTTCAAATTCTATTAGATCGATGTATCTAGCAACACTTGAACTATAGGTCGGAAGTGGTAAGTTATTTTCATGAAGTGACTGTGAAATCTTCTGAAGGGAATCGACCAAATCTACTGGGTTTATAATTGAGCTAAGTAAAATTTTTAGACGGGCGAAAGAGACTGCAGTTAATACGTCGTTGAGAGAGTATCTTCAATGTATAAGTAACTTTCCATTGAGCTTTCACACAAATCCAAGACATTGGCTTGAAGTTGATAAAAGGCAAGATCATCTGTAATGAACACAATTGACTTCCTAATTGCTTCAAAATTTTCCGAAAATATTTTCTCCTCGGACTAAAATTTTTGTATTGTGGTGTTAAGGTTCTTAATGACAGAAGTTGTTACAGATAATTGTCGTTTCATACGTTTTCAATTTGATGTTGGTCTCGGGTAATTTACTTTATAGAGTCACTAAACTATTCTCCGTCTGTTGCATCTAAGTTACCGGAAATAGATTTCCAAATTGGTCCCAGTCCATTAATGAGTCCGCGTTTCTTTTTGTTGGTACTGTGAGTCTCAGTGTCAGCGAAAATGTCTGTATATTTGATGTTATAAGATTTTGATATTTGTTTCAGGAGGCTTACGTGAATCTGTACTTTTGATTTGAAGATTTTAATGTTAGTTTTGTTGTCGTTAATAGTATCTAAAAGTCTGTTCAGTATATTGTCGTTGTTTAAAATAGCGTCTCGAAAGGGGCTTAGATCTTTGTGAACAAGGAGTGTCCATTTCTCATTAGAAATTTTGAGGGTGCCTTCTTCATGGAAGAAAACTATAGTATTGTTAACCGGTGTAATGGAATACTGTTGAAGGTTTACGGCGGAAAACCGTCCACAGAATCTGAAAAAAAGGGATTTATTCAAAATAAGGTTTTAGTCTGTCAAAGTTAACTTTAGTTATTTGGTTTGTTTGCAAATTTTTGACGGTGGCAGAGTTCTTTCGTATTGCGGTAATTTCGAAGGGGCCGTTGAATTTGTTTTCAGCTTTGTTTTTGATTTGGGAATAGTCCATTCTGTTATTAAGGTCACTCACGTATTTGGAAATAAGTTTTCCTGCTTGTAAAGGGTTTCTGGAGGCCTACTAGAAGTGTGCCCAAAGATGAGTTCATAGGGCGTGAAACCGGTGGTTTTATTTTTCGTGTTATTATAACAGATGGCAGATGATGGCATAAGAGAGGACGTTAAATGGATGTTCGTCTGGATGTTCCACTGTATTTGCCCTTATCATTTCTGCTAAGGTCGCGTGAAATCTTTCAATAGAACCGTTTGACTCGGGATGTTGAACGCTGGAGACTGTCAGTTTTATGTCGTATAGTTGGCATAAATCCCACATTAAGGTGTTTTCGAATTCACGTCCATAGTCACAATGGATGCGAAGTGGAGTTCCGTAATGTTGAAAGAAAATCAGAAGGATGTTTACGACAGTTGAAGCTGTTTTGTCGTTTGTGGGGTAGGCTTGCGTAAATTTCGTGAGTGCGTCCTTAATAGTCAGTGCATGATTTCTCGATGGATATTCGAAGATGTCAATGTTAATAAGTTCAAAAGGAGTCTTGGGTGTTTCCGTAATAACAAAAGGTGCACTTAAGTTTTTCCTACAGAACTTTACCTTTTGGCAAGTTTCACAGGATTTGATAAATTGTTCTACAGTTTTAATTAAGCCGGTCCAATTGTATTTTTCCTTAATACGTCTGATGGTTTCGTTAATGCCACGATGGATGTTTTTTACCACAGTGGTATTGTTGTATTATTATAGGAATTTCGTCTTCGGTAGGAGTTGTAGCAATGTTTTGGCAGATTTTAAGTTTGATTTCTTTGTCGGAGAGAATGAAGGATAAAATTTCAAGAATGGGAAGTTCTACGTTATTTTCTATGCAGTATATTTCGGAGTCGTTGAATTGATCTTGGTTGTTATAAATAATTTTGAAAAGATGTAAGACGACAGTTTCAGGGTCATAGGGCAAAGGTACAACTAAATACTTTCTATGCCTGACAGTTTTAGTGGCCATGATGTTAAGAGTCTCATTACTGAAATTAGGTTCTTCTTCGAAAAAGTCATCAATAATTTAGTCGTATAAGTCATTAGTTTTGTTTTGCCAAAAGAACGTAACTATACGCTTATGGGACTTGTCTAGAAGTTGAGAGTTGGATATTTCAATTTTGGAGTAATCGATTATGGATTCAGTTTTGTAGAGTTGAACAAATCGATTAAACTCAGCGGTTATTCTTTCGTCATGTTCGTCGTCACTGTCAGGGTTTTCAGGTTGTTCGAAGTCCGTTTCGTTGTTAGCGAAAATTTTGATTTTGGAAAGAAAGTCGATACATTGCTTGAAATGGTTGATTTTGATACGAGAAAGAGGATCTGCGTTTTGGTTTACCTTGCAGGGCTTGCACTCGATCTTATAATTTTATTCCTCTAGCTTAAGGCGCCATCTGGCTAGACGACTGCCAGGATCTTTGATCAAAAAGAGCCAAGTAAGCGGACGGTGGTCACAAAGAAGTGTAAACCTACTCCCAAAAAGATAAGGTCTGTAGTGCTTAACAGCCCAAACTATGGCCAACAATTCTCGTTCGATGGTGGAATATCGTGTCTCTGCAGCACAGAGGGTACGAGAAGCGTACGCAATAGGGAGATCTTTTCCCACAGGGCATTGAGAAAGAACCGCTCCAATAGCTAAAGCACTAGCATCAGTAGTGAGCAGGAAGGGTTCTTCAAAGTTTAGAAATATCAGGATTGGTTCAGATACAAGGGCTTGCTTTAGTTCATTGAAGGAAGACTTGCAATCTGCGTCAAAGATGAATTTGACGTCTTTTTTGAGTAGTTTAGTCAGAGGTTTAGAGATCTTCGAAAAATTTGGTATGAAGCGTCTGTAATACCCAGCGAGACCAAGAAAAGATTTGATGTCTTTCGAAGTTTGGGGTTGCGGAAAGTTCTGAATACATTCAACCTTTGAAGGGTTTGGTTTTACACCTTCTTGTGTGATAAGATGGCCAAGAAAGCCACTTCTTTACGAAGAAATTCGCACTTATCAGGTTGGATTTCCGAAGTCGTTTAAAAACTTCTGTCAACCGGAAAATATGTTCATGGATGGTCGGAGAGTAGACGATGATATCATCCATGTAGACGAGACAACGTTCATTCTGGATACCCAGAAGAATATTGTCCATGGCCCTCTGAAAACTAGAAGGTGCATTTTTTAAACCAAATGGAATACGAACGAATTCATAATGACCATTTTTGACAGAAAAGCCAGTCTTAGGAATATCTTCCTCTTGGATTTCCAACTGGTGGAACCCGGAAACGAGATCCAGTGTCGAAAAATATTGACACTTTCCAAGTTGGTCGAGAAGATCGGAGATATTTGGCAGAGGATATTTATCGTCTACAGTCAATTCATTTAATTTCCTGTAATCGATAACAACTCGCCACTTTTTACCAGAAGCATCGAGCTTCTTGGGGAAGACCCATACGGAGAGGACCAAGGAGATGAGGAGTGCCTAATGATACCTTGTTCGAGCATTTTTCAAATTTGGGTTTTCACTTCCTCTTTATGAACTTGAGGATATCTATATGATTTAGTGAAAACGGGCTTTGCGTTATTCATATCAATTGAATGTTTAACCTCGTTAGTGAAAGTCAAGACGTCACCTTCAAGATAAAAAATATCTGGAAATTCCAAACAAAGATTTTAGTGATTTGTTCGCGTTCTTCGTCATTTAGATGTTCAGTTCTAATTTGTTTTCTAATAGTCGAGTTTCTGTCTGTGTATTGGGAATCATGATAGTCATCGGTGTTTAAATTCATAAGAGGGTGAGTTTTGTCAAGTGGTTCCAGTTTTAAATCAGAAAAGTTTACTGTTTTAGGCATCGCGTTAGCATTGATGATAGAAGTTAGAAATTCACCATTTGCTTTAATGTGTACAAGTGCCTTTGGAAGTCGTACCCTGCCAATTTCTTGAGTTGGTAAGATGGTGTCGATGTTAGATTAAGTTCAAAGATCTCTTCTGTGCGTGCCTCAATGGTTATTTTGTTTTGTGTAGGTGTTTGTGAAGTAATATTTGGCTTAACATTGGATGTGTTGGGTATATCAGTCAACGGTTGGTCGTTATTGGGAACTTTGTGTAAAGGGATGGTTTTAAAATTTGTTATTAGCTGTTTAGATTTTAAGTCAACTATGCACTCATAGTGTTCAAGAAAATCTAATCCTAGTATGCCGTCAAACTCAATGTCCAAATCGTATATAAAAACTTTATGTGGGTTACGTGGAGCGAATGGGATTAAAGTAGATTGTGAAATGGGAATTTTTTCGTGGGTAATTCCTTGAATAGTTACCCTTTCAGGAAATCTTTGAGTGAAATTTTTGACTGTATTTTCCTTGAAGATTGAGATACCAGCTCCGGTATTAATAAGTAGTTTAATTTTAGAAGAAGCGTCAAAGAATATAGTAGAGATTTTTAGAGTTCACAGTAAGAAGTCGGCTTAAAGAAATAGTTGCTCCGGGAAGTTCAAATCTGAGTTCAGATCGTCGAGATTCAGGTTTTGAATCTGGGTTTCGATTTCACACAACGTTGTTGTCGAATCGGGAGGTTGGTCTAGGCTCGGAAGCGCTAGAAAATCCTGGTATTGATGACTATTAAAAGGCTCGATAGCGGTATCTTCAAAAGTTTGTTCAACGATAGGATAATTTTGAAGATCATCTTCATAATCGAATGTGTTATCATCCGTATAATAATTGTAGTCTGAACAATTCGAGTAATCAACATTTTGGTGTTAATTGAAATGGTGTGTCCTTTCAGGGCGGTTATTAGGATTGTTTTGTATTACATATGGGCGATAATAGTTAGGGTTCATTTGAGACCTAAAAGGTGGTCTCTGGAAGTTTTGGGGACGAAACTGTTGTCCTTGTTGAACAGGGGGTGTATTTGAGGGAAAATTTGGCCATGTTGGCTGGTTAGGCCAAACAGGATATGGCCTATGGTTTTGATTGAATGTTTGAGAATTGTTTTGATTTTTCAATCGGCAATTTACGGCTATGTGGCCTAATCGACCACAATGGAGACACTTAGGTGGTTGTGCCGACTTTCGGACTTGGAAGTTTGGTTTGAGAGGAACAGATTTGTTCGATTTCTGATCCTCGAAATAAGAAAGTTGAAGCTCTCTTCTAATCCGGGAATGTGACTCGAGAAGATCTTTTGGATTACTGGCACGTATTACCTGACCTAACCGGGGTTCTAATCCCGTAAGAAGGGTATTCATGACAATAGTATCCACTAGAGTGGTCTGGGCGTCTTTTTGTTCTGGACTTAGCCCAGCCGTTTTATGAATGCAGCAGTGCATTTTCGCACTCAAGACTTGGGGACGATTGTAGAACGTTAATGGGGACTCGTTCGACAGTTGTTTTAGACGTTGTAAGTCGTGAATAAGGGAAGAGAGATCACGAGAATCTCCAAAGTGTAATGTCAAGAGTTGTTTGATTTCAAGGTACGATCCGGGGTTCCTTGAATTAACTAACTGCGCCGCTTTCCCTTTAATACACGATATAGCAATTCCCATCGCACTTGTAAACCTGCTGACTGCTGACAACGCAACACGTAGCTTATAAATGCACATGCGATGGAATGTGCATTTATAAGCGTCATTAAGTGTATCGCTTTCATTTATTTAATTTATATTGTTTTAACGTAATTTTCAAGTAAAATATGTAATTTGTGTTTTTAATAAAAATATTCTTTTAAAAAGCATTTGTGTTTGTGAAGATATAAAATTGGCGCAGTCAGTAGGATTGTTCGAAAACGACTAGAACACGAGAAATCTAACTAGTCGTGGTGGTTTCCAAACCTTCGTGGGACAATCAACCTTTTCTAGAGACACAACTGGAAGCGAGCTAGCACTAGGAACACGCAACGGCTAACCAGTGCAGTTAACTTACAGAACAGTTCATGCCAGGAATTATATTGTAAGGATTACGTTATTATTATTTTATTATTTCCATTTATTGATACACTTAACACCATTTCTGTCATCAAAGATTAATATTCCCTTTTTAAACATATTACATCACTACCTTTAATATATTGTTCATTTATTTTGAATAGAAGTGCAAGATAAGAAATATTTTTGACCAATTTAGGGACAAACGATAATTACACATTAAATCTATACAATTATTTTGAACTACCATTTATATTAAATATATCAGATTATATTGTCAAATTGACAATATAATCTGATTTAGATTTTTAATATTGTGTAAATACTTGATTTTTAAACAATATGACTACTACAAGGCAAGGTGCCACTCCATCTGTGGAACCCTATAAAATTTCGGAGATTTTTGCGACAGTACCGAAGCACAACGGTAACCCCATCTTTTTAAATTATTTAATCACATCTTGTAACACCGCCCACAGTATGACTACCGATAACCAACAGATCCTACTTATACTCCACAAAAAAACTAAACTCCGTGGCAGGGCAGCGGAACTAGTAAATTCGCGAAACCCTACACAATTTACTGACATTGTAACTCTTTTAGAAAACTATTTCGGAGATCCTCGAGACCTATCGGAGCTCATTCAGGATCTCCAACGTATGAAACAATTACCATCTGAATCACCCTTAACTTTCTCAACAAGAATTCAGACCCACCAGGCAAAAATATTGGCAGCGGTCACAAAACAGAATTTAACTAGTAAGGAAAAACAAGCCCAAATAGATTTAATTGAACCTATGGCACTAAATAGCCTGCTTACAGGCATAGAGCCAAAAATGGGACAATTAATTCCAGCAAGTGACCCAATATCTTAACCGCGATCTCTAGAATTAAAAGGGAAATTCAATTGAACCATCTCGAAACTCAAAAAATCTCTAACTTCAAAAATACAACTCCGACCTTTAGAAGACCCAATCAATTACCACCTCCAAAACAATGTACATTCTGTAAGAGAATGTTCGGTTCAGTTAATGAATGCATTATTAGATCGAGGCAATTCCAACAGAACCAAAGCTTTGGACACAATCAAGGTTTTGGACAAAACTTTCAAAGACCTCGCTCTAATCCATTCGCCCAAAATTCCAATCAACAAAATTATCAACAACCCCGTCAAACAAACTTACCTCCCAATAGGAGTTTCCAGCAACAACGCCCATCAACAAGTAATCAACCCCCAAATACGGACCAATTTAAACCGAACCCTAATTTTTACCGCCAACAACGTACTCTTCACCTAAATAATCATGAGTTCGAAAATCCTAGAAGTGAACAGACTTATTCGAACCCAACACCCAACCAGTACCAATACACAGATTTCGACTATAACGATTATTGTTCCTACGACAATTCCAAGAATGACTTTAACGAACAGACTTCGAGAGCGAAAATTACTCTGAAAACTACGACGAAATTTCTCCTACAATATTTCAGCACAATACCCCTCAAACAGAACCCCCGGACATGTCAAACCTTCAATCACACATTCAAACCTTGAATTTAGACAGCTTCGACCTCAATCTGAACATCCCCGAACAGAGATTTCTGTAAGACCCCTCTTGTCCGTAAACTCTAAGAACTTGTATTACATCACCGATGCATCCAACACCTACAAACCTCTTGTGGACACCGGTGCAGGACTCTATATTTTTAAGCCAGAAAATTCATATCAACGAATCGACTCTCGTCCCGTTTAATATCAATGATCCCCATAAGGTTTACATTTGCAATATCGATATCGAGTTCGATGGATTGTTAGGTTCCGATTTCCTCGAACATTATAATTGCATAGTTGATTTAGATAAAAAGCAACTAGTAACCAACTTCAAAACACTTCCGCTGTATAAAAAAATTCTCATGTAACCCCGTCAACACAATCTCCATTCAACCACGTACAGAGCAAATCTGTAAACTTACTTGCAACCTTAGAGAAACAGATGTCTTATTAAAAGGCATAGAAGTTGAAAAAGTCCATCTTCCGAATGCTCTAGTAAAAGTCGATAGTAATGGCCAATTTCTGACATCCGTATTAAATGCAAATGCCATCCCTAAAACTATAAATTTCACTGACATTAAACTTGAGCCTTTACAACAGTTCAGTGTGAATTCTATTTCATATACCCAACCAACAGACAACAACATACTAAAACGACAAGAGCAAATTTTCAATCAACTTCGACTTAACTTAAATGAAAAAGAATCCGACCTAATATCGCAACTATGTCTTGACTACTCTGACATATATTATCTGGAAGGAGACAATCTGTCATTCACCAAGGAAATTAAACATATCATCGAAACTAACAACTAGACCAGTTTACACGAAATCTTATCGCTACCCTCAGATACATAAAGAGGAAGTTAAATCCCAGGTAACGAAAATGCTAGACGAAGGTATTATACGCCATTCAAACTCGCCCTGGTCCTCCCCTGTATGGGTAGTACCGAAAAAACTGGACGCTTCAGGAAAGCAAAAATGGAGCGATGTAGTTGACTATCGAAAACTCAACGAACTAACGGTTGATGACAAATATTCCCTCCATAACATTTCGGACTTATTATATCAACTTGGCAAATGCCAATATTTCACAACACTTGAATTCGCCTCAGGATTCCATCATATTGAGATTGACCCAAAAGATATTTCCAAAACCGCGTTTACCGTTGAGAATGGTCACAACGAATTCGTAAGGGTGCCCGTTGGTCTAAAGAATGCCCCTTCAACATTCCAGAGGATTATGGACAACATTCTTTTAGGAATCCGAAACGAGCGTTGTCTCGTCTATATGGACGACATAATCGTATACTCTCCCACTATCAACGAACATTTGTCTCGTCTTACTGATGTTTTTAAACGCCTACGAAAGCAAACCTCAAAATCCATCACGACAAGTGTGAATTTGTTCGCAAAGAAGTTGCCTATCTTGGACATCTGATTACCAAAGATGAAGTTAAACCGAATCCATCAAAGGTAGAATGTATATTAAAATTTCCTCAGCCCCAAAATCAGAAAGATATTAAACCTTTCTGGGATTAGCTCGGTATTATCGTCGATTCATATCCAATTTTGCTAAAATTACAAAACAACTAACAAAATTGCTCCAAAAAGATGTATCATTCTATTTCAGTTTTGAATGCGTTAATTCTTTTAATGAATTAAAGCAAGCCCTCACTTCGACACTAATTTTAATTTATCCCGACTTCAATGAGCCCTTTATTTTGACAACTGACGCTAGCGCATTTGCAATCGGCGCTGTGCTTTCACAGGGACCAATAGGCAAAGATCTGCCAATTGGATACGCATCTAGGACCCTCTGCAAAGCTGAGACTCGATACTCCACAATAGAGCGTGAACTTCTGGCTATTGTTTGGGCCGTTAAACACTTCAGGCCAATGATTTTTGGACGAAAGTTTAAACTTCTGACCGACCACCACCCTTTAACGTGGCTATTTTCTATTAAAGATCCAGGTAGTCGACTTGCCAGATGGCGCCTCAACCTCGAGGAGTTCGATTATGAAATTATATACAAACCAGGAAAAGTAAATAAGAACGCAGATGCCCTTTCACTAATTCGAATCAACCATTTTGATGAATGTATGACTTTCCAATCAAACACCAAACTCCAACACTTCACGATAACTCCTTTGAACGAAAACGAAGACAGTGATACAGAACAACTTGAAACAGACGACGAGGACAATTCAATTTTTACAGAATTTCGGACATTCGTAGAAAGGTATAAGACCGTCTCACTTATCGACTATAGTAAAATTCAGTACTCCAACTGTCAACTTCTCCATAGAGAAAACAAAAATATCTTAGTTTTCTTTCAATCCGGCAATTTAAAAGATTTTCACAACCAAATTCTTGAGGATATGTTCGAAGAGAACTCCGACTTCGAGCAATTTAAAATTAATATTTTCAATAGTAAAAGCGTTCGAAAAAGACGATATTACATTATTCCCTACCGACTGATTTCGACACTGTGAACGAGGTATTATTTGCCTCAATTTACAAGAGCAAAGACCTTCTAACTGACTCTGAACTATATTGCGTTGAAAATAACTTAGACCTACCTATACTTGAAATGCTTTTGTTGATATTCTCAGAAACAGACAAGTGGAAAGTCTGTCAGAACAAAAACAGTAGGAAGAGATCAAGTGCCAATAATACTAGATTAATTCCATAACGGTAAAAACAACATACACAGAAGAATCAACGAAACCATTAGACGAATTAAATAAAAGTATAACTGGCAAGGAATTACAAAAGACGTAGGAAACTTCTTTAGTAACTGTCAAATATGTCAGACAACTAAACCTTTACAATCAATTAGTAGTAACCGAAACTCCAAGAACCCCTTTTGAAAGGATAAATATCGACATTCTCGAAGTTCCTAGCAAAAATTATGCCCTTACTATCCGAGACGAATTAACTAAATATTCCCAGGCCTACCCGATTAGCGACAAGTCCGCTAAAACTGTCGTTAGTACACTCTTGGTGTTTTTCCAAAACTTCGGAATGCCTCTGAGAATACACTGCGACTACGGTCGTGAATTCGAAAATACACTCCTCAAAGACCTTTGCAAATTGTTCGATATCAAGTTTTCCTACTCTAGTGTAGGACACCCCCAATCTAACGGCTCATTAGAGCGTTTTTATTCAACTTTGTTAGATATGATCAGTAGTCATAAGGCCGAGCACTCTCACGAACACCCCTTCAATATCCTGCCATACGCAATTATTACCTACAACAACTCCGCTAACAAAACTCATGGGTTCACACCCTATGAACTCGTTTTCGGGCACACGTCTAGCCGACCTCCTGAAACCTTCTATAACGAAAAGGACTTGATTACTAAATACATCAGACTTAAATAATCGTATTTCATAGTACTACAAAATAGCACGCGAAAGAACCGATACTCAAAAACAGAAAGCCAAAGTTCGATTCCATAAACATGTTTCGGACAAAACCCCAAATTATCAAGTACGTAACAAGGTTTACGTACGCGAATCTCAGTTCAAAGATCAACTACAAAACAAATTTAATGGCCCCTTTCAAATAGTAGAACTACATACAAACTCAGCTCAGTAAACTTTGAGCGTATGAAACCTTTCAAAGAAGACTGATTTCTTTACAGGGTCATCCTGCTGTTCGGATCGGCAGCATCCCAATTTGATATAAAGCAAATCAATAACACCATAGGAATTTATTATCCTGAAGAACCACAAATGTACTCTTCTAGTTCATAGAAATCTCTCCGCTCTAGAACAAGCTTTCACTACCAACGACAGAATTCTCGATGCACTAACCTTATCACTAAAAACTAACGTCCACCCAACCAACGTATTCCGTTCTGACGTTCAATCACACATCAACTTACTTAACCAAATCTCAAACTCTGTCAAAAACAAATTCACTGAAATCCATATGGACACCCGAAGGTACAAACGTGGACTAATCGATGGCGCCGGATCAATTTTCAAAGCCATAACTGGTAACTAGACGCCGCTGACGGCGAGTACTTCATCAACAGTATAAATAGTTTAAACAAAGGACAACTGCAGATCGAAAACCTTTTGAAAAACCAAATCAGTGTAACCACCTCAGTTATAAAAAACTTTAACGAGACTATTCAACACATTCAAATCGACGTCAAATATGTCAGCATTGCACGATACTTACAAATTACAGAATTAGCAGCTTTTCAAACAGATTCCGACCTTGTATTTATACTCAGAATTCCACATATTGAACAGCAATCATTCACTGCTCTCCGCTTATACCCAATCCCCATCAATGATGAAAGAACTGTGTTATACCATGTACTTTCATTCACTCATAAATATATAGCAAAAAACGACGATTCCTTACTGTATATTCCGTTAAAAGACCTTAGTGCGTGCAAACCGTTGAACAACCAAAATAAATTGTGTTCCGAACTCTATGCTTATCCGACAGAGTCAAATGCTTTGTGCAAGGCCCAACTTTTAAGAAATTTTAAAAAAGTGCCGGACAATTGTCACCGTGCCGTGATTTCTGCTCAAGGGTACGACATTGAAATACTCGAAACCAACGTGTGGTTAATTATGGTTACCGAGCCTCTCAGTATTACCATCACCTGTACAGACATCAATTCAAAACCTTTAACTCTCAATATTATCTCTCTATTAAAACTTCAGAAAGATTGCAGTGCCTTCATTGGGATTACCAAAATCAAAGCAGAAGCCACAAAAAGCAGCAACACCCTTGACAACCAGTTCTTATCCCTTTCAACTGCTGCGATACCATACTAGAAAAAAATGTCGTTCTCGAACTCAAACCTTTGAAGCTCCATGAATTGAATTTCGAGGAGTTAAACGTCTCAAACCACAAACTCAACGACTACTCAAAGGACCTAGACGAATTAATAAATCAGCCATTCGTCAAAAAGAACATTTCTTGGTTCACCTATATCACTATTTTTCCATTATAATAATAGTCGCTGTATTTGTCCTACAAACGCTTTGGAGTAAACACAATGCAAGTAGCGAAAGTCCATCACCCACAACCAGAATTTCAAAATTATTGCCAAGATTGAGGCCGAATGTCTACTGCTGTCAAGATCTATTTGTTGTTTTCTGAATGTTATTTGTGGCATCTTCTAGTTTATTTTAGATTTTCTTGGGAATAATACCACATCAGAGTTCAAACTTGTGTATATTTTAAAACCAAACGTTTCAAAATCCTGTCGGATTTCGTTTTCAATGGATATAAATTTATAAAGATATTTCAATTTTACTTTTTCATCCAAGTGTAACTCAAAATTTCACCAATCCATTACATTTATAGGTTCTCCATCTAAAAAAATTTCTACTAAACAGAAATATTCAAACAGCTTTTAAAATCAACAATAATTTGGCAAAAAAAATATATTACCGATAAAATTAATAAGTATGAAAACTCAGGAATCTATAAGTTAACATGTGGTAGTTGCCCAAAATTTTACATCGGTCACACAGGAAGGTCATTTAAAACAAAAAACAAAAAAAAGGTCTGAATATTTAAAAGCCTATGAAAATCAGAAATACAACATATCTACATTTGCCGACCATTTATTAAATGAAAATCATATTCCACAAACTACTTTCCAAATTTTATATCTAGAACAACAAAGTAAAAAATCAACTCTTTTAGAATCACTTGAGATCAATAAAAATAAAAATTCACTACATTTTTTAAATGACCAACTGATACAAATATGTCTCCCTTACTTAATCTTAATATACTTACATAAATACAAAATTGAAGATTATATTAATAATATTTACCTTCACTAATATTATACAGTACACATATTGTACTTTCTACCTATACACTCATTATTATCTTACAACACTATATAATATATTCAGATGTTTAGCATTTAGTTTAATATTTAATTCTTACGAAGCCTGTCATCAGAGCGAAGCAATTGTCAAATAAAATATAATAATTTGTGAAAAGTACCACACTGGTAGTGTTTTAATATAATTAACATATATATATATATATATATATATATATATATATATATATATATTTCAATTGCAAGAATTAATTCTGTTTTGAAAGTCCAAATCTTGAAGTTCTTGCTATAATTGGACATGATAAGGACGGAATTTATACTTTGATATTATTCTCCTAACAGAGTTTTCACTTATATCAAAAATCCCTTTCAATTGCCGGGTACCTACTCACATGGGGATTTTCTTTTAAAGCAGTGAGAATACTGAGTTCGTTATCTTGTGTTACCACTGATTTAGTCCTTTCTTGTTTTAAATAATATTTTCTTGGATTAAGTCTCGATCAGGATATCATGCTTTGTATGTTCGATTTGCCAAAAACAGATTTTTAAACCATTCTTCAGGAATGAGAACCATATCGATTAATCCATTTTGAGTAAAATTCGACATTTTCAGTAACGTAATTTAACAATGAAAATTAAAAATATTGTAGGGAACAATTATTATTGACACAGTGAAATTAAGGAGGCATAACTTAACTGTTTGTTTTCCATGACCAACTTCACTTCTGAGTGTTGGAAAAAACAAAATGGTAATATGGAATTGCGGATTACAAGGAAATTATTAGAAATAGGTGTAGAAAATCTATTAACCTTGGAAAGGTAATGAAATTCCACATTTGATGGCATAGAAGTTAAACTCCACGGCCTTCTAAAATCGAAAATAATTTATAATAATAAGAAGTCACAGAAAAAATTGAATCATTTTTATTTCTTGGTTTCTGAAGAAACTGTTAGAAACAGATACACATAACCTGATATGGGAGGAAAGGAAATGAAATGAGTTATCAGATAACGTGAAAAAAAGGGAGTTCCATTTAAAAAAAGCCTCCTAGGATACCAGACAATTCACCTGTTTCTAAATGTCAGCAATTTGATAAAATATCGTATAACCCCCAAACGGTGCATTTTCGGTAACATGTATGGTGACAAAAAGTCTTAGTAAAATTGACAGAGGAATCCAAATATGTAATAGTATAGAGTGTTTCCCATAAAAAAATGTAACTTCAATATAAACCACCCTATATATGTCTGGGAATTCCGATAAAATTATGGATTTTTAAAATATGTATCCGTATAGCCACCATATATATATATCTAGTATCCCTTTTTTCTTAATAGTATATAACTACAAACAAATTGTTCTATCAGTTCAAATGATAAATTGTAGTCTAGGATTTTGTATAGCCGAAAAAGCTTTTTGTGTAGCCATATCTAAAACATATATACTCCAGGGTTTTGTTTTTCCCACTCCATAGAACAAGGGGTTAAAATCACAGCCCGTGAAATTTAAGTTCATATGTATGTCGAAGGAAACTCAGTTTAATATCACAGATAAAAATAACAGTGTACAGGGGCGACTTCTTTTAAAAATACCAAATATAAGAAACGATAAGTTAATATATTTAATTTAATTTCTTTATGGTAAAAATTAGTCTACCACATAGTATATCTAATTTTTACTGTTAATACTATGTAGTCTATAGATAGGATAAATAAGTGCATTGTGTCAATGTGACAAGAACTATCTCGAGAAAATTTAATAACTTTAGGTAGTTTAAAATACTAATGCAGTGATAAAGATAAAACATTATTATAAAAAAAGCGTGTGGTGTTCAATATCAGTTTTATTATATATATATTTTTGTTTAACCCTGTAGTATTATTTTACACTCTCTTAAAAATATATAATTTCATGGAGTTAAGTGACTTTCTATCATTGTGGCTAAAGTTTGAAGTCTATAAAACCTTAAATTTTAACATTTTAAACAATTATTTATTTTAGTTCTTATAATTCCTTTCTTTCACTTTTCTGATTTTTCTCTAACGTATTTTAAAATAATTTTAGTATATGTATATTGTGGTATGATTTTTATTTACTTTTTTCTCGATTTAAAACTAAATCTTTCTAATTCCAATACAGCAATGAAAATATTTTTCAAATCAATTTTATGCGTGAGGCATTTCTAGGTATCTCGAGCAAAGTCGAGTTGCTTTTTTAAGTTTATCACTTTGCAACCGATAATAATATATCAAAGTTGACATTAAGTATCTCAGGTCTAAGATCGTTTTAACATTAAACTTAATTTATTTTGGAAACTGAAACATTTTTAAAGGTTTTTGTCAAAATTAAATTACTCTCCAACATTATTTCGAAAACGTATGTCGATGTTATCTGCTTGAAATATATATATGGCGAAATACGATTGCGTTAATGACCAGTTGATATTCCTACAGTAAAGTATAACAGGTTTTATCTCCGTGAAGAATGTTTGGGGAAATGAAATTTAAATAATATTAGAAAAGCAATGAAAAAAGTCCTTTGGTAAATACTTTTTGAACATCTTTCTTGGGCCCTTGAAAGTAATTGTAAATTCTAAAGAAATACTTGAAAATCCCTTCAATGCCTTTCTGGAACGTAACTCTTCAAATGATTATTTCCAGGGCTTGTGTGTCACACGTCCCGTGTCATCGCAGACGACCACCAACTTTGAGAATTATTAGAGTTTAATCTACCAATGAAAAGAGCAAATTTAAGGGCATTTCTACATACAGCTTTTATCGTTTGTTAAGTGTTATATAACTTAAAAACCTCCAGTGAAGGAACTATTTGAACTATCGGATTTCTTTCTTTGGGCGTTTGCAGATTTTTATATTATTAATTTTATTACATTATTTATACCTTTGTCCTGGCAGTTACTGAAATTTTCTAATAGTGAGCGACCCGAAACAATCAATCCCTTGCTTTGAGTTGTCCTTTTGAAGTTACCGAACCTTTAAATGTGTCACTGTAGTCCATATTGCTTGCATTGGAGTTGGCTCAGGGCTAGGTAAATAATTACGGAGAGGTTTAAAACAAGCATTTACCTAGTCCTTACCGACCTTTGGTGGATAGGACGGCCATATCGAAAACACCACAATACATAATCATACCTAACGAAAGTAAAAAAACAGTTCAAATTGATCGATGGTTGAAGAAATAAAATGAATACATACGTTCAAAAACACCTTCTTAAGAAGGGTTCGAAACAAACGTGGGTTGTCGTCTTCGCAGAAACACAAGCATAACATTTACACCATCAGCTGTGGGGTTTCTTCTTGTGGGTTTTTCTTTTCCGTATATTCAAAGTAACATGCTGTCGTACTTCCTTTGTATCACTTTAACCCTAACTGAGTATAAGTATCTAGATAACTAACCCAGAGACTTCTATTCCAGTTCATCAATTTTGCGATATCAATATAACAGTTCCTTCCTATTTCTGTGCGTTTCACATTTTTTCTGCTAATGTAAGTCTCAAATTTTACATTTTCATTCCTGTTATTCTAATTTGTGGTAGATTTTGCTGTGCTCATGGTTCATTGTCATATGTTAATACCTGTCTTCTCTTTCTGTTGTTAACCAACTTCAAAAAGGACGAGGTTCTCAATTCTTCTGTATCCATGTTTTTTTAATGTTTGGTGAGCGATTACTCGCAAACGGCTCAAGGAATTCTGACTGTTTATACTGGATCCTGTTTCGAATGATCACCAAGTGGTCCCATAACATGGGTTGTACCGTTTCTTAGAACATGGGAACAACTTTTTTACCGACTTTCTTATACAGTAAGCTTTGGTGGAGTTGCTGATATTAGAAATATTAAAATGTTTCTGTTAGGAACTTGGGGTAAATTGTATATATTGAATTAATGAAAATAAATGTCAGTTACTGAACTTCAGAGTGAAAATTTTCGATTAGTCTGTATATACAGTGTGTATTCATAAATCAAACAATTTCTTTTTATTATTAATAATTTTAAGAGAAAAAGTTATTCTTTATAAACAGATCTGCATAGTTTAAAACGTAAACAGTAATCATTCCATGTCACTTTTTTAACTGTAAAAGACGTTTATCATCAAATAGCGATTTTAATTAAAAGTGAAGTATCTTTATTTTTTTAATACCTTAAATTGTTATCAAAAAGAAGTAATTAGAATTAAAAATTACGTCTATATGCCATTGCATTAAAAATTGTGTAATACATATTTATATCACTTTTCCAACTGTATACTAGGTTTCAAAAAATATATCAATTTTGTTTTTTATAATATCTCAAATTGTAATCAAAGTTTATTAGAATTGAAAACTGCATCCAATTGCTATATTATTAAAAATTGTAGTAAACTGAAAGTTGATTGAAAATAAATCGAAATAAATGGCAGTTAATCAACTTTAAGATGCAGGTTCTCAGTGGGTTTCTATATACAGGGTGTCTTTATAAGTTGGAATCAAAAGGAAAACGTTCGTATGAATATTATTAAGAAAAAAAGTTATTCTTGAGAAAAATACTTGCATGGTCAGAAACGTATACTATAATCATTACATGTCACTTTTTCAACTGTACACGAGGTTTGTCAGCAAATATGAATTTTGCTTAAAACTAAAATTCCTTTATTTTTTATAATATATAAAATTCTTATCAAACAGGAGTAATAAGAATTATAAAATGCCTCTGATTATGTATGACACATTACTAAAAATTGTATAATAAATCTTCATGTGACTTTTCCATTTTGTGTACTAGGTTTGCTAAAGTTGTTTAAGTTAAGTACCTTTATTTTTAATAATAATTCAAATTTTTATGACAAATGTTATTAGAATTGAAAACTACATCCTAGTATGCTATATTAATTAAAACTATATAACGATTTATTATAATTTTCCGCGGAGAGGAGACTAGTATAATTAAAAGACTGATGCTACTCAGATCGTCTACAATATAGTGGATCCACCTAAGTTAGAATTATATACAAAATGTTCTTAATACATATACATATTTGGAAAACAAGTTATTCCATTTAACAGTAAACGAGGTTCGTCAAACGAATAAATGATGCTTAAAAGTAAAATACCTTATTTCAGCCAATATCGAAAAAAATAATTAGATTTGAAAAGTGATCCAATTAAGCCATTATATCACTAAGAATTGTAAAATAAATACATTTAAAAAACAACAAAACCGACTTTTGGCACCAAATTCATAAAACTTATTTAATTGTTATAGCAAAAAATTATTTCATGCTTTTTAGTTATTTTTTTAAGTTGTTTTTTTGTTTTTTTTAATGTATTTATTTCGTATATATGTTACATCAATTTTCCCGTCATCCGAAAAGCTTACTTATCTGTTTGTTTCTTGTTTCAAGTTGAAGTTATTTAGGCACAGAGAGCAGATCGTACGTGCTTGCCGGCATAAGTCTATCTGTTCGAAATCAAAGTTTTCTTTTGAAGTGGTTAAATAACCTCGAGTACCTAAAGAAAGATGCTTAGAGGCGCACTCTAACGGTTAGTTTAGTCAACATGGTAACCTGGCATTATCATCAAAACTATGTCAGTTGGTAGCAATGCTCAGTTCGCAGCAATGTTACATTTTAATTTTGAACCCAAAGAAAAATGGTATTTTTAAGTAGATAGTAGTAGAGAGGGTGTCAGTGTTGGCGTCGTGAAGCATAGTTTGTAAATCAAAAACGATGCTAGTGTAGTTTTAATAGTAGTTTGTTAAAGTTTGGTGTTCAACTAAGATCGTGAAGCATTTTGGGAATATAGACCGTTTACAAATTTTGGAAGCAACGTTAGTAAATCGTTGCTGGTTTAATTGGATAAAAGTTTGTTTGTGCACACAACATTGTTCATAAAGCATTGTGAATGTAGGACAATTGCTGGAACAAATGGCAGCAGTCGGTCATTGAAGTTTTTGAACATTAGTGAAACAAGTACTGCTGCAGAACTTCGTAAGACTCAAACAAAATATTGTATGGAGAAAATTGTGATTGTTGAAATTGAATAAATTTGTTATTGTTAAAACTTGTTATTGAATGTACCCGCAAATAGAAAGGGAAATAACAGATTGTGTTACTGCTCTCGTTTGCAGAGTCTATGATTCGAGCTGAAAATAGGAAAACCCCTCTTCATTTTCATGGTCAGAATCGAGCCTGATTGAACACACAACTATTTCTTTGTATTCACTATCCAAGGAACTATCGTGACAGAATGACATAAAATATCATTTCTCATATCTTAATTGTGTATTCATTCAGCTCGGTAAAACGCATTTCACCATCATAACACTCGCCTACCCTATCCACTACTGGACACAACTTCATTCATATTTCCCATCTTTTTCAATCCATAATTAGTAACCAATTTTACCCTACATTTTTTGTGTTTGCATATGCTGTTTTTTTCTTTTTGTTGACCCCCATGCTTCACTTAATTATATGTATAACAATCCTGTCGCTTCATGTCATTACTGAAATCGTAAGATATTTTGCTTCCAAGATATCTGACATTGTTCACGTTGTTTAAGAATATATTGTTTCAAATAGGGAGTTTTCCTCAGAAGCCACAAATTGCATTTTTAAGCAATCTGTGATGTAAAATCTCTGAATATATATTCAGTAAATTTAATTGTAAATTACTTACACCAAAATAGATAAGTAGGTATGGTAGTAAAATGAAAATAATGTCATTTGTTTCACCACATTGCCTTGATCTTGAAATACCTACCCATTCAACTTAGTTTTCTGTATTATTAACAGAGACCAGTTTATATATTGTGATGTTTTTATTTTCACACTCGGGTTCAGTTCTTGGATTTATATAAAAACACACTGTAATTATTTCCACTACTTTAACACAATTTATATTCAGAGAAACTACTATTTACATTTTATCTCAACTGTACAATACGACCGACGAAAACTGAATAAACTCCTATCGCCAGCATCTATTCAAGGTCATCAATTTTGCGATATCAATATAACAGTTCCTTCCTATTTCTGTGCGTTTCACATTTTTTCTGCTAATGTAAGTCTCAAATTTTACATTTTCATTTCTGTTATTCTCATTTGTGGTAGATTTTGCTGTGCTCATGGTTCATTGTCATATGTTAATACCTGTCTTCTCTTTCTGTTGTTAACCAACTTCAAAAAGGACGAGTTTCTCAATTCTTCTGTATCCATGTTTTTTTAATGTTTGGTGAGAGATTACTCGCAAACGGCTCAAGGAATTCTGACTGTTTATATTGGATCCTGTTCCGAATGATCACCAAGTGGTCCCATAACATGGCTTGTACCGTTTCTTAGAACATAGGGAACACCTTTTTTACGGACTTCTTATACAGTAAGCTTTGGTGAAGTTGCTGATAATAAAAATATGAAAATGTTTCTGTTAGGAACTTGGGGTAAATTGTAAATATATTGAATTAATGAAAATAAATGTCAGTTAGTCAACTTCAAAGTGAAGATTTTCGTTTAGCCTGTATATACAGTGTGTATTCATAAATCAAACGATTTATTTTTATTAATAATAATTTTAAGAGAAAAAGGTATTCTTTATAAAGAGATCTGCATGGTTTAAAACGAAAACAGTAACCCATTCCATGTCACTTTTTAACTGTCAAAGACGTTTATCATCAAATAGCGATTCTGATTGAAAGTGAAGTATCTTTATTTAGGTTTGCTTGACCCCAAGATCTACTAAATAGGAAGGTAATTAATCTCTAAATAAGAAGCAATTTATATTGTTCATATTTTTTACTTTGTGCCTAAGTATCTAACAACAGCAGCAATTACTACATAATGTCATTTATGCACAGGTATCTACACCATATGTTCCTACCTGCATAAGTACTTATTGTGTAATTTGGTGACTTGTTAATTTTTTAATATGTATTAGATTAAACTGTAATGCTAGTTTGAAAAATAGTCTGGAGACACTTTGATATTTAAAAAATATCTAATTAAATAATGGTTCTATAATATTAAATAAGAGATTTTCTGAAACTTTGAATTATTATAATTCAACATATTTTATATTTTAATTAATAACAAACTTAAACCTCATATATTTCTTTGTAATTATAATCAAATGAAGAACTAAATTAAACCTTAGGATTAATACTTGAATGGTAACAAAATAGTGAAAATCAATTATTTAAATTTTCCTTAAATTTATGTCCATTACTAAGAATGACACAAAGCAAGAGAAACGAAGACAGGGAGATAACGAGAGAGGGGAAATTTATTATTTCGTAAGAAGCTTTCGGATCTATCGTTCAGTTTAGAATGACTATTTTTTTTAATTTAAATTTTCCGAATACCTCAGAAACTATCCGAAAAAAAAAAAATATATGGCGATTTCGTTATTTGACGAAGAAACGCATTTTTCAGCTATACGATGACGTCTTCAAATTTGCCATCCGACGTTTCTTCGGTTACAATCATCAACTTTTTTTCTTATGGACGCTATATTAGATTTTGATTCTGATTTCATTAATATACAAGTTGTTACAATTTTCTTTTTTAAAATGACAAATATTTAAATAAAAAGTAGTATCACCTTAGTTGCCTTGACGCCACAAACAAAATCAGAGTACACATTGTTTCAAACATAATGAGTTTCGCAGATGACGAACAACAAGTTAAAACAGAGAGTTAAGAATTTATTACAAATTTGATAGAAATATTACGAAAACAGCTCAAAATTTTCAGTTACATCCGGAAAGTCAACAGCGGCATGGAACATTTTGTAAAATTTTGGTCGAACATTAACAACAATATTTATTATAAAATATGTTTGAAAAAATTACAACAAATAGTCCCAAACCGCTGTAGTATTATATGAAAGGATCTTGTCATACTGAAACCAGTACCTATTATAATTCTTACGGTACAACCCATCGACATATTCTTCAAATTATGTTCATTATTTTTATTGAAAAAGCCACAGTTTGACACAGTAGTTTCGTCAGTTCAAATAATGGTTTTAAAAAAATCTCGAGTACTATCCACTCTGGAGAACCAATTGCAAAACTCCGTTCTTCTATCAAGATCACCTGATCAAATGTACATTTTAACTCTCAAACTCTCTCCAGACACTAGTCTGTGGCATATGCATACCTGCAGAAACTTAATAAGTTGATTTTGAAGGATTCGCATTTATCTAAAAACCGTAGCAAGAAAATGTTATTTTTTTTAATTTTAAATTTTAGAAACTTAGTTTTACCCCTGCCAATAGGTTATCTCTAGTATCGTCTTCTATGCTACTTCCATACTTTATCTTGAGTTTTCGAAAAGCCAGTACTATCATCAAGGGCGTACCCAGCTTTTGGTTTAGGGAGGGGCAAAATTGGAAGAACAATTGTCCTAGAGGGTGGCAAATCGGAAAAATAATTGTCCTAGAGAGAGGGACAAATCAGAAATTTCTTGGGCCGCCCCACCCACTCGGTACGCCTATGACTACCATGTTTATTAAAAAAAATTCTTCTGGGAGTCAAGACCAACTAAGCTGATATTTCTTTTTATTTAAATATTTGTGCTCTTAAGCAAGCAAATTATAACAATTTGGAAATCTATAAAATCAGAATGAAATGTAATAGTATTTGTGGAAAAATCGAATCTAGAAAAAAAAATGTGGGGATGGTGGCCGAAAAAAGAAATGTCGGATGGCAAATCTGAAAAGGCCTTCGTAGATATAGCTAAAAAAAGTGCCAGTTAAAGAGTGATTTTGGGTATGGGTTACCTTACCACAAAAAAGTGAAAACGAAATTTCCAGGTTTCAATTTTTTTCGGAAATCTTCGGTAATATTTCCAAAAATTCAATATAAAAACGGCATTTCTTCTATCATTAAATTACGCAATTTGGGCTCGATATAATCTTCTTCATTTCTCCTGTAGTTTCCGAGATCCCAATGGTAAGGTTGGAATTTGAATTGCCCTCTATATTAATTTTTAGAACAATGATGTATATTAAATGGCAAAGGTAAGTAACACTACACTACTTGTCATACTAACAACATTAATCATCAAATAAATACTTAAAAATTCCCAACCCATACGGTTACCACCTAGACAATAACCTTTTGTTTTGTTTCTCTGCTATGGACTTAATAAATAATGATCCACATTAAAATTTTCAGGCGAATTTTTTGCAACTTGCAAAAATTAAAAATTAAAATCTTTGTAATGGCTAAATTTTCGAAAGACGCATAGCTGTACGTGGTGCCTAGAAACACACTGTATGGGCCTAGTCAGGTTACGTCCACAATATCAACACGCCAATCTGGATCTCTGGATCGAGTGGCGTGTGTCATCATCACGTCGCATAGGGTGTTTTGCCCATTACAATACAACGATTTGGTGTGATTCACACGAGTCAAGTCACATCGTTTCAATAGTGTACTTCCACCTTAATTATTCTAAGGTTAGAAAAAGGTATATATTTTCTAGAGATTTGATGTTATGGCATCACAACTGTACAATCCCACTTGTATCTTAATAAACTTTTTCCCCTTTTTGCATCAAACTACCGTACAACAACTTATCTTCAGAAACCCACTCCTGTAAATGGCTTTTAAGTGACCTATGGATGAGCTCAATCAAAATGACTACTATTGCTAAGATTGTAACTCCACCTGAGCATCTGAAACTCACATAAACTCACACATAATTTCTGATTGAAAGATAGTACTAATTACTAACCTCTCTTGAGTTTCCTGTCAATTCTGGATTTCCTTTCGTTTTTCCAACATCTTATTCAATTTAAATCTTCGTAAACCCAATTCTAATACCAAATTGCTTTCGTGAGTTCAAACAATTTAAATACTTCAAAAAATAAATTTGCACGCAAACTATTTACTGAACTCCTCTCTGCTGTACTTCCTCCATTATAATACATGGCAGTCACTCCCGATGGTTCCCGTTCCCTCTAGTTAAGGACTAGAAATTTAGGTACTTTTTATACCTGCAATCCGTAGTTTTTGTTACGATGATTAATTTTGAGAAAGATTTCTTATTTTAACCGTATAAAATTAATATTGGAAGGAAGATGCATTGGGCCAATTAAGTCGCTACCAAGGTCTCCAGACTTGACTCCAACGGATTCATTCGTATGGGGATTTTGACGAAACGAGATTGTTGACAGACCAAAAAATTTCAGAATTTGACAGAACGCATTAGACAAGAGGCAAATGCCGTAATTCCGGAAATAATTCAAAATTTAATTAGTACATACATTATTTATGTTTCTTCATGGAAATGCATTATTATACTATCTTTTCGATAAAATATTAAATGCACAATTATTAAATTCAAGTTAATTGTCTTTGAATATTAGTTTCTAACAAAAAAATATTATGTAACCCCCTATTCGTTGTCAATGACAGAAAAATGTCATCAATCTAATGGCCCAATGAGAATTGTAGCTCACTATTACATAAATTACATCACTTTAACAAATATACTTTTTCCTTTTTTGACTTATGTAATCAGAAGCTCAAAAATTAGTTCCATGATATGTTTCAGCGTTTTTCGAAATAAGAACAGTATCTGCTTTACGAATTTTGTGCATATATTTATCATAACACTGTCTACATTCAAGAGAACATTACTAAATAGTAATAGATCTTTTCAAGATTGTTTTTTTTTTTCAGACTAAATTAACGATTCAGAATACATAAGCAAAGGATATTTTAATGGCGTTTTTATTGTTCTTCAAGAAGAAGTTGATATGAACAAATATTTCATTATCAATAATGAGTAGTCACCAATATTTTCTATTGTTGCCAGTGATATAATATATAAAATGTCTTCGTATATAGATATAATATATGTAAAAACACAGTTTTGGACCAAACCTTTATTTTAAACCCTCAACGCCGTTTCAACAACTCTAAGTTGTCATCATCAACCAGTAAACCAAACTCCTTGATGATGGTAACTTAGAGTGTGTTTTTACATTTGTGACAGACCAAAGGTTCCACAGCATTTCGACATAATAAATATATTTAATTACATTAACATTAAAGGGATTTTACATCAGACAATAAATATTCTATGAACAAAATATACCGATTCGTGATTCAACAAGATTGTAATGCAAAAATTTATATTTTACGTAAACCGTTATTTATTTAAATAACTCGTTATCCTAAGAAATAAATATTTACGGATTTTTCCAATTCAAATCGCCAGTGGACCCATGTCAGGTTAATAAATTATTACCGCGATATGAATAAAGTTGTCGGTCCTATCCTAATTTATCTAATGAAGTGAAGTTCAGCTAAATAAATGCGCGATTCTGGTCTTCGCAAATCTTTTGAAACACATTAACCCAGAACCGAACCCACAGTACTGTCCAAATGAAAAATGTTATGAATTAAAATACGAACCTACGTGTTTGGCCAGCCTTAAACTTGACCGTGACATGATGACAATCAAGTTCATGAAGAACCGGAGAATCCAACGATCTGGGTCACTAACTTGTGCATTTACAGGTGAATATTTTACGGAAGAAAAATCTGGAAAATAACTGAATAGTATATTTTAATTGAAAATAGCGGAATATTTTGTTATCAAAGATTGTAAATAAAATAAAATATAATAAACTATTCTAAAGGTGAGCAATATTGGCATTTTGAATTTTCGTTTCAATAGCAGTAAAGAGTAAAGCAAATGTAATAAAGGCTAACACAACTATAACAAGTAGAAAGTTTCAAATCAAGTAATTAAAATTGATACAATAATGATTTGAAAAATAATATACCAAATCCAGATTTGATACACTAATATTGAAATTAAAAAACTTGTCTATTGGAATTCTAATAATAGACAACAACGGAAATAAGAATCATATTGCCAAAATATATTTTAAAATGTCATATTGCTAATGTTATATAGCTGCTGCAGAAAATTGATTTGAAAACCCATGTCTGATAAAGTAAGTCATAATCTTAAAGTTCTACACAAATAATTACAAACCAGATAGTCAGATTATTTCGCAGTAATATTAACTAGAACTCATGCAAAGTGACTATTAAATACTTGAAAATTTAAATGCCAGACTTTTTTCCATTTTTGAAAAATGTACAGATTTCTCAGGCGCACTTTCATTATGATGGATAAATATCGACATTCTCGAAGTTCCTAGCAAAAATTATGCCCTTACTATCCGAGATGAATTAATTAAATATTCCCAGGCCTACCCGATTAGCGACAAGTCCGCTAAAACTGTCGTTAGTACACTCTTGGTGTTTTTCCAACACTTCGGAACGCCTTTGAGAATACACTGCTACTACGGTCGTGAATTCGACAATGCACTCCTCAAAGACCTTTGCAAATTGTTCGATATTAAACTTTCCTACTCTAGTGTAGGACACCCCCAATCTAACTGCTCATTAGAGCGTTTTCATTCAACTTTGTTAGATATGATCAGTATTCATAACGCCGAGCACCCTGACGAACACCCCTTCAATATTTTGTCATACGCAATTATTACTTACAACAACTCCGCTAACAAAACTCATGGGTTCACACCCTATGAACTCGTTTTCGGGCACACGTCTAGCCGACCACCTGAAACCCTCTATAACGAAAAGGACTTGATTTCTAAATACATCAGAGACTTAAATAACTGTATTTCACAGTATTACAAAATAGCACGCGTAAGAACCGATACCCAAAAACAGAAAGCCAAAATTCGATTCGATAAACATGTTTCGGACAAAACCCCAAATTATGAAGTAGGTGACAAGGTTTACGTACGCGAATCTCAGTTCAAAGATAAACTTCAAAACAAATTTAATGGACCCTTTCAAATAGTAGAACTACATACAAACTCAGCTACTTTACTAAATTCTCGTACTAACCAAAAAACCAAAGTAAACTTTGACCGTATGAAACCTTTCACAGAAGATTGATTTCTTTACAGGGTCATCCTGCTGTTCGGATCGGCAGCATCACAATTCAAAATAAAGCCACTCAATAACACCATAGGGATTTATTATCATGAAGAATCACGTATAGCCGTGTCAAATCACAAATGGACTATTCTAGTTCATAGAAATCTCTCCTCCCTAGAACAAGCTTTTAGTACCAACGACAGAATTCTCGATGCACTAACTTTATCACTAAAAACTAACGTCCACCCAACCAATGTATTCCGTGCTGACGTTCAATCACACATCAACTTACTTAACCAAATCTCAAACTCTGTCAAAAACAAATTCAATTCACTGAAATCCACATGGACACTCGAAGGTACAAACGTGGACTAATCGATGGCGCCGGATCAATTTTCAAAGCCATAACTGGTAACTTAGACAGTATAAATAGTTTAAACAAAGGACAACTGCAGATCGAAAACCTTTTGAAAAACCAAATCAGTGTAACCACCTCAGTTATAAAGAACTTTAACGAGACTATTCAACACATTCCGGTCGACGAGAAAATATTCGAAAATGGAAAATATGATTCGTAAAGTAAACGACAAAATGGCGTACGTGGAAACAAAACTTTCATTTCTAGAAATGGCGGAAAAACTAATGGAAAATTATCCCTTTCTAGAAGACAACTTAAATTTTTTGCCCGTCTAAAAATTATCCATACCTTAATTTTAACTCCCGAACATTTCATAGCCGCCTTACAGGAAATATCACAGAATCTCGTGAAAAATAATTTACCTTTGCCCGTCAAATATTCAAGTATTGCTCGATACTTAGAAATTACAGAATTAGAAGCTTTTCAAACAGATTCCGACCTTGTATTTATACTCAGAATTCCTCTTATTGAACAGCAATCATCCACTGCTCTCCGCTTATACCGAATCCCAATCTATGATGATAGAACTGGGTTATACCATGTACTTTCATTCACTCATAAATATATAGCAAAAAACGAGGATTCCTTACTGTATATTCCGATAAAAGACCTTAGTGCGTGCAAACCGTTGAACAATCAAAATAAATTGTGTTCCGAACTCTATGCCTATCCGATAGACTCAAATGCTTTGTGCGAGGCCCAACTTTTACGAAATTTTAAAAAAGTGCCGGACAATTGTCACAGAGCCGTGATTTCTGCCCAAGAGTACCACGGTCAAAAACTCGAAACCAACGTGTGGTTAATTATGGTCACCGAGCCTCTCAGTATTACCATCACCTGTACCGACATCTATACATAACCCTTAACACTCAATGTTAACTCTTTATTAAAACTTCAGAAAGATTGCAGTGCCTTCATTGGGATAACCAAAATCGAAGCAGAAGCCACAAAAAGCAGCAACACCCTTGACAACTATCAACCAGTTCTCATCCCTTTCAACTGCTGCGATACCATACCAGAAAAAATTGTCGTTCCCGAACTCAAACCTTTGAAACTCCATGAATTGAATTTCGAGGAGTTAAACGTCGCAAACCACAAACTCAACGACTATTCAAAGGACCTAGACGAATCAATAAATCAGCCATTCGTCAAAAAGAACATTTCTTGATTCACATACATGACAATATTTTCCATTATAATAATTGTCGCTGTATTTGTCCTCCAAACGCTTTGGCGTAAACACAATATAACCAGCGAAAGTCCATCACCCACAACCAGAATTTCAAAATTATTGCCAAGATTGAGACCTAACCTCCGACAGAACGAAACTGAAGACATCATCGAGCTAAGTACCCCAAAATAATTTCAAAAATTGTTTTGTAGAACTTATTTATGGCTAAAAAGTATTGTTTTAGGTTTTATTATTAAGGACCTTAATGCTAATTATATTTTTATTTTATACATTTATACAATTTACGCTATTTTATTCATTTTTGCTTTTTACAAATGTCATATTTATACAACCCTTATACTTTATTATATTTACAAATTCTGTTTTCCTGTAAAACAGCAACTTTTTCTTTGTGAGGGGAATTGTTATATACGTCGTAAACAATACTTAGAATATTAATATGATAACACCGTGTAACCGGTCAAATGAGTCGTTCACATGGTGTCATATTACACGATATAGCAATTCCCAGGAAATACGCAAATGCCCATCGCACGTGTAAAACTGCTGACTGCTGACAAAGCAACACATAGCTTATAAATGCACATGCGATGGCTGTTAGCGTCATTAAGTGTATCGCTTTCATTTATTTCATTTATATTGTATAACGTAACTTTCAAGTAAAATATTTAAATTGTGTTTTAAATAAAAATATATTTTTTTAAAAAAGCATTTGTGTTTGTGAAGATATAATATATATATATATATATATATATATATATATATATATATATATATATATATTCCTGGGGATATATATATATATTGTAGTAGGCACCGATAGGGCTTAACTAGGGTGAAATTGCACCTTTCATTCCCAGGATTTATGGGTATAAGTAATATTGTGTTCTATAAAGTTATTGTTGTATTTTTTTTTTTTTTTTTGGGTTAATTTAAAGCCATAATCTTGTGGAGATACATTTGTTTTGTCGGATTGTTTAACTAACAATATTCAGAGTTTTTTTTCCTTTTGTCTTTTAATTACATTGTGGGTTAGTATTATTGATTATATTTTTTTCTTTTAATTTTATTTTCAATATATGTGTCATTTTTTTGGTTGTTTACTTTTAACTCCTTCCTTCTTCCCATACAACCACCAGCATTTGCGAAGCCTGGGGACTCACCCTCTTAGAGGAGGCTATGTGACGAAAACCAGAAGTTACCAAAGACTGAGAGTCATGGCAGATAAGGGGCAGTAAAATTCCTTTTATATTATTTATTTTCAGCCAACATTTACAGAGAAGGGTTCCCGGTGTCTTTTTCTCCAATACAAATTTTCTTCGGGTGGTAGCAGCATTCCCCTTTTCTCTAAGGCTCTATATTTTTTCATTACACCCATAAACTCAACGAATTGAGGGCCCCAATTGTTACAGAATATAGCGAATCTCTGCCGTGAGGCCAAATGACAAAAGTGTCATCAACATATCTGAGCCAACAGGAAGATTTTAATGTTTTTAATTTTTAGGGCTAGGATTTCGTTTTTTTTTCCATGAGTCTTAGGGGAAATCTGAAATATTACGTACAGTTACCTGAGGGGCTAAAGTTTGCTTTTTGTCACTGTTTTCTTTTGGACCAGGTGTTGGACTTTGTCCCAAAGAATAGGGTGCGGGTTGAAAGTTTGTAAAGAAGAACAAGTATTAAATAGGTCTTGGTTGGTTTTCGCAAAGGGTCGCACTTGCCCTATTGGGAATGTCAGAAATCCAGAAATTGATGGCGAATAAATGTGATGAACTAGACCATATTGCATTACTAGTTTTTCTTCTTTGTCTCTTGATAATGACTCCAAAGCAGGAGCCGAAACATGGAGTATCTCACAAATTTAGATGCGGTTCTCACGCGGATATATATGTTATGTAAGTTTATACTATGAACTTAGCACGAACTTATATCGCAACGACAATTCAACATTCCCAGCTGACGCAGCCATACATGCAGTGTCATATTACGGCGCCGCCGACATCCTTGAGAATTGTTGTGTCAACTATGCCTATTCAGCACTTATTATATTATATATTGTGAACTCTGTCTTATTTGTTATTCATTATTATCAGAACTTTTGTCAGTTATATTGTTATTTCTTTCATTTCTACTTTAAAAGTTATAATTGTGTTTATTTAAATAAAAATCTTTTTTAAAAAGTTAATTAATTGAAGTATGATATAACATATAATATATATATATATATATATATATATATATATATATATATATATATATAAATTTCAATTTTCTACTTTATAAAAATTCCACACAACTTTCTTCGTCCAAAACTGCTCCGGCTCTTGAGATTCTTTCTGAAAATTTATTTATAAGCGCCAATTGACCTTTTGTCAATAATAAAACACCAAATTGTATATATTTTGTATTATTAAACTCTTTCTCTTTCTTCAATAAACATATAACATCAAATTATAACTCAATTCCAAAAATCACTTGTAACCAAACAAAAATCAAATTCAAACGTAAAATCAGAAAATATAAATATCAAAATACCTTATAATTAGATTTTTAATTAATCTAAGATTTACCTTTTTCGGAATGATTGTAATATTATGAAAATAATTAAATTTTAAGCTCAATGATTCATCAAATGCAATTTTAATTATTATATCTGAAACTCTACTCCGTTACTAAAATGATTATTTCCCAAAAATAAACTCTTTGAATTTCTAACTTTATAATGTGAATGAATATCAAAATAAAGTGTTTAATTAAACTCCAAATGTAAATACCTTGTTCACTTTAACACTCTTTTAAAGTTTTCTCACTTTATCCTTTTGTTGCTGGATGCTATCTCACCTTGATGTATCTCAGATGATACCTCAACTACTGCTTTCAATCTCCTTAAACCTTTGATACTAATCAATAATACCTCTGCTACTAATCTGTAATACCTCCGCTACTAATATGCAAAACTTCTGGTGTTTATCTCTACTGCCAAACTGCTACCATTTAATCTCAACTTCTCCTCTGAATTATTTTATCTGATTATATATTTGCTGCTATACCATTCAAGACTTTGTTTGCTCGTATTATAATTTTAGTGCATTCCCATTTACTTTGCCCTGTTTACTTCTACTGTTCTTCGGATGTGACTCTTACCATTTGAATTTACAATTTCTTTTAAAAATTTTGCAGTTTGAATTTTTTTTTGACTTTGACAACTGTCACTTTAAAATCACGAACAATGTTTACTGTTACAACACTTGTTAAGTTAGCGAAACAAATTTCCATAATCTTTACATTTTTTTGTAACGTGACTTAAAAAATTACTCCTTAATTGCGGATAAAGACTCTGCTTTTGCTTTTATTTGCGGAATTATCGTTTCCGAGATACGAAGCTTTAAACAGTTGAGATTTCTCTGCTTATGCTTATATAACAAATTTTTGGTACACCCTGAATAACTTTACCCCACCCTTACTTCAAACACCTTGTCTAAGCAACTACTTATATTCCAAACTATATAACTTTTTTAAACCCTCCTGTATAACTGTAATTATACTCCACCTTATATTTCAACCATCCTGTATATTCAACTGCTTCTGACAATTTTTTGAAGCCTTCTGTATAACTGTATCCACTCTGTACAATGATTGCTCCACTCTTATTTCAACCACCTTGTATACGCAACTACTTATGTCCCACCCAATACAATATTTTTAGAATCACCTGGTATAACTATTTCAATTCCAACTTATATTTCAACCATCCTATGTATACAACTGCTTATGTACCACCTAATATTACATGCACGCACACACGCACTCACCTACAACCGTACACCATATATAAGACGCCGACATAACAAATTTTCATTTCGATGAACTAACGGAATATTTTCTGCCATTTCACGCGACTATAAGTCCCCTAACTTAACTTCGTCTCTAAAAAAAAACTTACTTCAAACGAATTAAAATGAAAATCATTCAAACACCCTGTACGATATACTTTCATGGCATATCTTAACATTTAAACTTATATTATATATATTTATGATGAAAATTTGCCATTTACCATGATGTTTACAGTTTTTTGCATATATTTTTCAGATTTTCAGAAAAATGGTAAGTTTTACGTTATAGAATAATATACGAAATCAAGCTGGAACATATCTTTGTAGAATGCAATTTATAATATTCAAATTTCTTTAGTGGTTATAGAGAAAACAGTGAAGAGTCATTGAAGTTCACTGAAATCTAGTCCCTTATTTACTTTTTTTTCTAATTTTCTGGAAAACCGTAAATCTCATGTTATAAACAATTGTATGGGACCTTTCTGTAATGTTCCTTAACATAATGCAGTTTAAATCATTAAAATTGCCCAAGCCGTTTTTGAATAATCGCTCGTCATACATAAAAAAAGTTGCAAGGGAATTGATAAGCTCCTCCTTTTGGAAGTCGGTTAAAAATCCGAGAGACTATATAAAACCATCCAACCTAGGTTGTTTTGACAGTTCCCGACGGGACTATAAGTGTAATAATTTTTTGTATAAATTGCATAAAAAGAGACAATTTTTATTCTACTTTTTTATTGCAAATTCTTTTAGGAGCTAATGAGTAAATAGTAAACAACATTTCATAAGTAATTCAAGTGTTATAATTGATTAATTAACATTATTAGAAGAAAACAATGTTTCTTTGGACGCCAATGATACAAAAAGTATATATTTTTAATAATACCCACAGCTGACGTGTTTAATTGCCATTGCAAGATGACGGCATGTTTCTGGCTGCATCCTCAGGTTACTCAACTGTCCTTTACAAGGTCCTTTACGCCGATTAACGCAATCTTCATGCACACTGTTATCGTCATGATCTTGATTTTATTTGCCATTAAAATCCAGATATTTTATACCTACCATTCATGCTAACAGATGAAAATACATAACTAATACACTTTTATAGAAACAACCAATTGCAAATATGTAACTTAATCAATGTAAAATATGGATATATGAAACTACATATTCATTGTATTATTTCTCCGTTTGGAGAATTGGATTTTCCATTTAAATAACGCTTATAACGATTGTTGCAGTCGAGTAACTTTAGTCAGAAGTCTACATAATAATTAATTATATATCTGAAGCAGATATGTCAAGAAAACTTAAATTATTTAAAGAACATTATCTATATATATATATATATATATATATATATATATATATATATATATATATATATATTCTTGGGATGTAGAGGTCAGATATAAATTAAAACAATTTAATCATTAGATTACAACGTTTCAGGTTTTAATATTAATTAATAATTTACCCCTTCATCAGGTAATGTGATTATATGCCTTTTCACACCGTGGAGTTTACAGATTCTATTACTATTTGTCATTTAAACATCAAACTGCTCTAAAAATTCTTATCCTGATTAAAATATAAAATACTATATACTACAAAATACGTTAAAAATGTTTGCTAGTCATGTCACAAGTTGTTTTATGCCAACTTGTGTTGTCAGTTGTCAACATGACTAGCAAACATTAACTACGTAAGGGAGGACGTTGAATGGATGTTCTTCCGGATGCTCAGCTGTATTTGCCCTTATCATTTCCGCTAAAGTCGCGTGAAACCTTTTGATAGAACCATTTTTTTTTCGGGATGGTGGACACTTGAATAGGAGAGTTTTATGTCATATAGTTCGCACAGGTCCCTACGTCCATAGTCACAATGGATGCGAAGAAGTGTACCGTAACGTTGGAAGAATATTAGGAGGGTGTTCACTACAGTTTTAGCTGTTTGGTAACCAATAGGGTAAGCTTGAGTAAATTTGGTGAGTTCATCCCTAATAGTCAGTACGTAGTTTCTAGTTGGATATTCGAAAATATTATTGTTGATACGTTCGAAGGGCGTTTTTGGTGTTTCAGTTATGACAAAAGAAGCACTTAAGTTTTTTCAAAGAACTTTACCTTTTGGCAAGTTTCGCAGGACTTAATAAATTGCTCTACACTTTTGATTAGTCCAGTCCAATTATACTTTTCTTTAATGCGTCATATGGTCTCGTTAATTCCACGGTGAAGGTTATTTTTGCCGAAGTGGTACTGTTGCAGTATAACGGGAATTTCGTCTTGAGAAGAATATTTTGACAAATTTTTAGTTTTACTTCTTTGTCTGCAAGTATAAAGGATAGTATTTCAAGAATCGGTAGTTCTACCTTGTTTTCAATACAAAACGTTTCGGATTCGTCGAACTGGTCTTGGTTGTTATAGAGGATGTTGTAAAGATGTGAGACAACTGTCTCAGGATCAAAGGGTAAAAGGACAATTAAATATTTTCTATGCCTTACAGTTTTACTGGCTAGAACGTTTAGAGTGTCAGTAGTGAAGTTTATATTGCCAGAAGAAAGTGACTATTCGTTAGTGAGATTTGTCTAGGAGTTGGGCGTTAGAAATTTCTATTTTTGAATAATCGATTATCGACTCTGTTTTATACAATTGAACAAATTGATTAAATTCTGTTGTCATGCGTTCGTCATGATCATCGCGTTCTTGATCGTTATCGGAGTCGTCGGATTTATCGTGACTAGTACCTGGATCGGGTTGTTTTGGGTCGGTTTCGTTATTTGCGAAAATTTTTATCTTTGAAAAAAAGTCGGTGCATTTTTTGAAGTGATTAATGTTGATATGGGAAAGAGCGTCTGCGTTCAATTTTATCTTGCCTGGCTTGTATTCGATTTTATACTTATACTCCTCTAGTTTGAGGCGCCATCTGGCTAGACGACTGCCAGGATCGTTGATAGAGAAGAGCCAAGTAAGCGGGCGGTGATCGCAAAGTAAAGTAAACTTTCTCCCAAAAGATAAGGTCTGTAGTGCTTGACTGCTCAAAGAATGGCTAGCAGTTACCATTCGATAGTGGAATATTGAGTTTCTGCAGCGCAGAGAGTACGGAAAGCATATGTTATAGGAAGATCTTTTCTTACGGGGCCTTGTGAGAGAACCGCTCCAATTGCAAAAGCACTAGCATCAGTGTGAGCAGGAATGGTTCTCCGAAATTTGGGTAGATCAAGATAGGGTCAGATACAAGGGCTTGCTTCAGTTCGTTGAAGCAAGACTTGCAATCTGCGTCGAAGCTGAATTTGACGTCTTTTTGTAGGAGTTTTGTTAGAGGCTTTGAGATCTTAGCGAAATTGGGGATAAAACGTCGGTAATAACTGGCGAGACCTGAGGAAAATTCTGGATGCATTCAACCTTTGAAAAGTTTGGTTTTATTCCTTCTTGGGTGATCAGATTACTTAGGTAAGCAACTTCCTTACGGTGAAACTCACATTTGTCAGGTTGAATTTTTAAGTTTGACTGTCTAAGACGTTTAAAGACTTATGTCAAACGGGACATATGATCATGGATGGTTGGTGAATAGATATGATGTCATCCATGTACACGAGGCAACGTTCATTTTGGATACCCAAAAAAATGTTGTCCATAACCCTAGAAGGTGCATTTTTCAAGCCAAATGGCATACGAACGAATTCGTACTGGCCATTGTCAACAGGGAAACCGGTCTTAGGAATGTCTTCCTCAGAGGATTTCCAACTGGTGTAACCCGGAAGCGAGATCCAGTGTCGAAAAGTATTGACACTTACCAAGTTATTCGAGGAGATCAGAAATGTTGGGCAGAGGATATTTATCGTCTATAGTCAGTTCATTTAACTTCCTAAGTCGATAACAACTCGCCACTTTTGCTTACGAGAAGCATTGAGTTTCTTGGGGACGACCCATACGAAGAGTGCCTGATAATGCCTTGATCAAGCATTTTGGAAATTTGGGTTTTCACTTCCTCCTTATGGACTTGAGGATATCTGTACGATTTTGTCAAAACGGGCTTGGCATTATTGGTGTCAATAGAATGTTTTACTGCGTTGGTAAAGGACAAAACATCGCCTTCAAGATAGAAAATATCTTCGAATTCTAAACAGAGGTTCGTGATAAGTTCTCGCTGTTCGTCATTAAGGTGTTCTGTACGAATTTGTTCCCTAATAGTTAAGTTTGTGTCTAAGTTTATAGAGTCAGAGTAATCCTGTGTATTCAAATTTAAGAGAGGGTGTGTAAGGTCAAGGGGTTCTAAATGAAGATCGGAAAAGTTAACAGTTTTCGGCATCGCGTTCGCATTTATTATTGAGGTCAGAAATGATCCCTTTGAATTAAGGCGTACAACTGCGTTGGGAAGTCATACTTTGTCAATTACTTGTGTCGGTAAAATTGCGTCAATATTGAAAAGATCGCATTTGAGTTTGAAAATTTGTTCGGTTCCTGCTGGGATAGTTATTTGATTGCATCAGGCCGTCCTGCTAGATCCTGTCAAAAGATTTCTCCACATCAGAAAATATTCAGGGAGTCATCCTCTTGTTTTCCGTGTCTTCCATCGCGGCCTCTACCATCCTAATTAGTTAATCCGCCATTGAATGTCCTCTGAATCCGCATTGTTCTCCTCTTCTTCCTTGATTCTCTTGAAAATAATTGTGTCCGTGATTTGGTGTGTAAGCTTATTGGTCTCTAGCTTTGTCGAGATTTTCTCTTCTTTTCTTGCTTCGGTATTAATATGACTTTTGCTTGCTTTCGTTCCCTTGGGTATTGTTGGTCCTCTAGTATGTTGTTAAATAGTCTGTTCAGTTTTTAGTCTATATACTCCCTTAAGGCTCCTTCAGCATTCGGCTCGTGACCCTATGGCATAATCATCCTGGTACTTTTTTCATGTTCAGTTTTCTCAAGATCTGCATTATTCGTTCTGTCATTTTAGCTGTCATCTGCTCTTCGTTTGACTGTGGTACTCTTACTTACTGCGCTATTACTGATTTCTTCTTCGAATTCTCTGTTGTCACCTGGGTCTAAATTGAGTGTGAATTGTTCCTGTGGTACAGCTAAATTTGCTACTTTATTCCTCTTGATTTTTCTTATGATTTACCGGTGTGTATGTTTATCAATTTCAATTGCAAATAATTGTTTCAGTTCGCGCCACTATGTGCTGCCAGTTCTTTTTTTATTTCCTTGTATAGCCTGTTAATCGTCCTTTTTATCTCTGGGTAGTAGTTTTTTCTGTATCTCCTGTTTTGCCGGTTTCTCTTACTTCATTTTTTTTCTTTTGGTCTACTGTGTAGTTTTTCTGATTTCTTCCCTGATTCGTCTTGCTTCTTCTCTAACCTAACCTATCCTTGCTGTGGGTTCTACCTCTTCGATCCTCGATGGTAACGTTGGTCTTCGTCTATGTCCTGGTTTGTGTCATTTCCATCCGTCTCGCTGCGGTGTTCGTAAATGAATTGTGGTCTGATGAAAGTTCCACCGTCTTCTCGATGTCATAGTCCATGCCGATGTTCTGTAAAATAAATAGTAGTCTAGCCTACAAGTTCAGAATGGTGTTAATACAACATACTATGACTAAAAATATGTGGATTGTGTCATTCGATCCAGAATGATGTCTAGATCATTGTGATAAAAAATTAAATTAGCATATAAAAAATTCCAAAAGTTATAAACAATTAAAAATCCTAAAAAATAGTGTTTGGTTTTTCGTTAATATTTCGTAAACTTTTAATCTTTTTGAATTTTGTAAAAAAGATCATTAAAGAGCAAGAAAATTACTAAAAAAAAGATCCGACTCCCGAAACTTTATCTCCCTTATTTATAATTTTGTCTCAACAATGAAAATTCAGTGGAGTAGTTTACCAAGCAATTTAGAGCCGATCCATTTTGTTCTATTTTTCGGTCGAGTAGCGTCCCTCACCACGCGTCACTGCTCACTGGTTCATCAGCTAAACAAGTCCAAACGTTTCATAAAGTCGAGTTCAACTACTGTTTGAGCTGTGGAGTTATTAGCTACCGTTTTGTTGGTTAGGTACTACAAAAATCTGTCTTTGGAATGAAGAAACAACTTTAAACTTTCTTTTCAAATATCTACAATATGAGTGCGTATGGAATATTAAGTTGCAGGTTGTTCAACTTGCAAAATACACTAAACTTGTGCACTGCACTCGACTAAAGTACTAGTGTAGTCTGAATTAGCCTTAAATAATTTGGTCAAGTGCGAGTTGGACTCGCATACTTAGGGTTCCGTACCACCTTCAAGATTCGAATATTCCAGTTTCAGACAAGCAGGAAAGGAGTGCATTTTCTTATATTTACCCTTATATCTTTTAAAGGAAGCCTTTTAAATTTATAAAAAATATACACTTTGATTTTCCACACATAGACTTTTTATTTTATCTGCTTCAGGATTCGCTTGATTTTTTTCAGAATACATATGTATTTAATTTTCTAATTTGGCCCCCAAAAATTAACATTAGAGTTTTATTTTACTAATAAACTTTCAGAGAAGTCTTTTATAATCTACTGTCTGAGTTTTGAGGCTCTGTAGATTGGAAGATAAAGGGCAAGATAGGTCAAGTTTTAAATTATAAATTACTAAACCATATATTCAAATTATTAAAAAAAATAAAATATATTTTTCAAAATTTAAATAGTGTAGTTTCCAAAGTGGGAATTAAGTCGATGTTTAATATTTTTGTTAATATCTTTTAATCGAATGATTTAAAAATATGATATATTTGTAATTCACATAATGAGCCTTTTATCTGATATATTACATGATGCGTTTGAAAATTGAATCTATATTTTCCATTTAATTGTATAATTTGTCCTTAAAATTACTATGGGGGTTTTCTAATAATTTATTTTCCGTTTAATTCTATTATTTGGTCCCCAAATAATAGAATTACGGATTTTTCATATGTATCCAATAAACAAAAAACATTAGGTCTTATTGTTTGGGGAATAACGGGGGAATGGGTAATTTTTTAAAATATTTTAAAACATTCATTTTGAAAAAATTAAAAAAATATATTTGTATTCGTCATAATGAGCCCTGTGATTTGATATTTTACATGACCCGTTAGAAACAATTATAATTTTTTATTTTCCATTTAATTCTATAATTTGCCCCACAAAATGAATATTAGGGGTCTCTCCTTATTTTTCCAGTAAAGTTCAGGTGAGGGGCTATGCTTCCATTTTTTTTTAATTATTCAGCATATGGTTTCGGAGATAAGGAGGGGATAGGTAAAATATTTTATATTTTTGTTAATATCTTTTAATTACTTTATTTTAAAAATATGAAAAAAATATATTTGTTTTCTTCATCATGAGCCTTTCATTTGATATATAACATAATGGGTTAGAAACAATTTTAATTTTATATTTTCCATTTAATTCTATAATTTGCCCCCCAAAATGAATATTGGGGGTTTCTCCTTATTTTTCCAGTAAAGTTCAGGTAAGGGGCAAAATTTTCCTGCTTATGATTTCGGAGATAAGGCGGGGAAATGGGTATTTTTTTAAATTTTTGTTAATATCTTTTAATTAATTTATTTTAAAAATATGAAAAAATATATTTGTTTTCGTCGTAATGAGCCCTTTCATTTGATATATAACATGATGGGTAAGAAACAACAATTTTAATTTTATATTTTCCATTTAATTCTGTAATTTGCCCCCCAAAATTAAAAGTAGAGGTTTCTCCTTAATTTTCCAGTAAACTTCAGGTCAGAACCCATACCTCTAATTTTTTTCAAAACTTTACGTTTTATAGTTTCGGGGATAAGCGGAGGGGGAATGGGTAAATTTTGGTATATTTTTGTTAAAATCTTTTCAAATATTTTTTTTTAAATATGAAAAAAATATATTTGTGTTCCTCGGAATGAGACCTTTCATTTGATAAATTACATGATGCGTTTGATTTTTTTTTAAATTTTTATTTAATTCTATAATTTGCCCCCCAAAATTAATATTAATGGTTTCTCCTCATTTTTCCTGTAAAGTTCGAGGAACGATCTATATTTTTTATTTTTTGTCAAACTTTTAGGCTCATTAGTTTCGGAGATCAGGGGGGGAACGGTCGATTTTTTTAGTTTTTCCCCCAGAAGTACCCCTAAATTCAAAATTTCTTCATTTACGATATGTACTCCAAACTATATATTGATACCAAATTTCAACCTCTCCCGTTCAATAGTTTAGATATTATAAGGGTATCCGTATACTGTATATACGGAACCCTAAAAAGTATTTTTAAGCTACTTATTGTAAATTGAATATTCTAAAAAAATATAGTATAATCTAAACACATTAAAGAATTGAGTCCCGTTGAATTTTTTTATTTAAGTAATTTTTTCAGTTAATTAACAAAATTTTATCAAACTTCCTTTACCGTTCTTAACTAAAAAAATGTTTAAACAATCGCTTTGTGGAGCCCTTCTTATATACATACAAAACAAGACTGCGTCAAAAAAGTTTTAAATATTTTAGTACTTTGTTTATAATAATCTTTGTAAGTTAACAAAAAAAAGAAAAAACACAATAATATTGTTAAAAAACTTTTTATTTATTATTATATTATCGTTATTATGTCAACTAAATACATTTATTTACTAAAAAATCTTTTTTCTCCATTTGTTTATAATTTATTTATAAACAAATATATTATTTTAAAATTTAAAATAAACCTTTTTTACAATTTTGTAGAGAACTGGAAATTATGATTTTTGGAGAACAAAAATTTTTCATAATAATAATTTTTAATTGTTCATAATCGTTTTTTATATATAACTATCGTTTAAATTATTAGTTAAGAAATTTTATTTTTCTTTTTAAATCATAATTCACTTTTCTCTTCAAAAATTACGAAAAAAAAATTGTTATTAACAAATTCATTGTTTATTAAGTTAACAATTTGTTATAAACAAATTCTCAACTTTGTTTTATTTGTTCCTGAAAATATTAAAAATTACAAAACCGACCTGGTGCAGTAAAATACCGAAAAAATGTATTCGATTTTTTACGAATTTTTGAAAATATACATGCTACAAAAGTTACAGCAACTGATCCATTTTTTAACTTTAAAGCTAATATAACTTATAAACTATTAGTGATGAAAATGTCAAATAAAAAATAAATAAACAACTGCAACTCTAACATAATTTATAGCTTAACAAGATTGCCTTAACGTTCAATAACCGAGTTCGCATTATTTACTGAGCTATAAGCCGCAAAAGTTCGAATCAGTTTATAAGTTATATTAGTTATATAAGTTAACAAATGGATCAGCTGTTGCAACTTTTGTAGCACGTATATTTTCAAAAATTCATAAGAAACGAATAAACTTTTTTTCGGTATTTTACTGCACGAGGTCGTTTTTTTATTTTTTAATACTTTCAGGAAAAAATAAAACAAAGTTGGCAATTTGTTTATAACAAATTGTTCACTTAATAAACAATGAATTTGTTACAAAAAAAAAATTTCGTCTATTATGATTTAAAAAGAAAAAGAAAATTTCGTAACTAATAATTTAAACGATAAATATTGCAATATAGTCCGTGGGTTCAATTTAAAATTATAAAACTAATATTCACTTTCACTTTTCTAGAAACTTTTATTTACATCGAATATACAACAGCTGATTCAAATATCACAATAACAATTTAGATATAAGCTCTTCGCTCCATTAACTCAACTCGCGATCGTGGCGTGCTTCCTTTATAAAACCAGCATAGAAAATTCTCGTAAAAATCAGCATCACTCCTGCAGGTGCCGAGTCTTTTCGAGAACCCTTTTTTATCTCAAAGCGTTTGTTGTCGTACTGAAATGAAACAAGGTGGGCTTTGGGTAACTTTCGTAACAATATATAAAAAACGATTATGAACAATTAAAAATTATTATTAAGAAAATTTGTTCTTCTCCAAAACAAAAGTTTTTAACAATATTATTGTGTTTTTTCTTTTTTTTTGTTAACTTACAAAAAATATTATAAACAAAGTACTAAAATTTTTAAAACCTGACGCAGTCTTGTTTTCTATGTATATAAGAAGGGCTCCACAAAGCGAAAAAAAAATACGGCAATTATTTTAAAAAATTTGTAGTTAAAAACGATAAACGAAGTTTGAGAAAATTTTGTTAATTAACAATTGTCTAATTTATTGAACAAATTTACTTAAATAAAAAAATTCAACGGGACTCAATTCTTTAATGTGTTTAGATTATACCATAATTTTTTTAGATTTTTCAATTTACTATAAGTAGCTTAAAAATACTTTTTAAAGGACGTACTCGCTTTCGAGGCTGTGCGCGCACTTAACAATGGCGTGCGGAAGGCTATTTTTTTTTAAATTAGAATTATAAATAATGGACATACAGTTTCGCGAGTCGGAACTTTCTTTTGGTAAATTTCTTGCTCTTTAATGATCTTTTTTCAAAATTCAAAAATATTAAAAGTTTACGAACTATATCTTTAATTGTTTATAACTTTTGGAATATTTTATGTGCTAATTTAATTTTTTATCACACTGATCTGCGGTTTGTCTTTGTTCCTGAAAATAAAATTTAACTTATTGCTCGTACTTATATTAATTTAATGTAATTTAAAAATGAGATTATTACAATTATTGCATTAATTTATTATATGAATTCGGATTCTACGATGATAAATACACACCTTTTGAGTGAATTTCTTGCGATCATGTTTACGGTTTGCTGAAACTGATTCATAAAAATTTATAAAATCGATAGTTTCGGCATACTTGATTCGAAATCGGTGAGTTTGGATCTAATTAAATTCACTTATGTTAATAATTGATCTATTTTATAATTATCGTCGTTGCCATCGATTGTGTATTTTTGTCATACCCAATTAACAGCGGGATGTGGATTTCACAAATAAATACCAGGTAATGTCACATATTTTAAATGATAGTTTCTTGTGCATTTGTCAGAAGAAATATTTGGATTCAATTCAACTTCTCATAACAGCTTTTATTCATTATTACGCTTTCCTTAATAGAACTAAAATCTAAGTCTAAGTAAAGAAGGTTAGGTTAATGTATCTTTTTTCGGTAGGGGAAATTCATTTTGTTTGATAACGGAAGTACCAAAGACTTCTTCCAACCCTACTATGCATTACTTACAACGTTACTTAAAAATGTATGGAAAAGGCATAAACATACTGCTAAAATTTCTACTTCCAGTTCGCACACTTTCGAGGGGGGTCATTTTAGGCAGGAAATTTTAATTTTAGGATATAATTCAGCCTAAAACCTGAAATCACGGTAAAATAAAAACACACTTCTAATTGAAACCGGAAGCTGGGAAAAGTGTCAATCGATGCAGCATACCCACTTTAATTACAAGGGACGGAATGCCTTGGCAAAATAACCTTTTTTGCGATTTAGAAGGCGTGAACGGGTTGTTTGAAACAGGCGGTATATATATATATATATATATATATATATATATATATATATATATCATCATGTTCAGCTAATTTTAACCAAACATTGTCATAAACTAAAAGGTCTAATTTTAGAGTTTCAAATACATATAATTTAACATTAACTTACCAACTAGACAATCATGGGTATATCAACGCAAACACACAACTATTGTTTCTAAAATTTGTCAATATTTTTGGTACGTCACATAATTAACACTACAACTTTTTAAAATCGAATGACATCTCACACCCACATCTGTACAAATTTTCTCTCCATTCCATTTAGAGGACAGCGGCGTAAATTTTGCACGTGTAATTAACATCTTTTCTATCTTTAATTTTTCTAAATATATTGCATTTCATGTAGTACTTTTTTTCTGGTGTTTGGTTCAGTTTTTATAATTTTAGTATTTTCGAAATTGAATGAATGCTTTTTTGAATTTTCATGCTTTGTTAGTGCCGTTAAATTTTTTTTTGTCATATTTATGAGACTCTATTCGGTTCTTAAGGTATTGGGACGTTTGACCTATGTACACACCACTGCAATCTCTACAGGGTATTTCATAAACAACATTACTTTTCTTGTTCTTTGGAGTTTTTTACTTCAAATTGCTTAAATTTTTTGATAACATATTATGTAAACTTACAGTAATCTTGTGCTTTTTTAACAATGGTTGAAATTGTGTAAACAACCCTTTAATATATGGTAAAGTTAGATATATTTTTTGTTTCTTCCAGTTATTTGTTCAGATAATGAGTTGTTTATTTCTTGATTGTGGTGTTGTTTTAGTTGTTTGTTGAAAATGTTATTAATCATTTCTTTTGGGTAGCTATTAGCCTTTAACGCCTCTTTAACTTTATTATAGTTTTGTTGGTTAGATTTAGTAGTACTGCCTTTTTTGTGATAGCGGGTGGTTTGAATCAAAATTAAGATACCTAGCGGACCATGTTTGTTTTGTATATCACTCGGTGTAAATATTTCCATTTTTAGATAATGTCATATCTAAAAAACTTATGTTGTTGTTGTATTCGGTTTCTATTGTAAACTGGATTTTTTCATGATAACTGTTAAATACTATAAATGTGGCATTTGTTTTATCACAAGGTACTGCTGTTATACAATCATCAGCATATCTATAAAAAAAGGTATATGATACTTAATATTGGATAGGATCTATTCTTCTAGGTATTCCATCACTAAATGGGCAGCAATACTTGAAATAGATGCGCCCATGACACAATTATCGATTTGTTTGTAAAAAGTACCATTATAAGAGAAGTAAGTTGAATTTAACCGGGTATTAATTGAGTTTGAAAATCCTTGGGTATATCTGTAAACGCACTTATTTTGTCCCATTTTTTTTTCTATTGATTTTAGTGGTAACTTATTTAGAATGCTAGTGTATAACGACACAACATCTAAGGATATAAGTATATAATCCTTTGGAATTTTATGCTTTTTATTTTATCTTTGAAATCAAAAAAATTCTTAATATAGTGTTTATACTGAAATGCTACTTATATATATATGTATATATATATATATATATATATATATATATATATATATATATATATATATATATATATATATTGTAATGTATTTGTGTTTATTGTAATGATTTAATGAATTAGCCATTCACCAAAATAACATTTTACACATAAGGTTTATTTATGTACTTCAAAATAAATAAACAGTTGTTAAGGACTGGCAACCAACAATACAATTTGGCAAGTTTTTTAAGGAAGGCTATTATTAATAACCACTTCAACCACATACGGGAGGGAAGGAAGAAAATCATCATGCTGTCGTTGAAGCATCAGGAACGATTTTCTTTAAACGTGTGGATTGGAACTATTGGAGATCACCTAATTGGCCCACATTTCCTTCTACCTTTATTAAATGGAGATACATACACTCAGTTTCGAAGCAAAGAGCGGCCAGTTCTACTTAATCCGATTCTTTTAGGTGCTAGAGCGGGAATGTGGTTTATGCACGATGGGGCTCCTGCCCATTTTAGTATAAGCGCACGTCAATATTTGACCGAAACATATCTAGATCGCTGGATAGGTCTTAGAAGACTTACGAAACCGTATTATTGTTTCTTGTAGAGTTATTCAAGACTTTTCTGCGGTTTTCAATCGAATACGGAGATCTATGTGTCCAAAGTCGTAGCCAGCGACTCTGAGGGTTCAACAAATAGTATTGAGCAAGCTTTGGCACTTTGAGATAGATATAACTTTTAATATTAAGTTTCATATTAGTGTGTGTAATGCATAGACAAGTTACACGTTTGTTGCAATTCGATTGTACTGTCCAAGATGGCTTTCTTCGGTATATAGTTTTTTTTACTGGCACATAATCTGTCTGGTATTAGAATCCTCTTCAAGAAAATTTATAACTTTCCTCCTAATTATTTCGTAGCTTCCTTTGACTTTTCATTTAGTTTCCATGAATCGTACTTTTCCAAATTTTCTCAAAGGTTTAATATATTTTTAGTTATGTAAATGCCATATTTATTAAACAGTTTCCCACTAAAAATTCTTTAAAAAATCTCATTTTTCGATTTCATTTGGTAGAGCAAAATAATATTATTTCAATATTTGGTTTAGTACTTCTGTACTACTTAGGTGCCGGCCATTCTTGAAGAGCTTTGATTTTCTGTTTAACAACAGTTATTCCTTCTGCGAAAACTACATGTTCTAGATAATAAATTGCACCTCTTTTTGGAACTGTTAACACTTCTTCGGGCTTAACTTTAGTCCGGAACTTCGAGATCGCTAATCTTAAAAATTAAAAGACATATAGTAATTTAGAATGTTGATAGAAGTTATCTCCCCTGGTCAGTGAGTATTTCCCTTGGTAGTTAGTTAGTTAGTAACAAACTCAAAATTGTTAACAGACTTAAATTAATATTGTTGATAATATATCATACTTCAACCAACACTGTATTAATTAAGTTTCGGCAGTAAATCCAAATGAATTAACTTTTCTCTTTTTTATAATTTTTACGACTTACCAGTGGAGAGACATAACCTTACGAAATCACTGCATGACACACTCGCATCGCGCCACCTAACAAATGACAGCGATCAAACCTCTCTTGTGTTTAGTATTACTAAATTCAGGTTGATGCGCATCCTGGAGCACTATTTAGCAAAAAAGCGGGACAAAATCGAAGTTTGAAAATTATTGAAAATAAATAAATATTATTGTATTTTACCTTTATATACTTAAAACTGTACTTGTTTAAATTAGTACTAAATATATTTTGGTTGGTGATTGCGATAAACAAGGTAAGTATTGTCTGCAGGTTTACTTAAAAACGTTAAAGGGACATACTTAAATATGGAATTACAGGAAAATGTACTTTAATTGGAGATTCAATCATAATGCAATTGTAAAATAAATTGAGATGCTGTGATTTATTGCATAATATGGCAACACTAAAAAGCTATTTTATAATGATTGCCGTACACATGACCTCTTATCGTAGAGTGACCCATTTATACAATTTCATGTATCCTGGAAATACATGAACAAAAATATTACTTTTGCAGTCCTAATCAGCTCATCACTAATCAAAAAAAAATTGCCAACCAACCCCGAAAAAATTTTCTGGGTACGGCCTTGAATGTGTCGACGTCTAGACTCCTGTGTAATGGCTGAAGGTGGCTATTTAGAATACCTAATTTGATTTCTTCGTTTTCAAAGTTAGGTAAACTTGTTTTTTTTAATGATTTTGAAATAATAATAGCTTGTTGCCTCACAGAAAGATTGTTTGTTTTTACGGTACACATGAAATTGATCATGTTTTTACATAAAAACAGTTTACAGAAAAAAAACACAGGAAATAAAAAAGATTGCAAATTCACAAAAGATTCATTTACAACTTTTGTCAATTGCCAGGGGCGTACGAAAAAAAAATTGTAGTGGCAGAAAGAAAACGTGATCCCAGACAAAGTATCACCCTGTAGATTTTCATGACGGTTTCTGTGATCTAATTATGAAGACTTCATAGAGGCATTAATGCTCCAAAATTGAACTAAATATCTCGAAAACTTTAGTAGCCAGAAGAAAAAAACCGAAAAAATCTGAAGATTTCAACACCTTGTACAACTGTAAGGGGCCATTCATAAAATACGTAACAGTAAATTTTGCCTTTTCGGACCCCTTCCTTCCCCTTCGTTACGCTGTAGAGTATACGTAATAACGAGCATAAAAGTAAGAAAAGTAGAGCCTGTATTTGTTGACTATCAAGTGAGGAATGAAATAAATATTGAATATAGAATAGTATAGTAGAACTGTTAAAATATATGCTGGTAAAGATTTATTTGTGGTAGTGTTTGAACCTTAGTATATCTCGAAATACTCGTTACGGTAACTCAGTTTAGCATTTCCCTGGAAATTCGAGTTAACAAGATTCCCCTTAAGACCCTTTGTGCATAATTATGAACAGTCTCATCAAACTCAACTTTTGTAAAGAAGTTTAACCTGACAACGTTCGAACTGAATGGGCATAATAATGAATATATTTTACATCAGTTAACGATACAAGTGCTGCCATTCTAGTGGAAATGGGGGAAATACAGCCCCATCAGTGGTTACCTGCTAGAACGATGACACACATGAGACGAAAGTCAATAATACAAATCTATAATAATCACTTACACTTACTTACTTTGAAATATAAATATATTTTTTTTGAATATAGTATAGGTGAAAGATCGAAACAATGATATAAATTAGTATTTTTGTAAAAATTTTAATTTTCGTTAATGTTCATAATTATGCACAATGAGTCTCAAAAATCGTTTTTATTTAATTTAACGTAATACGACCCTGAAAATAAGGTTGATGCTTCGATGCTTCTACAATTTTTGTATGCGTATTAAAAAAAGAAAGGAACTGCTTTGTCATTAGGGTTGCCACTTTTTTTGAAGAAAATATAGTATATTCATTTTTAAGTTACAAAAATATAGTACTTTTGGGAAAATTAGGAGAAAAAAAATAGTAAACATTTATTTCTCATCATTTATTTCATATATTATTTATTTTAAGATCAATCTTACAAAACCTCGAAAATCAAGCAGCAACAAATAACGAGGGGCAGTTGACGTTTAAATGCTATGACAAGTTGACAACTGGCAAACCACAAAGCATAGTGAATTCAGTGTAAATACATCTACTCAAAGAGTGAATTATTGGTGTGGCAAACTTAAAACATAAGAGATTATTGTTGTTAATTTCGTTCTAAAATTCTCCAAGCCGCGTAGTGGATGGGTTCCAACTTACAGTTAACATAAAAAACGCGATATTTGAATTAGCTATTAGCAATGAAAATACATTTCGTACTATATTATTTTCCTGTATAATATAGTACAATTGGGTAAAATGTAGTAAGATACTATATATTATAGTAGGGGTGGCAACCCTATTTGTGATGTATATCTTTTATAAAAGATTTTATCAAGTATCAAATATATGATGTAATTCTTAAAACAAATTTCAATAAAAGACATCAAATATTTTTTCAAATATTTTCAATTTATTCAATCTGGAAGATAAACAGTTTTATACTTGTGCAGCAGTGGTGTTTTATACGGTTACAGTTTGATTCGTTTTAAGATTGAAAAAGGAAAAAACCTAAGACACACCAAAAAATGTATACACCTTAACTTATAAGACGGAAGATCAGAATATTTTAGAATGAATTAGTGTAGAGGATCGTCTTACGGTATTCTAGAAAAATTGTACAACAAGCTTTATTTTCTGTATAATCTTAATTTTGCAGCATAGTTACTGACGTTTTAGTCCGTTCAGCTTTTGCATGTCCATTGAAAATAGTAGTATTTGTATAGACTGTATTTCTAACATTATAAAAAATCAGAGTGCTTTGTTCTAAAAAATTTTTATGTATAATTCTACACACAAACTCGGCACTCGATGATTGTAAATGTGATATAAGGAGGTTTTTTTTGTAAAAGATTAGGTATTACACTATCAAATGTTTTATAAAACAGTTGGCAATATAATAGTGGCTTTTTGACTCATTGTTCATCATGTTTAGATAAGTGTGATTAATAATGAGCAGTAAAAAGTATACTTTCCACCTGTCCAAGTAACCATGTAATCAAAATTCCCCACAGTTATAATTCCCTTATAACACTGTATAATGTATTTAGAATATTTAGATATTTAGGATATTGCTAAAATTGTATTCTGACGGAGCCAAACAACTGCCCGAAACAATTCACAATATTTAATAAATTAACACAGTGTTTTTGTTTTAATACAAATACTGATTTGTCTTTACTCAAATAATTAGTAACACTAAAATTCTGTAAAGTACATAACGATGTAATGTAGTTTTTGCCACAATAATATACGTATGTGTTTAAATTACCTGTAAACATACCTATCCAATTTTAATTTCTGAATCGAACAAATTATGGTATTAATACGATATTGAAGATTCAATTTTTCACCGATCCGGCACTGATAAGTAACGTCATGTAGGATGGAGAATCTCTTTGTTTATAAAACAGTGTTTCTCTCACCGTTGTTTACATAAGTTCATTTTCTATATGTTGGGAGCAAACAAACATCTGTATTGAAATACGACATTACGCCTCTAGGTATATTTATGCTGGAATGGTAGGTCCGTTAAGCTAGCGGGGACACTATAGAGGAATCCAAAATTAACCATACCATAATTTTTTACTAATTTTTTACCGCCATAAAAATTTTTTACTTCGAAACCCACCCCCGTTATAGCTTCCCCGCTAGCTTAACGTTTAAGCTAGCGGAATATTTTATAACTTCAAGAGGAAAACAGCTATCGACCTAATTCCACCGCCATAATTTTTTACTCATCAAGTACTAGAAGAAGGTTTATAGTGGTTATCGCAAAAACACCCCCTACCCCGTACCACCCTTAAAATTTAGTTTCATTAATCTACTAGGTACTTTACAACGGAATCAAAAATAAAGTATATCATAATTTTCTACTACTTTTCGACTAATTTTTTACCGCCATAAAATTTTTTTACTTCTAAACCTACCCCTATACCACCTACCCTACTACCTTAACGTTTAAGCTAGCGGAATATTTTATAACTTCAAGAGGAAAACAGCTATCGACTTAATTCCACCGCCATAATTTTTTACTCGTCCAATACTAAAAGAGGGTTTATAGTGGTTATCACAAAGACCACCCTCTACCCCACACAACCGTTATAGTCTAGTTTTGTTGTGCTAGGGGGTACTTTAAATGGAATCCAAAATAACGTGTATCATAATTTTTTAGTACTTTTTATACATTTTTTTACCGCCCTTCATTTTTTTGAATTCAGAATAACAACTTAGGATCATGCTATTTAACTACGTTAACATCAACTTCCTTTTTTCTTAGTAAGCTTTCAAACGTTGTATATTATTTTATAACTTCAGTGGAAATACAGCTATCGATCAAATTCTACCGCTATAACCGCTCAAACATTAATAAAAGTCACATAAATAATAGATTTCTCAGAAACTAACCTAAAGCCCCTAAATTAAAATTTTAAATCATTAAATTAATTGATCTTACACAAAATCTCCGAAAAACACTTAGACGACTTCTAATAGAATCTTCAAAATAAAACTTTTATTTTTAGTATATATCAGCCTATTCAATTTTCTATGAAGCCTCTATTAAATTCCCTGCTCAACATCTCAAATTTAAAGATCTTTAACTACAAACCCAATTGAAGCGTCATAATAATTTTAGACTGCAGTAAATTAGGGTTTTACCAACGTACATATCCTTTTAAACATCTGTCTTGCTCAAAGAAGCTATCAAATAATATAAATTAAAATCCAGAAATGCTATTAATTTTGGAATTACTATTGTGATGGGAATTCATCCGATAATTCGTAGAAGGGGCATTTATCGTCTGGCGCATCGAGGTCGGCGGCTTACTTTGATGGCGTTCTCGGAGAATTCCAGTCTAGTCTCTTTGCCGTTCTGTAGAATTTCCAGAAGAAATATACAAATACGGAGAGCTCAAGAAGCATTTGCTCAATATTCGACTGCCATATAGTTAAGATGAATTGTAAATAGTTCTTTGAATATAAATGGTGTTAAAGCAGTGGGAATAAATAAGAGTGAGTTGGACAGTGTTTATAAATAAATCGAAGAACCCTATTGTAGAAATAAAAACATTACAATACATTGGATATGCAGGGTATTCCCAAAATAGCGGATAAGCTAAATGAAACTTTCACTAGAAATTGTTACGAAAAACGCCGGAATCCCTTGATTTTTATTTTTATTTTAGAGTTTTATTACGTATGCCAATAGTTATAAAGTTATATATTTTTTTATTACCCGTTTTTATCTTTCGTTACAGAGCGTTTATTAAATTATTTGCATTCATTGCATGGGCGGATCCGTGGGGAGGAGATGGGGGCGATGGCCTCCACCGAAAGCCTTAAAGTCAGTAAATTTAATATTAAAACGAGGAAATCCTAACTCCAAGAGCCTAGAAGAAGGTAACTTCTATGGGTTTAAACCTCATAACGACTATGTTTAGTGTAATAACCCAAGAAATCTATGTTTAAAATTTCATTCAGGCAAATTTAGTACCCGTTCGCCCTCCCTGAAGCATGAAATCGCCCCCCCGAAGGCCCGTGTCTGGATCCACCCCTCGTTCATGGCCTGTCAGGTTTTATTCTTTTAAGAGTTCTGATCTTGCCTTTTGAGTTTGATTATTTGCAGAATTTGGTTTGCAATTTTATATCTCAACAATTTCCTGGTTTGTGTGATTAAGCCCGTGTGATTATTGATTTACTTTAATCATGTATGTCATTTATTATTACCTTTTCCATAGTCTATATATTCTTAATATTATTGTTCTTCATTAACTGTGCCCATGTGTTAATTTATTCCTCAGCATCAGTTTTTCTATCCCTCTCAATGTCTATTTATATACTGTAGCTTAAATTATTCTAAGGTCACCTCACTATACCTCTCTAATACTATTTTTGAGAGGCTATTGATATTGAAAAAAATCATTTTCTAGTCGTAAGTTTAATACTGTTAAGATCAGTTAAGGATTATTAAATAATATTTTCTATTTTGGAGAAATTCTTGTATAATTTTATCTCACAATATGGAACAAATATTACGTTACAGGAACAATAAAATATCTTCATACTTTTTTTGTATATAATTATAGTCCCACTCACAACTCTCTTGCATGGACTGTTAAATTAGCTTTATCCAATGAATTGTTATCTTTAGTATGTTGAAGCTGAAGAACAGTCATAAGTACAAAATTGTCAGAAAAATTATAAGAAAAATATATCCTATTAGTTTTATTCCCCGTAATGAATTTAAATTTTTTTGCCCGTTAGAATCATTTCAGATCTAAATCTTTAGGCACACTTTTATTTTTGTATAAATTTAATTCTTGAATAGTTTTTCAAAAGAAATTAAACTGTATTATAGTGGCTTTTCAGTATTAGAGTTACTCTCCAATCATTAACTAAATTCCACTAGAACATTAATTAGTTTATTTTTTTGGTCATCTTTTTTTTTTCTTTCAAAATCCTTCTTGTTTCCTTGTATTTTTTTAGCTCAAGTTTTAACCATTGAAAAATTAAATACCTTAATCTAATCGCATTTTGGCGCCACCTGCTGTGAGCCTACAAAACTTCCTATAAATTTGCTGACCAAAATTTTTTCTGATTTTCACCTCTTTCTATGACATTTTTCTTCCTGATTTGCCCCTCTCTAGGACAATTTTGTTTCTGATTCCTTGGCTTCGAATAATATTTAGCTTATTTCTTTATGTAATTTACTTTGTTAATCTTCAATTCAGACTTAATACTTAATAATTGTGAAAACAATTCACACATATTTGTTGTGACATTGCTGACAATGATAGAACTTATTTATATCAAATAAATCAAAACAGGGAATATACGACGCAAAAAAAGAGTGTTAGGCCAAATTCTTTTAAACTACACCGGTCGCCCAGACGACTGTCTATACTAGTAAACGTCATTCCCCGAAATATCGGTGAAGCCATTCCCAAAAACAATTTTGTTAACACATTTGAATCTGATTGTTTATCTATTTTCAGACAATTTAATGTTTTAAATACATCCCCTAAATTAAAAACCATTATACAATTTTTAATGTACAATCAGTTAAAAGATATTTTAAATATTCACAGTTAAGACTTTCACTTGATGGGATATACTACAATAAATTTACAAAAATCGACCAAATAGTTTATTTGGTAAAAAATTAACAAATTATAGTAAATTTAGATAACACAACCCAAAGTTTGATTTATAACGCTAGTAGGTACTGGAAATTTCTGTAAAAATTAGTGTACCAAAAACTACATTCTATGAGAAATATCACCAAATTTTACAATAATTAAACTCAACTGAGAGTCCTAGTTAAATTCATATTATTTTGTTATTCAATAAAGTAAGAATATTAATTTAATTTTAGATTTCATTTACTGGTATAATAGTATAAAAAATCTTAAGTTTCTGAAATTTGTTTATATGGATTTTTGGTATTATAATAATTTTATAGTTACAGAATACGAATCTGTCATTATTTAACTTAAATAAAACCTTCGTCTCTATCATCTTAGGGAAAACAGCTAATTCATAGATTTAAACGATCAACAACAGCAGCAAAGGAGAACAGTGAAAAAATCGAATTTTAGCGCCAAAAATTTTGCCCAAAATTAGCTTAATAGATGATATATACCACGTGTCACAGATAAAGTAACTCCATGTGAATTTCCGAAATGGTAAGAGATACAGGGTTGCTTAAATAAGGAAAAAGGTGCACTATTCCAAGTCCAATCAAGTGCTGTGATGAAATTAAAATTATCTACAGGGGTTTTGAAAATATCGAGAAAAAACAAAAATTGTGGTTTTAGAAAAATTGCAAAATATTCTAAATCTTGTAAATAAATTCAATAAATTTAATTAATTTAATTATTAATTTTCTATTAGCGACTACGAGCATCGATTGACGTTTACAGAGTTCTTCTAGATTTCTTGCAACGATAGCCAACTTTGTTATTTATGGCCATTATATTGAATTTATACGTCATAGAATAGCACATAAAAAGAGTTTTTCAAGTATATATAACAGGCCTTCTAGGGATGTCAGAAAATGTAAATTAAAAAAAAAACAATTTTTCTTTAGTTGGCTTTGAAACAAAATGCCGTAATTTTTTTTTAATTTCCCTAAACAAATAAATAAATATAAACAAATAAAAGTATTGTTTTATTTAATATACTAAAGTCAACAACTAAGATATTATATATTTGTGATTTAATTCGAAACAAAAAATTAAAATAAAAACCGATCACAAAGTCTACACTAAATCAAATTAAGTTGAATGTTGGAAATTTCTACCTTAATTATTAACGCATTTTTCTTATTAACCGATGACACTGTGTCAACTATCAATGTTTTTTTTATGTTTTCAATAAAATTCTTCACAATTTTGCGTATATTTTCAAAAGAAGAATTTTCGTATACTAATTTTTATAAAGAAAATAAATTAAATAACCTTCATATGTCATTTTGATGATTAACATATCAGAATAGTAAATCTGTATATTTAATATTGTTTTGCCATCCAAAGTATAATTTCCCGGAACAGAGCTTCAATTTTTATTTGGAATATCAATTCCAAGTAAGAGACTGAGCTCTGTTCAAGTACACGGTTGCCAAGCGTTCCAATGCACCACTATAATTTAATTGTAGTAATCCCAATACGTGATTTAAATGTTAAAATATATATGACTGTTATCTTTTATGCTATTCAATTAAATTCATACATTATAATGAGGCAGTTGCTGCTACATGTCTCTTCCTAAAGAACGTGAGGGTTGTGAGGAGTAGAGGGAGGTTTTAACTAAAAACCAGTATAAACCTTCTTCTAGTATATGACGAGAAAAAAATTATGGCGGTGGAATTAGGTCGATAGCTGTTTTCCTCTTGAAGTTATAAAATATTCCGCTGGCTTAAACGTTAAGGTAGTAGGGTAGGTGGTATAGGGGTAGGTTTAGAAGTAAAAAAATGTTATGGTGGTAAAAAATTAGTCAAAAAGTAGTAAAAAATTATGATATACTTTATTTTTGATTCCGTTATAAAGTACCCACTAGATTAACGAAACTAAATTTTAAGGGTGGTGAGGGGTAGGGGTGTTTTTTGCGATAACCACTATAAACCTTCTTCTAGTACTTAACGAGTAAAAAATTGTGGAGGTGGAATTAGGTCGATAGCTGTTTTCCTCTTGAAGATATAAAATATTCCGCTGGCTTAAACGTTAAGGTAGTAGGGTAAGTCGTATAGGGGTAGGTTTAGAAGTAAAAAGTTTTATGGCGGTAAAAAAGTTGTCAAAAAGTAGTAGAAAATTATGATATACTTTATTTTTGATTCCGTCATAAAGTACCTACTAGATTAATGAAACTAAATTTTAAGGGTGGTAAGGGGTAGGGGTGTTTTTTGCAATAACCACTATGAATCCTCTTCTAGTACTTGACGAGTAAAAAATGATGGCGGTGGAATTAGGTCGATAGCTGTTTTCCTCTTGAAGTTATAAAATATTCTTAACCCCCGCTAGCTTAACGTTTAAGCTAGCGGGGAAGCTATAACGGGGGTGGGTTTCGGGGTAAAAAATTTTTATGTGGTAAAAAATTAGTAAACAATTATGGTATGGGTTATTTTGGATTCCGCTATAGTGTCCCAGCTAGCTTAACGGACCTTCGAAGGGTCTGTAGACCTGAGGTTGATGGAAGCATTCATTCAGTAATTTAGTAAACACAGGTGTTCAGGGTAAATTGTAAATAGTTGTGTGTACATAAAATTCGTGGAAATATATTAGAGTCAGTTCGACTGTGTTTTTAAATAAATCCAAGAACCCGATTGTGAAAATAAAAACATTACAGTGGTGTCAGGTGTTCGGTGTATTTGTGGAACTTTTGAAGTGGTAAATAACTAGACTAACAATATTTAAATCGGTGAGTTTGGACCACTTAAAGTGACGAATTAAAAAAAAAACTGGAGGAAAATGATTTAGAAATTAGTGGGCAGAAAAGTGAATTAATACAACGGCTACAAGATGCCCTAATAAATGAAGGTAATAATCCCGATACTTATTTGTTTGAAGTTTCTGATAATGGGGACAGGAGTCTGCTATTAAAAAAAAAGAAATAGAATTTGAAAGTAACCTTACAAGATAAATTGCTAAAAACTTCTAAGAACTTGAAAGCGTCGTTAGAAGTAAATTCTAAATCCCTAGAAGACAAAGAGGAAAAGTTGCAAGATAAATTTCTAGAAAATTCCAAGTCTTTAAAAGATAAGCTACAAACATTACAAGAAAATTCTAAAATCCCAAAAAAAATTGCTAGAAAATTATAAGTCTTTAGAAAATAACCTACAAACATTTTAAGATAATTCTAAAACCTTAGAAGACAAATTACAACTCTATAACCTTGAAAGAATCCTTAGAAGCCCAACTACTAGAAAATTCTAAATCCCTAGGAGAAAATTTGAAAAGCATGGTACACATAAATTCAGAAATGCTAGAAGAGAAAATAGTCGCGAATGAAGCTCGGATGGAAGAGCTAAAGCAGAGAATGGTCGAAGAGCTGAAACATACGACTTTCAAAAATGAAACGCTGATAGTAGAGCTAAAACAGATAATGGAAGGTGGAATCTGGAAAATAAAAGAACAGGTAGTCACAATACAAAGGAGAGAAACACAATCAAAGACCGAAAGCAGAAACAGTCCAGAAGTAGTGGATTCGAAAATTGGCCTCGAGGGGACAAGACACAAAATGAAACCTCCCTAATTTGATGGAAAATCGTCATGGGCTAATTATAGGCGTCCATTGGAGGCTGCAGCAAAGTTAAACGAATGTCGTCAGAGGAGAAGGCAATAACACTAACCCTCGCCTTAAGAGGAGATGCTACAGATATTTTGCAAACCTTGAATATCTCTAAGCAAGAAGACTATGAACAAGTGGTCACACATTTAGAACTAATGTATGGACAAACCCATTTGAAGCATGTTTATCACTCCCAACTGAAAAATCGCCACTAGAAATTGAATAAATCCCTACAAGAGTTTGAAGCTGATATAGCCCTATAACTAGACTAAAGTTAGCATAGCCACATCTATATCTCCGAAACGAATAGTCCCACCGGGAAATCTTGGGGGGAGGGGGTATGCTAATTAATTGCTATCGAATGACACTAGAGCAAATAACCAAAAAGTACCCCTTCATCCCCTTCTGAATTTCTCACCCCCTGACAATTAACAAAAATACTTATTTCAATGTTTTTTGTTGTTAAAATCAGTAGACTTGTAATTGCTAATTAATTGCTGAAGTTCTACCCTCGTTACGATTTCATTCGTCCAACCCCTTCCGAGAAACTGTGGCTATACCAACTTTAGACTAAAGTTGGTATAGCCGGGGTGATCTTGGTGGCTTATATTATTGCTAATTAAATGTTATCGAATGGCACCAGGACATATACCCAAAAACTACCCCTTCATCCCCTACTGAATTTTTCACCCTCTGGCAATTGATAAAAATATTAGTCTGAAGTTGGTAGACAATGTAACTCGTTCCTCGAAGTTTCCTTGGACTTCCATCGTCTTGAAGTGGTTAATCTCACAACGTTTCAATAGCTGTGTATCTGCTATCGTCATCAGGTGAATGATATGAAATTCAGAGTATCGGTCGTATTTATATTATACCCTTAACCGGTCAGGCGTCGCCGGTCATGGTCATTGGGTCTTATCTGGTCCAATCAGCGTCGTCGTACCTGGAGGTTGGTTGCCGGTGATGCGTAGCGGCAGAGGCCGAAGAAGAGCTCTCCAAATATTTTTAATTTGGACGCTGGGCTCGCTAATTATATTTTCGTTCGAGATTATATATGCCGTCTCTATGAATTTTCTTTTGTACCAGTGCTCCTCCTTGTGACTTGCTCTAGCCTGGTCCCAGTTGATATTATGGTGTTCGGTCCATGCGTGATTAGCTAACCCAGACTTCGAAACCTCTGCCCTTTGAGTAGCTGTGCGGTGTTCCTTAATCCTGGTGTCCAGCGGTCGCTTTGTCTCTCCAGTTATTTGGTATTGCTGATGCGTCGGGCCTCGTTCTTGTTATCATGCTCCTCAAGGTGTCGTTGCTTTTGAAGATAATTCTGATTCCATAGCTGTGTGCAATTCTTCTAAGTTTCTCCGACAGGCCTGTAGTATACGGTAATAGTAGAGTTGCTACCGTGGTGTCCTCTTCCTGCCTAGTTGGTTTGTCCAGCTCTTCAAACGCCTTGGTAATGATCGTTTCCGGATATCCAATCGCCAAAAAGTCTTCTCTAAGTTTCACTGTTTTTCTTTGAGGGCTTCTGGTGTGCTGCAGATATTTTTGGCTCTATGGATTAGTGTTTTGATGATGCCAGTTTTCGTTGCTGATGGGTGGTTGGAATTGTAGTGAAGGTATAATCATGTATGCGCAGCCTTCCTGTAGACTGTTGTTTGGATTCCGGTCCTAGTCCTTTGACACTTTACATCAAGGAATGGTAGGCACCCACTCTCTTCCATCTCCATGGTGAATCTAATGGATGGTTGGGATTGGTTCAGGTGCTCCAGGAATGCCTGTAGTTCTGTCTCTCCATGTTGCCAAATAATAAAGGTGTCATCGACATACCTCAACCATAGCTTAGGCTGCTTCTCGAAACTCCTCAGTGCATGTTCTTGGAACCATTCCATGTAAATGTTGGCGATGGTTGGTGATAACGGGGAACCCATAGGCAATCCATCTTCTTGCATGAAGAACCGGTCCTTCTCCTGAAAGTAGCAGTTCTTAAGGCAACATTCAAGCAAGTCCATGATTGAGTCTATTGGCAGCTCCGTCCTCTCCATCAGGGTTTCGTCTTCAGTAAGTTTCTTTCTCACTATGTTGAGAGATTCATCTAGTGGTACGTTCGTGAAAAGGTTTTCAACGTCGAAACTTACTAAGCGATGTTCTGGCCCAAGTTCCATGGATCCGATGATTTTGACAAAGTGCTTTGAGTCCTTGACGTGCGATGATATTTTGCCCTCCAAAGGTTGGATGATTGGTAGAAGGAATTTCGATAGTGCTGCTGTTGGTGAGTTGCGCGAACTTGTAATCGGTCTGAGAGGTACTTCAGCCTTGTGTATCTTGGGTAGTCCATAAAGATGTGGTGGTTTGCTGTGATGTGTCTCGGGTAGAATGTATTCAGCATGATCTCTGAGAGTGTTGTAAGTTTTCTGTTCTATTTTGGATGTTGGATCAGTAGGCAGTGGCTTGTATTTTCCCTTCGACAGTACTTCGTCGATTTTCTTGTTGTATTTCGTTCTGTCCATCAGGATGGTAGCATTTCCTTTGTCAGCTGGTAGAATGATGATAGATTCGTCGTCCTTAAGTGTTTTTATGATTCTCCTTTCGGATTCGTTGATGTTTTGTTTGATGTGTTGTGTTTTCTCAATTGCGGTTCTGACTTTCCAAGAAGAAAGAAAGAAAGAAAGAAAGAAAGAAAGAAAGAAAAGAAAGGAAGAAATCCCAACTTCTGCAGGACGCAGAAGAAAGGTTTCAAGAAATCAGAAGATGCACACACGAGGAGGACCACATGCCGATTTTCACAACATCAGACGAATCGGACAAAAGGTGCACACTGATAAACTTAACAAACTTACCAGGAAGCAGTTGCCGAAGGATACGACCAACAAGAAAAAAGTGGTAAACTTGTCATCCAGAGTTCTCACAGCAGTCGAGGAAACATTGCTTTCTAAGGGGCTAAACTACGCTGTAGCTCCAAAAAAGATGCCAGTACTAGATATCATCAGCTCTGTGGAGTCAGCAATAGGCAGCAAAGAGACATCGCAACTGGAGGAATTCCGATGAAATGTTCGCGCAACTCACCAACAGCAGCACTATCGAAATTCCTTCTACCAATCATCCAACCTTTGGAGGGCAAAACATCATCGCACGTCAAGGACTCACAGCACTTTGTCGAAATCATCGGATCATTACCAAGGCGTTTTGAAAAGCTGGACAAACCAACTAGGCAGGAAGAGGACACCACGGTAGCAACTCTACTATTACCGTATACTAAAGGCCTGTCGGAGAAACTTAGAAGAATTGCACACAGCTATGGAATCAGAATTATCTTCAAAAGCAACGACACCTTGAGGAGCATGATAACAAGAACGAGGCCCGACACCAGGATTAAGGAACACCGCACAGCTACTCAAAGGGCAGAGGTAACGAAGTCAGGGTTAGCTAATCACGCATGGACCGAACACCATAATATCAACTGGGACCAGGCTAGAGCAATTCACAAGGAGGAGCACTGGTACAAAAGAAAATTCATAGAGACGGCATATATAATCTCGAACGAAAATATAATTAGCGAGCCCAGCGTCCAAATTAAAAATATTTGGAGAGCTCTTCTTCGGCCTCTGCCGCTACGCATCACCGGCAACCAACCTCCAGGTACGACGACGCTAATTGGACCAGATAAGACCCAATGACCATGACCGGCGACGCATGACCGGTTAAGGGTATAATATAAATACGACCGATACTCTGAATTTCCTATCATTCACCTGATGACGATAGCAGATACACAGCTATTGAAACGTTGTGAGATCAACCACTTCAAGACGATGGAAGTCCAAGGAAACTTCGAGGAGTGATAAAAATATTGTTGTAAAATCCGTGGGTTCAATTTAAAATTATAAAACTAATATTCACTTTCACTTTTGTAGAACTTTATTTACATCAACTTATACTGAACAGCTGATTCACAATAACAATACGATATACGCTCGTCGTCCGCTCTAACTCGTCGCGATCCTGGGCTGCTTCCTTTATATAACCAACATAGAAAATTCTCGCAAAATCAATCATCACTCCTCCAGCTGCTGAGTCTTTTCGAGAACCATTTTTTATATCAAAGCGATCGTTGTCGTACTGAAATGAAACAGTGTCGGCTTTGGTAAATTTCGTAACACTGCCCCCCCTTTAATTCTGATCGTCCCGATCAGAAACATCCTCTCCATGGTAAGGAACGAGTCGATCTAAATGAACCACCTTCAATTTAGCCTTGGGGTTTCGACGGATCCTGTAGACGACGTCATTAAGCCTCTTGAGCACCTCGTATGGACCATCCCAGGCGGGTGTAAGCTATGGGGATTTACCCTTACTCCATTGGGGATTGTACAGCAAGACTTTGTCCCTATCCTGGAACCCGACTGAATTGGCCTTGAGGTCGTATCGCGTCTTCAACCGGTCACTGGTGGCCAACATCTGCGTTCGGGCTAATTCGTGTATTGCCAACATGTTATGTCGGAGCTGGTCGGAATAATCGTCGATGTCTTGGGAAGGTTCTTCGGGGGAGCCAAATGCCAAATCGCAGGGTAATCGCAGCTCCTGTCCGACCCTGGCTGGGGTCAGGCCTGTACTATTATGTACGGCAGAGCAATATGCCAACAGGAATAGGGGAATACGCTCATCCCAATCTCAAATGGGACGCCCACCTTGTACTGCTGCATTCTGCCCTTGGTCCGGGTCTTCGGGCCCTTACTGGCTGCACAGGTGGCACATTTGCGGCACCAAGCTCTGACGTCTTCGAAGTAATTCACCCAGTAATACCGCTGGCGAACTTTTTCTTCGGAACTACCAGTTGGGACGTGGTTTCTCGTCCATCAGCGCTTTCCCAAACTCGCTTGAGTATTCCATTGTCTACTCTTAGAGAGTCCTATTGAGCCCATAACGATTTCAGCACGCCTGAGTATCTAGCTACCTCGTCCCATCGTGGCCTGAGTGCCCCTATCGTTTTGAGTGACAAGATTGGTTCGATGTCTGGATCAGCCATTTGGTCCTGGATGCACTGTTTCGTTGTCCAGTCTTCATTGGCCTGCACTGGGATCTTTTTGATGGAGATACCCTCTCGCTGTTCCGTCTTCAGACAATGTCCGCATTCCACTCTACAGGGTCTTCTGGATAGGGCATCGGCAGTATTGTGCAAACGGCCGGCACGGTATTCCACCTTGAAGTCGTATTGCTGTAATTTCTCCATCCATCTGGCCAGTTATCCTTCCGGTGTCTTCATGTCCAGCAGCCATTTGAATGCGGCATGATCTGTTCGGATTAAGAAATGACGACCATAGACGTATTTGTGGAAATGGTCTACAGCCCTTATTATTCCAAGAAGTTCTTTTCTGGTGACGCAATAATTTCTTTCTGGTTTCGAGAATCCACGGCTGTAATACTCGATCACCCTCTCTTCACCATCTTGCACCTGGGATAGGAGGCTCCCAAACCGGTGTTGCTGGCGTCGGTGTCTAAGATGAACTTGCTGGACTATGTCGGAAAGGGCTGGAACATAGTGCTGCCTTCAGTCGCCTGAATGATGTTTCGCAATCCTGATTCCAACGGAAGGTCTCTTTCTCAGTGGTCTGCCGATGTAGAGGCGCGGCAATGGTGGCAAATCCCTCAACAAATCGCCTGTAGTAGGAACAGAGGCCCAAGAAGCTTCGCAGTTCATGCATGTCTCTCGGAACTGGCCAATCACGGATCGCTTCTATCTTGTCCTCGTTGGGGCGGATTCCCGACTCGGAAACGACGTGGCCCAAAAACTCTACTTCTTTTTGGAACAAGGAACACTTCTTCGGGTTGAATCTCAGGTTGGCGTTATTAATTCTGGAGAATACTTCGCCCAGGTTCTTCAGATGGTCGTCGAATGTCTGACCCATGACTAGAATGTCGGCGAGGTATATTAAGCACGTCCTCCATGTTAACCCGCTCAGTACATACTCCATTAACCTCTCAAATGTAGCGGGTGCATTACATAACCCAAAGGGCATGACCGTGAACTGAAACAGCCCTTTACTGGTGGAGAACGCTGTCTTCTCTCTGTCGTTTGCGTGTAGACCAACCTGCCAATATCCACTTTTTAGCTGTCTTTCTTCGTGACGTCATTCAGCTTTCTGTAATCCACACAAAATCGGGTGGTTCCATCCTTCTTTTTAACTAGTACGACGGGAGCAGACCATGGGCTGATGCATGGTTCAATAACTCCATTTTGTAACATGGACTCGATGTTTTCCTCGACTGCCTGTTGTTGCCCCAATGGTAGTCGTCTAGGTGGTATTCTGATGGGTTGAGCCTTTCCGGTATCTATTCGATGCTGAATGATGTTGGTGCGACCGGTGGTTTCATCTTGACTATTAAAAATTTGCCAGTACTTTGTGATAAATTACTTGGCTTTCTTCTGGTTCTCTGGCGTCAGGTGTGTTAAATGGTCAGCAAACTGTTGTAGGAACTCTTTACTGGGCCTTGGCTCCTTCACCGAAGTCTGGTACTCTTCTTCGCAATTAATGATGGTCTCTACTGTCTCGAAACAAGCTATCTCTTGACCATTGGCAATTCTGATGTCGTTGTTGGACAAATTCAGGACTCTGATTGGTATATCTCGTCCGGTTTTAACTATAGCCCGTCCAACTATGTAGTCATGAGCTGAGTGTACGGGCTCCACCCTTCCAACGCAGCTCCCAGGAATGCTGTCTAGCTGCCCATGAATAATCTGTTCCGTTCGACAGGGAATTCTAGCTGAAAACTTTGCCACAATTTTTATGAAGGTGACTGAACTGTTGACGGGCCGTGTCAATACAAATTCCTAACTTAGGAACCGAAGAACATCATATCTCGGGTCGAACATAAATCCATACTGGCTAATTAGGTCCATTCCCAGTATAAAATCGTCCTCAATATTCGCTACCAGGACGCTATGCCGGATCATGTTGTCCCCTATCTGTAGCACGACATCTGCCTCACCCTATATTGACATGGATTCGCCGGTGACTGTTCTGAGCTGGATGTTATTGGTAACTGGCCGAATTTCTGATGTTCTCAAGACACTGGACTTGGCAATGGACACAGCGGCGCCGGTATCGATGGTGATAGTAACTGCTCGCCCATTGATGGTGCCTCTGATGACCAAGCTGCTGTTATCTCTGCAAAATCCCCGGATGGATAACGTTTTGGGGGCTGGTGAAGGGACAATCAGCATTTGCCCCCTTATGCTGACTGGCTGGTCCCTGGACATGTGGCTGTTCTGTTGGTTACCCCTAGTAGGTGATCGTTCAGGTAGCCTCACTCGACAATCACGTTGAAAGTGTCCTGTCCGTCCGCAGCGGTAACAGGCCCCTCTGGTGCCAGTTCTTTGTGACCGTTCTAATAGCTTGTTCAGACCAGCCAGCAGCGCTTCAAATGGTGACTCTGACTCTTCCTGGTTGAAGGAAACTGCTCGGACCCTCGGCTTGGACATGTTCATGACGGCCTCTACTTCCAAAGCCCGAAGTAGAGCTTCATTACTTTTCTTGACGCCACTTCGTCTTAGATTTCGTTGTACTTCCACATCTCTGATGACGTTTATGAACCTCTATGTGGCCAACTGGTCTTTCGTTTCCTCTGGCAGGTCTGGGTAGGACAAGTGAACTAACCGTCTAATCTCTGCTTCGAATTCTTGGAGGCTTTCACCGGATTTTTGCGTTTTTCCACTCAGTTGGACTTGGTATACCTGGCTCAAGGATTGATTGTCGTATCGTTGGTCTAGGATGGGGATGATCTTGTCGAAATTGCCTTTTTCATCGATTGGAATTCTTTGGAGGAGTTCTAGGGCCGGACCTCTTAACGAAATTACCAGAGACGTGGATTTTTCTTGGTTATCCCATCCATTAGCTGTAGCCACGGGTTCAAATTGCCGTTTATACATGGTACTCACGGTGTGTTGGTATTTTCCTCGCTGTAAGTCCTGTTGCATTTTTTTGATTTCTGTTTCTACCTTGTTCTGGATGGCACTGATTTTATCTTGAACTGTGTTTTGAATAGAACTGATTTCAAACTTTACTTGGCTTTGGATGGAATCGAGGTCATCTACTTTGGTTTCAAGAGTGTCCACCGTATTTTTTATGGTCTTAATGTCATCATTTTTTTCTTTTATATCTGACTCAACTATTAGCATTCTGTCATTAGCTGTTTCATTAACTTGTGCTACTATTTGCATTAATTGTTCAAATTGCAGTTGTCTTTTCTCTTCAGTTTCGGGTCGTTTTAATTCAATTTGATCTTGTTTCTCTTCAAGTACTTTAAAATCATTTTGTCGTTTTTCTTCTAGTATTTTAATAAGAATAAGAATAATCCTTCAATTAAATTATGTTGTTCACTTTTCATAGTGGAAACAAGATTTTGTTGTTCGCTTTTCATCGTAGTGACAAGATTTTCTAATTCTATTTTACGTTTTTCATCAAAAGATTTTACTAACCTTTGTGGAATTTCTTCCTAATGTTGTTTTTCCTTCTTGTCACATTTTTCTAGAATCTGTGCTATTTTTTCGTCCAGTCCTTCCGTAACCTACTTGACTATTTTTTTGTAGTTTCGTCCATCTTTTCCATACTACGAGATTCCATAAATCAAATTACGATTTTAACTGCACTTAATCCTCTACTTCTGATCACCAAATTTGTTGTAAAGTCCGTGGGTTCAATTTAAAATTAAAAAACTAATATTCACTTTCACTTTTCTAGAACTTGTTTTACATCAACTTATACTGAACAGCTGATTCACAATAACAATACGATATACGCTCGTTGTCCGTTCTAACTCCTCGCGATCCTGGGCTGCTTCCTTTATATAACCAGCATAAAAAATTCTCGCAAAATCAATCATCACTCCTCCAGCTGCCGAGTCTTTTCGAGGACCATTTTTTATATCAAAGCGATCGTTGTCGTAGTGAAATGAAACAGGGTCGGCTTTGGTAAATTTCGTAACAATATTTATATCAATGTTTTGTGTTGTTAAAATCAGTAGACTTTTAATTGCTGAAGTTCTACCCTCATTACGGTTTCATTCGTCCAAACCCTTCCGAGAAACTGTGGCTATGCCAACTTTAGACTAAAGTTAGAATAGCCACATCTATATCTCAGGAAGGTAGAAATTTCGAGTCTACTCTTTTCTAAGACGTCTGCAAACTATTGAAGATTAATATAACACAGACAACAGCATTATACACTCAATCCGATGAGATGGTAGAACGGATGAATATGACTATTAACCACCATTTATCAAAGGTAGTCTCTGACCACCAAAGAGACTGGGACCAGTATCTTTACTTGTTTCTAATGGCATATCGTTCGTCTGTACACGAGTCCATGGGGCAGACCCCGGCCAGTGTTATTATGGGGCGAGAATTACCACTAGCATTCGATTTGAAGTTTTGATGTCCCCCACGAGAAGAGACCGCAGGTGAAGATTATGTCAGCCAGTTACGTCAAAAGATGAACGACTACAACGAACGAGTCCGGTTAAATACCGAGAATTCCAGTGCCCGAATGAAGGAAGCCGACGACATCACAGCAGAGGGCGGGGAATTCCAAGTTGATGATCTTGTTTGGTTGTATAACCCACAACGTCGTCATGGATTTTCGCCCCAGCTGCAAAGATCTTGGGAAGGGACTTACCAAATTGTAAAGAAGATCAACGATGTTATCTACAAAATAAGAAAGCTACCTCGAGGAAAAACAAAGGTGGACATTTCAACAGGTTAGCCCATTAGCCGGAAGTCATGACGACAAAGTTGACCAAGCCCAAGTCCGCAGCATCCAACCACCCAATGATGTGATGACCTTCGAACAGTTTATGGCACTGTACTTTGATGGGCAGAAAGTGAAGCACGATGTGACCAGTGAGGAACCCCGAGACCTGTTTGAGGTGTCTATAGAATATTCCCTGGCTCATTGTGTGTCTCGAGGTCTCCGGATGTCTAGAGCAATAGCCAAGATGTTTGCAAAGAAGTACGGCCAGTTCCAGAAGCTAAGGGAGCAGAATCCTGTGATGGAGAAGGTCCTTTATCTCAAAGACAAACAACCAGTGGGTACCAGAGTAATATTCAATTTGGACTGAATTGAAGGGTAGTAAGAACTATGATGGAAACTATCTTTCGATTCAGTGGCATCGACATCCTTGTATGCTGTCTAAATATTCGTAGTCCAGATTCGAAGGCCGATGACTGTTTCTTCCACCAAACTTCCCGTTGTCGAATGGGAGAATCCTGCAAATATCGCCTGAAAGAATTCTGGGACATTCCTGGACGAAATGGTCTTACGGAGGGGGCAATGTGACGGGAATTCTTCCGATAATTCGTGGAATCGGCATTCATCCGATATTTCGAGGAACCCGAAATGTTCGTCTGTCTAACGGAAATTCATTGAATTTCATCGAATCTTCGAAACACATGAAGGAAATTAGATTGTTGAACCTGTCAAATAACGATATCCGTAAGAAATCGCTTGTTTTGAGCCAATTAAGACCATAGTTAACTGTGAAGAGGCATATAAGATATCGACAGCCAAAATTGAGCCAAACAGAGACATTATGGGAAGATTTGAAGATTGATGGAAACACCTTACACCATCCGAACATAAAAAGGCAAAACAAATTATCGCAGATTGCTGGGAAATTTTCAATAGCAATGATGGAGTTACTGGCCGAACCAATATCGTGCAACATAGAATCAATACAGGAAATATCCAACACATACGGTTACCACCTAGACGAGTACCACTAGGTCAGGAACAAACTGTTGACGAGAATATAGACAACTATGCTACAAAGATTTTGGTTCGACTACAGGAAACTGAATGATGTTACCAAGAAAGACAGATATCCGCTTCCCCGTATAGATGACACACTCACGATTCTATAAGGATCAAGTTTGTTCTCAACCTTGGACCTAAAAAGTGGGCATTGGCAAGTTGGTCTTCACGAAGCTGATAAGACAGCATTCTCCACCTACAAAGGACTGTTTCAGTTTACTGTCATGCCTTTTGGTTTATGCAATGTCCCTGCCACATTTGAAAGGCTCATGGAAATTGTATTGATGGATTAACTTTGTTTATTTAGACGACATCGTAGTTATGGGCAACACATTTGACGATCACCTGAAAAATCTACGGGAAATATTCGGCAAAGAAATGTTTCCTATTCCAGAAGGAAGTACAGTTCTTGGGTCACATCGTATCAGAGACAGGAATATGAACAAATGACGACAGGGGGAAAGCTATTCGCGACTGGCCTATTCCCAAATATAAGCAAGAACTACGGAGCTTCTTGGGACTTACTACAGGCGATTTGTGGAAGGATTCGCTACCATCGCCGATCCATTATATAAGCAGACAGCAGAAAAAGAGTCGTTCCATTGGAACCAGGTGTCCGACGATCCATTCAAGAGATTGAAAACAGACCTGTGTTCGAGCCCTATTCTACCCTTCCCAAGGGAACACGGCAAGTTTATTCTCGATACAGCAATAATGCGATTGGCGCCGTTTTATCCCAGGTCCAGAATGGAGAAGAACGTTTAATAGAGTACTACAGTCGAGGATTTTCTAAACCAGAGAAGAACTACTGCGTTACTAGAGAAGAATTATTGGCAATAATCCGAGCTGTTGATCGTTTCCACAAATACCTTTACGGTCGTGAAATTCTCATAAGAACTGACCATGCGGCTCTCAAATGGCTCCTGAATATGAAGACACCAGAAGCACAGTTCACCAGATGGATAGAAATCTACAGCAGTATCACTTCAAGATCCTGTACCGTGCCGGCCGTATTCATAACAATGCTGACGCTTTGCCTAGAAGACCCTGCCGTGAAGACTGTGGGCATTGCAGAAACATTGAACAAAGAGAAGGCATCCTCACACGACAGATTAAAGCCACTGTAAATGACAATTGGACTACTTAACAGTACCGAACAGACCAATTACAAGATCCAGACCCCGATGGGAAGAAATATCTAGTCAAAGAATGATCCTAAAAGCGTCGTGGGCCCATTGGGATTCTCTTCGAGTCGATAATAGAGTTTTGAAGAGAATCTGGGAAAGTGGCGGTGGGAAAGAAACTAAATCTCAGTTAGTGATACCCAAGAAAAGAGTACCAGCCCTCCCGAAGGAGTTACGCAATGGCGGTCACTAGGGCATGAATCTCGATAAGGTACGAGAACGATTTTATTGGGTGAACTATTACGATGACGTAAGAGAATGATGCCGCAAATGTGACGTATTTGCAGCCAGTAAGGGGCCCAAAAATCGATCTATTGGGAAAATTAAGCAATACAACGTGGACATTCCTTTTGAAAGAATTGCCATTAACATAGCCGGGCCATTCCCAGTAACCAAGAGATTACTTCAGCTAGTGGCCCGAAGTTTTTGCTATTCCCAATCAAGAAACAACCACAGTATCAACGGTTTTAGTAGAGCAGCTGTTTAGCCGATTTGGGGTAGCAATTGAACTTCATTCCGACCGAGGCAGGAATTTTGGATCAAATGTGTTCTGGAAGGTCTGCGACTTTATGGGTATTAACAAAACCAGAACTACGCCGTTACACCCACAATCAGACGGCATGGTGAAGAGTTTTAACAGGACTCTAGAAACGCATCTTTCTAAAGTGGTCGACAGTAACCAACGGGATTAGTTTTTGCTAGTCCCAATCAAGAATCAACCACAGTAGCAACAGTTTTAGTAGAGCAGCTGTTTAGCCGATTTGGGGTACCAATGGAACTTCATTCCGACAAAGACAGGAATTTTGAATCAAATGTGTTCCGGAAGGTCTGCGACTTATGGGTATTAACAAAACCGGAACTACGCCCTTATTACACCCACAATCAGACGGCATGGTGAAGAGGTTTAACAGGACCCTAGAAATACATCTTTCTAAACTGCCACCAAATATAACATTCTGTATTACCCGGTATCCTTAGAATCATACCCTACCCTATATTTCAACCATCCGGAACAGCTTGTAGATCATACCATTACTTGAAAAAAAATTTAAACCAACCTGTATAGCTGCAATTATACTCCGCTACATATTTCAACCATCCTATATATGTAACTACTTCTGGATATGAAACAAATTTTTAACCACAACATAAACTATAATTCCATTCCACCTTATATTTCAAACACTCTGTATAAACAACCCATTTCATGACTATAGTATCTTATGAACAGAATTCAAAGATCCTAACTGCTCACCTAACACACTTTTTTAAGTTTTTTTATCCACTGTATAAATATTCTACCCTTTTTCAACCACATATGGAACTGTTTACGGCACACTCAATATAACACTTTAGGATCACTCCGTATAACTAATTCTACTCCCCCTTATTTCCACCACATCGTATATATCCAGCTGCTTATAGGACAGCAAATATAAGTTTTATTTTAGATTTTTTAAATCCATGTAATTCTACTCCGCTCTAAGTTTCCTATATACAGAACACCCTGTAAAATTACGCTTGACATATGTTGATTTTTGTTAAATCTAAACATGCTACTTGCACATTCCGAATTTTGAATAAAAGCTAAGCTAATGCCAGTATCTAATATTTTGTGCGTGCGTTGGAACCAATTGAGTAATTGAATGACCCAACATGGTATAAGTTTTTTCGCTGTATCTACCGTTTCTATCAATTTAGAAATGTCTACCAGATTTTAAGTCAAACTATAGGCTTCGCAACAAAAACAGATTCAGCAAAATCAGTTAAGTAGTCCTTACGTGATGCTCGAACAAACAAACAAACAAACTTACAATTTTATAATTGTATAGATAGATGTAATAATTTTTACAATTTAATTATATTGAAGTATAAGTAATGGCTAATTACAAGACTTTAACTATCTTAATTGCTAAACGATTACAATGTGTTCATACTACAATATGTATGGCTCAATCTGTCACTTTCTATATCAAATAATCGAAGCATCTGTTGTTCAAATTAAATCCCAAATCAAAGTTCTTATTCTTTGTACAACTAAAATATCATTCCTGTGCAGGTCAAAATATTAATTTGATAATTAATTGTGTTTCAGCACCCAATCCGATGGTGATGTTGAAGCCATACCCAGTTGTAGCAGTGAACCTGAACATAATGACATAACCCTAGCACAGCAACAAGTGATAGATTATCATTCTCAGATGATGGTAAGCATGAGATATTAACTTTAATTATGAATTTAAAGTTATTTTGTTGACTGTAGTAGATTCAATAAAGTCAAGTTAATCATTATTACAATGTTGGCAACTTTTAACCAGTTCATTTTGTTATAGCAGATGATGGGGCAGATATTAGTAGTGAAATGTAATCTGAAGAAAGACCAAGCACTGCAACAAGTGGATGGGTATCAATATCAGAGAGTGGTAAGTATAAAATAATATTTTTCATTATTTAAATGTCAATTTAGTATTTCATAATTTTTAATCCAGTCACAAAAATATAAAACAAGGTAGTTACTGTTTTGATGTTTTTTTAAAGAAAACTAACAAGGATAATGAACATTTTTCAATTGTAAATACAACAATAAATTGACAGTATTTAGTCAATTAATTTTTACATTGCAGCAATAGAGAATGTTTTAACGTGAAGTAAATTTCACTGAGATTTACAAAATTGAATTTTACAACTGGCAAGCTTTATTTAAAAAAACATTTTCATACTTGTCCTTACTAAACAACTAGCACAGCTAGTAATGAATGATAGATTCACAAGAAAATGGTTCAAGTTAAAAATTATATTCAGTAAATAAAGTTTTTAAATTTGTTTTATTTGTTTTCAGAATACCACTAATATTCACCTGTTTTGGCCAGAGTAGGCCTTTTCATTTTCAGTGCGCATGCGTTCGCATCAGCCATTTTTTTCGTACTGTTATTTGTAAACAAACGTGTTAAAGTGCCCACGTACTAAAACTTAAAATTAATAAATACTATTATAAATGTGTTTATGATTTAAAAAAGTAATAAAAGTAAAGTAGTAAGTGTCAGGATTCAATACAGCAATTTTGCTGTAAACTATAATTATGTTGTCTGTACGAAAAGGTACAACAAAGCGGTGTTGTTATGGAGTATGCAAAAGTGATACACGGTATAAATCTTTTAAAACAAATACCTATTATTTTATAAACTTTCCAAAGCCTTGCCTGGAATATCGCAAGAAAGTAATTAAGTCATCCAAAAAAATACATATTAAAACATGTCAAAAATGTTCTAAATGTGATTCGTGGGTGAAAAAATGTGGCCGAAGTGACAGAGGATTTAAATCTATTGATGATGTTACTAAGGACACTTATATTTGTTCATTGCATTTTTCTGGAGAAAGTGGTCCAAGTGAACAAAATCCTGATCCTTTATCAACATTTGGATCGACAGGTATATTATTTCTTATACCAATTTTTACCCTGAAAATAATATTTAATATTTTATATTCAACATACTTATTTTTTATTGAATACATCTTCGATTTAATTAATTATAAGATATAACTAATGACAATTATTGAATTTAGCTTGCATATATGAACATTATTTTAGTCTTAGAATTTTCAACTCCTTTTTAAATGTCATGTTGATTTTATAAATATTTTATTATGACATTAGTTATATTTGTTAATTTTTATATTAATTAAGGTGCTTTTACATGCAAATTCGAATGAAATCATGATTTTTATTTATTTTTTCTGATTTTTTACAAGAGTAAATACAAGTATTGATACCTAACCTCTCAACCAGCACACTTTTTTTTCCTTGCTGTGAACGTCCGTGACATTTTAACCATCTTTTTAATTGCTCACAGCTATGTGCTTCCACAGAGTTATAAATAAGTGAAGCACCATCAATTAATTCTTCAAGTAATTTATTATTTGGCAGAGATATTATTGCATTCCCAGCCATTGTTAACTAAAACAGTACGAAACTTTTAAATTACGGCTATTTCAAAATGGCTGCAGCGCTTGCGCAATCACCTGATGAAAAGGCCTGTTGGAGTAATCTGACAGAAGGATCTGACACCATGTTCATATGTTGTACATTTTAAGAAAATATATTTTAAAATAAATTGTATTTACATTTCTGCCCTATCTACATTCTGTTGATATTTATATTATCAGAAATGTTTGTGGACATAAATGTCGTATGGCAAGTCCATTTGGTGTTTCTGATAATGAAAATAGAAATATAAACGACTAATATTTAAATCTCTCGTCAATACAAATTTTGAACGACGGCCCTGTCACGAGATGGCGCGAACTTTTGTCCAATCTTTAACATGAGACTTTATATTCTATCTTAGATCATGTACCTCCTAGATATAGCCTGTCATGCTCAAAATCGTGGCAACGCTGCGGTGGGACTCTGATGAATAGAAGAGTATTGCAGAATCGAAAAATGACGTCATTTTGTCGTCATAAGGCATAACAGTCGAATAACGATGATACGAGTTATGAGCAGTGAGTAACTATACATGGAGGGAGCCTCAGTATACAATCCCATGTATTAAAATACGGATAAAATTAGGACTTCAATTCCTTTGTTCTGGCCACTGTGGGTCTCTCATTGGTTATCAAATAGCAACGTAGAACTGTAATTGGGTTACGCTCTTTCAGATCATCACGTGACTTTCTTTGTCTTGCGGTCGAAATAGTCGATCAATAATCCGAGTGAAATACACCGTTGCCAGATCTAAAAAAATATTCATGAAGAAACCAGTGCTGTGCTGGGATAGCTATTAGATTTGTAATAGTTTGTTACGGTATTACGTTATTTCAAATTTAACATAAATGTATTACAATATGAGCTTCATTTAAAAAAGTGAAAAAAATGGAAAAAACTACGATGTATATTGCCCTCTGGCATAAGGAAAATGTAATTATTATAAGGGGATATAATATAATGTTAATTATTTAAATGTAAAATATGCAAATTACTTTTAATACTCTGGGTTTTTAGACTAATAAACCATAATTGTGACTATTATGAAGATATAACCTGAGCTTTATTGAACTGAAATTGCATTAAATTATGGGATTTTAATCTTCCTGGAACAATATTACCATACCCATACTTCAGTATTGTTTAATATAGTTTAGTGCACTTTTAAGGGGATTTTGACGCTCAGGTGGTATCTTCATGATTATCACATTTCCGGATTATTAGCGTAAAAACCCAGGGTATTAACAGCAATTTACCTAATTTGTGTTCATAAAAATAAGTACTAGGTATATGATATATTTGACAATTTTTGATTTTAGTATTCATCTACTTTTCTTTACGAACGTTCGTATAACTTATTCTATACATTTTTTGTTTACTAAATTGTGTTCAGAATGGTTCGAAGGTGCTGTGTAAAAAATTGTCGGTCAGCGGATAATAGTGAGGATACTAAAGATTTAAGTTATCACAGGTTTGTTGGTTATCAATTTTTTTAATATTTATAGTTTACGGTTAACAAATGAAATATTTTAAGATGTTATTCTTCTACCCTCTAGATTTCCAAAAGCCGATTCCTTAAGCAGAAGTTTAATTTCAGTTTAAAAAACAAAATTTTTGCAAGTTGATAAGATGTAACCGGTGAAGGTTATTCATAATTACTGTTTTGTCCTAAATTATTTGTGAAAATATTAGTTGAATATTCACACTTGAATATTGCGAAAACGAAATACTATTAACTGAGAAATTTCAAGATTTTACCAACTTTTGTTTTAGTTTATAATTCGGTAATTTAAAAAGTTTTTTTAAATATTATTAATTTTTAACATTCGACTAAACATATAATTGTTAAACATTATGTATTATATTATCTAAATTATAGAATTGTGTGGTATTGAATAACTAAATCTAACTAATCTTGCAAGGGAATATATTCTTTTAACTTAAAATGGTACAAGTGAATTGCTGTATAATTCTAAATGATTAATATTTCATGGTTTATTAATAACATTGCATGAATGAAAATTTAAAATGAAAGGAAACATAGATAATGAGCTTCCAGTTTGGATAAATTTTAAGAACGCATGAAATAATTGCAACCTGGCAACTATGGAAAGTCTGTCATATAAAATTGGATGAAGGTCCTTCGGCGCCGAAAGCCCATTGGGCGAACTAAGATCACGCCTACTTTTCGCATTTTTTAATGCTAAGGCTCCCTCCAGATGTATTTACTCACTGGTTATGAGTGCGAAAATTCCTAAAGTGACGTCACTTTTCGATCGAACAAAAGTTTTCTATTGATCGGAGTCCAGGGCCTGGAAAGAGAGGGCAAAAGAGACGGTAACAGGCTATTTCACTTAGTGGGTGGAAGCAGCCAATGAACAACTTGTTGAACACGGCTCCCAATCGAGTGAAACAGCCTCTTGCCCTCACTATTGCTCTCTCTCTCTCTCTTTTAATCTTACCTCGACATTTGAGCATGACAGGCTATATCCACCCACTAAGTGATATAGCCTCTTACTGACTGTTTTCCAATTACCAGAGCACAAAGTGATTTTGTGCCGCACAGTGCGGCAATTTTAGGACGTTAATTGGAACATGGTTTTTTCAAAACCAACCGGTAGAGTACACTGATCACCATAAGGTTAAAAGTGTATTACTCATAGGTTATCAATTGAAGTTTATGTGAACGTAAATTATTTACAGAATAATTCAATAATGGCTGTTTTCTCCAATTACTAGACCACAAATGTTTTTATGTCGCCCTGTACCGTAATTTTCGGGCGTTAATTGGAACATACTTCATGTTTTATGATAAAGTTTTATGTTTACCAAGTAAACCTACATAAAACATCCCAAAGGCACAGTTATTTATTGTGCTCATTTGAGCGAGTCAGTGCTGTAATTGGAACACTCAGTGCTAGCACTGTGCCGCACTGTGCTCAATTGTGCGGTAATTGAAAAACAGCGACTGGTCTCTGGGCCCTCTCTTTCTAACATTGCCACGATTTTATGCTTGACAGGCTATATCTAGATGGTAAATGATCTAAGATATCTAGTAGGTAAATGATCTAAGTATTCTATAGGTGAATGTTTTGTGCAGATCATACAAAGAGAATCTGTGTTGTATTATCTGTGAAAGAAAATAAGAGAATTTCTATGTTAGGTTAATTGTATGATCTGTGGGTTAATTGTTATGTGTATGTGAAGTAAAATTCAAAATATTCAAATTTATAATTTATTATTAAGAAGAAAATTTCAATTTTTAAGAAGATAATGTGCGAAACTAAAATACAGTTTATATATGATCCCTGGTGTTTTCGAGAAAGATGATTACTCTATATTTCAAAGAAGGAAACATTTTCTTATATGAAGTTAATGAGTGGATAACCCTTCGGAAAACTCATAGAATCATTGGTGAAATTGTTGGAAGTGCAAGTCACATTCCCTCTTTACCTCTTAAAATATCACCAGAAGAGGCCTTGTTACTTTTGAATAACAAAGTTGTTGAAATTAAAGAAATACTAAAAGGCAATTCTGACAAAGTTGATAAAGAGGAATTTGAGGCTGAAATGCTGAAATATCAAATAACAAATTATAAAGAAGCCCGCAAAAAGCAAATAGAAAGTGTTTTGGATCTCATTGTTGAAAAACGAAAAAAGACTAATAATAACCAAAATCGTGAAGCAATATTGCAGGAGGAGCTTAGCAAAACCCCATCAGTAAGCAAAAGCAATATGATTTGGCCAGTATTTTTGAAAAGTAATATTCAGAATTGCACTTTAAATTGTATTTTTTCTGATACAATTTTGAATTACACTACTGCCTTGAAGTATCAAACATTTGAAGATTTGCATCAGAAAGGGTATTACATAACAGGAGGAGGCAAATTTGGTGGTGATTTTCTAGTTTATTTAGGAGATCCATTATGCCATCATGCAATTTTTATTGTGAAATGTATCGAGAGTGTAGAAAGTATTTCTGCCATGGAACTAGTGGCTTTTGGAAGATTAGGAACATCTGTGAAGAAGCATGCTGTTTTAGCTTCATTAATAAATCATAAAATTTGTTACTTAACAATAAATTGGATTGATGCATAATTTATTTATTTATTCACAGTAATAGTTTAAATGGTATACAAAATAAAATCATTCAGGGCATAAACTCCCTGTGACAGTTGTAACTCAAAACTAAGCATATCTTAGAAACAAAAACTAATGTATAAAATCTGACAAAAGTAATCTGTATGTCAAAAGTGGTTTGAACTCATAAGTTGAGGTCATTTATATTTCATCTAGCAACTCTTTTTGACCAATTTTAACAACTTTTGTTAATCATTTGTTTAAGGCATGTGTTAAATTTTCTCAGAATATATACACAGGAATTTTCATTTATAATTCAGACAATTCACTTTTGAACCATTTATATTAAGTTTAAGTTAGAGGGACTCCAACCTTTGACAGTGGTCTATGCCATGAAAAAAAGCATAGTAGATATCTAAATTATCATTAAGGTTTCTGTTTTCATACTTAGATATTTATTACCTATTTTATATCATTTCTCATAAAGTTTTACTTTATTTAGACTTTTATTAGTTTGATTTGGAACACTAATAACATAATTGCCAAGTGTTACATAAATCTGTTGTCAATCAGAATTGAGGAAGAATTTAATCATTGTCTATCTTCAATACTTATTTCATTCTACCTCCAATGCTATCAACAAATTTAAGGCACTAACATTTGCATAGGAAAATATCATTTCTTGGGGGATTAGACACAATATATAATTAACTTCTTTGCAGGTTTTTAGTCTAATCCACCATCATCAGAACCAGCTTTTCCTGAACTCACCTACCTCTTCTTGTCCCTATTATCTATACTTTGTTACTTATTTGAATTTGCCCTCACAGTATGAAATGTTTGAAGAAATATTTCACTGGAATATTCATATGTCCACAACAAAATTGTACTGAAATACTTGAAGAGATTCTTATTTGAACTAGAAATATTTCACACAAATATTTCAAATGTTCATATATGCCTATGATAGAACAAATATTTTATGAAAGATTTGAAAATGTAATAAAGATTGGTTTATATTTTTCTAAATATATTATTTAGATAAATGTAAACCAATCTTTATTACATGTGTATAATTTGTGCAAGAATTTCAAAAATATTGGTTGATCAGTAGGAAGTGGAAATGATTGATTTGCTACAAGACCTGTATAATAGGAACTATTTGAGCTAGTGTAAATGAATGGGGTACTGTAAATTTACTATACTTAAAATATTTATGTAGAAAAATGCATGACGAATACCTAATGCATTTTGAAACTGAATTGGAATTTTTGTCTTTAACCCTTCTATATAAATATAGTCAAGAGGAGGATAGATTTTGGATCCATGGGAAACAATTTGCTTGAGATATCAATAGATTGAATAATTCAGTGGCATAATTTCTCTTCATTACAAACGATAGTTTGTATTTTTATGCTTTCTTGGGAATAACCCCCAATTGTTGGAATGTCTGTATATTTCAAAAACTCTAAATGTAATTAATTATTTAGCCTATTTGATGGGAGCCTAGAATGCCATCTCACCAAAAGTGTTCACAGTGGGTTTAGATAGTTCTTTTCTTAAGTTAGACTGGAATAATAAAGGACAGCAAATAATATCTCAGTAATCTAAGATCATCTAAACAAAGTGAAATACTGTCAGCTGAGGTGATACACGTTGTCTTCAACTAAAATCTACCACCCATAAGGCAATAGCGTTTTTGGTCTGCCCATGTATATAATATACGATTCTGAAATCACGTTGACACAGTTTTTTTCATCAATCGACGTGTTCGGGGTGCCTGTTGTTACTCTTTTTTATATTCGGAGTGTCATAACACTGCCTTCCTTTAATTCTGATCGACCCGATGAGAATCATCCCCTTCATGATAAGCAACCAAACGATCAAAGTGAACCTCCCGGATTCCGGCGAATACGATAGACAACATCATTGGTCCTCTTGATAACCTTGAATATGGACTATCCCAGGCTGGTGTGAGCTTTGGCGAATTGTATGTGCCACTCTGGGGGTTGTATAGCCGGACCTTGTCTCTTTCTTGAAACGCGAGTGAATTTGCCTTGAGGATCATAGCGTGTCTTTCTCCGATCAGTGGTGGCCAGTATGTTTGTTCGGGCTAGTCATTTTGCGATAACTGACTTTATTAGAAAGCATCATAAATGAAAGGTGACACTTGCTTTCAGAAACAAAAATTGCAAAATATGATTTTTCCTATTATCTTTTTTCTGGTGATAAATATCGAAAAAATCGCCGAGCTGAAACTTTTAGAGCATATTTATACCTACAATCACGTTATTAATTTTTATTTTTTGGACAAAAATTAAGATCTCTAACGCGCTGCAAATGCGCGCCTATTTTAATTTCATACAAATCTTTAATAAGTCTCGTCTAGCTGATTTGTGTTGGCCGGCAGGCGACGTTGCCTCATTAACAATAATTTACTAAAAATGTTTTTTTGGAGTATCTTGGTTATTAGGGCCAATAAGACCATAATGGTATAAGTGTTTTATGTTTCATTTGGTGTGTACTACCTTCACCTAAAATATATGCACTCAAACTATTTAGGCCCTGGATAATGACTGGAATAAGGAGTAACTTCACTATTAGGAAAAGGAATGGGAAACAGGAAGTTAGTGATATGGGCGCTGCGACCGCATGCAGTGATTGGAATTGCACGGATGCATGGAGAGGGGATAGGGGTATAAGTCGAGGCAAATTTTTTTTATAGTAGATAAATACTAGTGAGAAAGGGGACAGGAGGTTGTTGAGAATAACAATGGGATGACTGGACTACTTGATAAGCTAGAAAATAAGGTTGAGCTAGTGTTATAAATCTTGGATCTTTAAGAATGTGACCTCAGAATGCAAGGGGATGACTGAAATGATTGCTGCTATAACAGTGGAGAAGGGGACACCAGACAAAAGAAGTATGAGGACTAGCTCAGGTGTCACCCATGTAACGAGGGGCGATATAGGTAAACACGGCGGCATGCAAGGTACGTGTTTAGGAAACCGATATAAGTGCAGACAAAAAAGTGAGGAGTAAAAGAGTAAGGGGAGTGGATAAAGTTTGAGTGAATGGCCACAAAAGTGGACGGAGTTCTTATGGTTTGAGCTGAATGTAAACAGTGTTATGGCCCGCTAAATATAATGGTCGCTGCGTATAAAATGAGAGTGGATGTGAGACGGAGAGAAAAGGCGGAAAATGGGTGATATTGGGGGACTTCAAGTCTGCGTTATGGGGGCCACCAGTTACGGATGGGAGAGGCATTGCTAGGATGAATAGATAGGCAGCTGGAATATAAGGAATGCGAGAGGAGGATAATTCCACTTTCGAGAGACAACACTCCTGCTCATTCTAGAGGCCTGAATGGAAGCTTTTTGACATATGTACTCAATAAGGGCTAAGCTATATAAGGAATTAGATGAGAAAGTGGGATTCTCAGCCCTAGAGTCGATTTTAGATGCTTTCAAGCATGGAACTGGTAGGTGAGAGGGGTTATAGACGGCTGACATTAATAAACCTACAAATATAGATCGCGTTCAACACCGCGGGGTGGGCAATCATCGTAAATAGACTGGAGAAGTTAGGCGTGAGCAGGTATATACTTAATATACTAAAAAACTACTTTACTGAAAGGAAGATGGAGGTCGGGAAACTCGCCAAAAATTTAACGCAGAAGGTCCCGCAGGGGTCGGTGCTAGGGCCGACACTCTGGAATGTTTTATATGATTCAGTTCTAAGATAGGAAATGCCGGAGAGATGTCAGTCGCTTGCGTTCGCCGATGATCTGTTAATTGTGATAAGGACGGGTAGGAAAGGGGATTTGGTAGCGACAAAAAAGAGCTGAAGGGACCGTTGTCGACGGGGGAATTAGTTTCCGATATAGGCACAGGAAAGTACTCGTACTGCTAAAAAAGCCTGTAAAGTATCTTGTGGTACTTTTTGACGACAAGATGATTCTCAACCATCATGTGCGATACGTAACCGCGAAAGCACTGTAAGTCTATATAATTTATTTTGTGCCAAGTGTTCAGCTTTATCGCAACAAATGCGATCAAAAGTGTCTCACAGAATTGAATTAGGGTTGAAAGTATGTAAAGACGAATAACAGTTGATTTGATCAACTTGATATCTGTTTGTATGAATGGAATTTCGTAACCGAGCGTGAAGGGGTATGATGTTTAATATGAAAGTGTTTGAATGATGTTAAAGGTTCTGCAAGATTTAAGGAAAGCAAGATCACGAAGAAGCTACATCGGTCATACCAACAGGCTAGTCAACCATCGAGTATATGAACACTCTCTATAAGTTCGTAAAAAAGATCTGACTTCAGCTCTCGCGCATCATCATATCCAAACACTCTATCAACTTCGAGGACAGTAGGACTATCATATCCCTTAATTCCCTTCCGGCATCCATTATTCGAGAAGCTCCGTAATGGCCAGATTAAACAAACCAGACACACCCCCCAACATGGGAAGGGAAATTAATGACCCTATGCATATAATAGTCGGGAATGGAGGTGTTTTAGTATGTGCTGTTCTCGGACAGTAAATTGCGTCGCACTGTGTTAGACATTTTTTGTCTATCTACTGTTAATATTTTCTAGTCTTACTGAGCTTACTAATTTACTCAGGGTTATTTTGGTAAGCTGTAATATCTTTAGGTCATTCATTGCTTCATGAAGTCTGATGCTAATTATGCTGATTTAAAGAACATGAACACATGAATAGGTGTTGATATTCAAATCTAGAGCCTTTTCCATTATTTGCAGCAGAACAAAAAATTGGTTAACTGTGGATTGTTCTTCTCTTTCTGCAAAAAGGCTTGAGTCATTCACAGATTATATTCGAGAGGATTTTATGTGCTGTGTTTACGAGACATCGCTCGATAGTTTTTGCAGTCAAAAACGTCTGCTGTATGAGTGACGGTGACGACTGAGAAACGTTACCGTAACAGAGCATTCTTCTGTGCTTTTATATGTATAAATTTATATATATATATATATATATATATATATATATATATATATATATATATATATGTGTGTGTGTTTTCGCGGGCTCTAAATGTATCAGGTGATTCCCGGGAATTATATACTTGCGGTTCGGCACTTATCGCTTGGTCCCGTGAACGGCTGCATGAAATTGGCCCTTGATGCTCGGTGGCCACGCCTCCCGTTTGCTGATTGGCTATTTGCGGTTGAGTTATAGGGAGAGGCCGGACCGGAACGGTGATTAAAAGAATTTTCCATGAATTAGAAAGTTCTGGATTTCATTGCGTGCGTTTAGACTTCTTCACGATTTCAAGTGCCTCTCTTACGAGACTCGATTTCGGGTGTTCTATATTTGCCAGTACTTTCGTATTCTCAAAGTCTATTAGGTGTGATGTCATGGTGGCATGTTCCGTAATGGACGTCGTTTGTTCTTGCTTTCTTATGGCGTTCTGGTTTCCATCACGTCTGGCTTAAATTCGTCTGTTAGTTTGCCACACATAGGTTTTGCGACAGTCTGCACATGGAATTTCATACACTCGCTGTTGTTCTAAAAGGATCCTCGTCTTCGGATTCCTCAACACCATGCTAATTTTTTCTGTCGGTATTGAAAATAGTATCAATATTGTGCCTACGTAGAATTCTTGCAATACTGTACATGGTACCCTTGACATACGAATTAATGTTTGTAAATTCCGCTTTATAGACATAATTAATAAGTGACTATGCATTGACTCTTTTATCAGACTTTTGTTGACTAATAAAAGTTATGTGTTTAATTTAATACCATTATTCATTCCGTTGTTGTAGAGATCTTACTAGAACACTTGTATTTTGCTGTAGAATAAAAGTAGTTAAAGATTTAGAATTATAAATTGTTTTTAAAAACTAAGTTTTTAACAAAATAAACATTACTGGCGCAGTCGACGTAGAATAGTTCAACGTACTCAAGCCCTCAACGTAGCAGTACAAACAGTTTTGAGAAACCCAAAAATCTCCAAAAACTCAAGGTTTTCAAGCCGAAACGAACTAGAACCTACCATTCAGCAAGAAATCAAGGTAAGTGAGACTCTCCTCAACCCAGATACCTTCCTTGAATGCCCATTGAAAGTATCAAGAAAATATTTTTTGAATTTTTAAGAACAAGCGAATAATTTTGATTAATTTCATAAGTGTAACAAATAGCACATAAAACAAAACGTGAATTTTGCCAAACAATTGACTCCGATATTTAATTACGCATACAAAGAGCCTGTGTTTCAATCATCATACAACAATTGTTCTTGAATAGCAGTCTTATTTCTAATTGATATATTTCATTTAGACAGACAGATAACATTCGCTTGAAGTGCAATTAATTTCTTTCATGAACTTGAAAATAATTTGCATGATTTAATTTTAAGAAATAAAAACTGTGTTGTTTATTTTAATTCATCCATATTTTGAATTGATTTGTTTTTACAATTTTGTATTGACATCAACAATTTCTTTTATTACTCAACTGTTTTTCAAAAATCAAAGTTAAACAAAAATCTTTATTTTTACTAACGTTTATGCAGCACAAGTTCAGAAACCCTAAAAAAGTTTTTGACACAGATTCCAGTGATTCTGAAACAGAATTAAATCTTTCTTATTTCCAAGAACAAATAACAAAAATCATGAGCCAACCAGCCCAGCAACCCCCACTAACCTTACAAACTTCCCAAGTCACAATTGACATCAATTTAATCAAATACTTTGCTGAATTCATCCCCGAATTCAATGGAAACCCCTTTGAGTTGCGACAATACATCGCTCAAGTTGAAAGTATGTTCAGTGAATTCCCCGACTCAACTCACAAATTTGTCTTAGCCCACGTACGTCAAAAATTAAAAGGTGCTGCAAAAATAACTTGTGCTGGAAAAACGGAATTAAATACATGGTATACTCTAAAAGCCAGATTAATTTTCCTTTACTCATGCACTGATACTTTAGAAACCCTTGAAACGAAACTAAATCAAGCCTACCCCAAACCCAACGAATCTCTTCTTAACTTTGCCTCAAGATTACAACACATTCGTTCTCAAATCATTGATAAAATACATTTATCAGAACCAGACTTAAACAGACAAATTTTGAAAATTGAATTTTGTGAACAAAATGCAAAAAATCATTTCAAAACTTTCATCCCTGAACGTTATCAAACTGACATAAAATTAACAAACCATTTTGCTCTTGAACAAGCAATTGACATTTTCCAAAACCTTGAACAAGAATACGAAAATCGTATAGCTCAAAGAAATTTAGGACAGTCACAACAAAGACAACCAAACAACCCAAAACCTCAATTTCAAAATCAAAAAGTTTTCAGCCAAACAATAATTTCAATTCTCACACTTCTAATCAAAGAAGTCACAACCAAAACTTTCCCAACAATTTCAAAGGAAAACAATTTCCAAATCAATACAACCCAAATCAACAAAGACAATTTAACCATCAATTTCAAAGAAGACCAAATGTCAATAATCCCCAAGTATTAAACCAAAACCAAAACAGAAATTTCAAACCTCATCCCCCAAAACCAATGTCAGGTGTAGAACACTTCAGTCAAAGAAATAATAACCAGGACCTTCAAGACAACATTCATCTACCCCCATGTTAGTTGTAGAACATTTTAACCTTGAAAACGAAAATAATGAAGAATATTTTGGAAACAACGGATATTCTAACCCACAAAATACAGACTATTTTGAACAATCACAACCAGGATTTTCGAATTACCCTCTACTCGAAGAATCAAACTTAACGTATAAATTAAATCAAATAACTTTAAATTCTTTGCCTTTCATAAAAATCCAAATCGAAGGTAAAATTTACAAATTCTTAATTGATACCGGATGTTCATTTTCAATAATAAGACCTTACATTATACATGAATATTACCCTGAAGGAATTTTCATAGACAAAACTGAATTAAAAACTTGTACAGGAAAAATCACAGCTGAATACAAAGCAGTAATACGGCCCTTTACTGAATTTAACACTGACCAAATCTTAGAATTTATTCTTTATGACTTTCATGAATACTTTGACGGATTAATAGGTTTTCGACATCTTCAAAAACTAAATCTTTCAATTGATGTAGAAAATAATCAACTTGTTAACAGACAAACAAACATTCCAATTTATTTCCGTGAAGATTTTTCAACTTATACCTTTGATCTTAATTCCTTAAAAATCATAACAAAACGAGTCCCAGTGAACATAAAAGGACAAATTTTAATTCATTCTTATCATCAAAATGGAATTTATATACCTGAAATCTTGACAATTGCAAGAAATGGCTTTGCAAAAATAGTAATTCACAACTCTCTCCCAAAACATAATTTAATAACATTCAACAAACCTTTCTCTTGCACCATAATCAATGACCAAGTAGAAATCTACAATTTTAATTTAATGCCCCCAGAAACTGACAAAGTAGACATATCAACCCTTATAAGAACTAATCATTTAAACTCTGAAGAAAAAACTTCATTACTAAACTTATGTGAAGAATTCAACGATATTTTTCAAAAACCCAAAGATCAACTTAGTTTCACGAACATAGTCAAACATCAAATAAGGACTAAGGATGAAGAACCATGTCATCATAAACATACAGATTTCCCCATGTACACAAAGAAAAAAATCACAGGCAAATTGAACAAATGTTAAATGATGGAATAATCAGACCAAGTATCTTACCCTGGTCATCCCCTGTGTGGATAGTACCAAAGAAACTCGACGCATCAGGAAGAAGAAAATGGCGAATAGTGATAGATTACCGAAAAGTAAACGAAAAAAACCATTGACGACCGCTATCCTATCCCCAACATAAATGATATTTTAGACAAATTCGGAACATGTGGATATTTTACAACCCTCGACTTAGCCTCAGGTTATCATCAGATCGAAATGCACCCCGACAGCATAGAAAAAAACAGCATTTAATATAGACAACGGACATTATGAATTTTTAAGAATGCCGTTTGGACTTAAAAATGCACCCGCAACATTCCAACGAGTAATGGACAATGTTCTCCGCTATTTTCAAAATATGATATGCCTCGTATATATGGACGACATTATTGTATTTTCAACTTCACTTACAGAAATGCTAAAAACTTTTAATTACTGTAAAACACTTTTATGCAATGACCCAATTTTAGCTTATCCAGATTTTTCAAAAGAATTTCAACTCACAACAGATAGTTTTAACTTTGCATTAGGAGCTATTTTATCTCAAGACGGACACCCTATATGTTATGCCTCACGAACTTTAAACCCAGCTGAAATTAATTATTCAACAATAGAAAAAGAACTACTTGCCATTGTTTGGGCATGTCGTTATTTTAGACCATATTTGTATAACCAAAAGTTTACAGCCATTTGTGACCACAAACCCTTAGAATGGTTATTCTCCCTCAAAACCCCTAATTCTAAACTTCACAGATGGAGACTAGACTTACAAGAATTTGATTTTAAAATAAAATACAACAAAGGAAAATAAAAACAAGCTGCAGACGCACTATCCAGAGTAATTCTAGACAAAGATGTAAACATAAACGCCATTGGTGCTGAAAATCAATCAATAATAGCAAATCAAGGAGATGAAGACATATATCAACAAATTTTAGACTTAGCAGAAGAAGTCGCAAAACAAGAAAATCGACAAATTAATGAAGAAGCTACAAATCAAGAGAATGTAACACAACAACCACTCGATTTATTTACTTCACCCCCTCCTACTCCAAATATTCCGCAAATTTTGGAAGAAAATCAAAATGATGAACTCGCTTCACAACACACTTCTCATGAAAACCCAATTTTAGAAATACGTCCAACAGAAAGACCCACAAACTCTTACAAAAGACAGGTAATAATTTTACACAGTCCTAACGCATTAATTTCTAGTATATCAGCTACAAGAATTTTTGAAAATTTCAAATATACTTTAACTTTGGCTAGATCAGCAGATGAACAAGAAATAACTAACAGATTCAAACAAATTATTGCCCCTGATAAATTATATTGTCTTTACTTTTTCAATGAAAATGATAAAGCCAAAATAATAACTACTTTACAGGATAATTTTAGTTCCTTACATCTTGTAACATCTTTAAAATTACTACAAGACGTAACAGACAAAGAAGAACAACAAACTTTAATAAAATATCATGACTAAGGAAAAGTTTCTCATAAAGGAATTCATGAAGTGAAAAACTCTCTTAAAAATATTACTGGCCTACAATGGAAAATGATATAAAACTTTATATAAATACGTGCCACACTTGTCAAACATGTAAATACGAAAGACACCCTAAAAATATAAAACTTCAAATAACCCCTACTCCGAAACGACCCTTAGAAACAATATATATATATTTGACGTTACTCAATTTAATTATTTCCACACCTATACAATTCCTTGGAAAAACAAGACCCTGATAATTCCACACCCTTATATCCTAATGAGTCTTACAACATACTTGATACCACCGGAAATATGCCCAAAGATAGAAGAGTTTTACATATGCCGAGGACAACCACAGCCTATTAATAACAGCTGTGAAATCTCAGTAATTTCGAAAAGTGACTCAACCCCTTGTGTAAGCAGAAGCACAAAGCTATCTTCAGACATCATTGAACAAGTAGCTCAAAATGAAGTAATTGCTATTCCTGTTGAACCAATCAAAACTCCTTTTAATTGCCAAAATGGTCATGGAATCCAGTTCATCACTGAGCCCAGCATCATACAGATTCCCGTAGGATGTCAATAAATAGCCAGACGTTCTCAAACAGAGAATTTTCAAAAACAACGAAATTCTCACTGCCAAAAATAAATTTACCAGAAATTGAAGAAAATGCTGACCTCAATCACATTCAACTTCATCAAGTCAAGTTAGATGAAATTTCAGAAATACACAAGATGTCCCACGACATTCAACCCTTGTACATTAACCCTTTGGACCACAGCAGCCACCCTATTAGTATTGGAGTAATACTAATAATAACAGCCATCATGGTAATTATTGCAGTCAAACTATACAAATGCTTCAAAAAATGGTTCCAAAACCCAAGAAGAAGGACGCCAGGAGTCGTCCATTTCCTGTTTGATGTTATCTTGGTCAGAGAGCCTTTGTGATCTAGTTACCAGAGTTTTGACGACAGCTTGTAGTTGGACTGGGTCGTGATAAGAATTAGCATAAAGGTATCTATTGATGTGAGTTGCTTTTCTATATACTGTATGGCCAAGGGTTTCATCTTGTTACTGATTAATCAGAACATCAAGGAATGGCAATTGATTATTAACCTCCATAGTAAATTTTATTTTGTGATGAATACCATTAAGATGATATAAAAATGTATTTAGGTGTTCCCTCCCATGAGGTCAAATCACGAAGGTATCATCCATATATCGTAACTATAAACTGGGTTTAAGGCTAGCTGTTCTTAGTGCCAACTTCTCAAGGTTCTCCATAAAAAGGTTTGCTATTACTGACCAGAGTGGTGATCCCATTGGAGTTCATTTCACTTATTTGTATCGTTGATTCTCGCAAACAAAGTACAGTACGGTGTTAAATCTATAAGATGTTGAGGTGGTTTGTGTTTTCCTATTATGAAATCCATGGCTTCGTCGACAGAGATGTTGGTGAAGTCCTCTTCACCAACATCAAAGCTTACAAGAAGACAATCTGGTTGTAAAACCGTTTTGCTAACTATTTCAATAAAATGTGTCGATTTTTTTTTCTACCTTTTATTTACATCCACAGATGGTTAACAATTGTGCTGATATTTAAAATTATCAGATATTATTAGATTATAATAAAAAGTAAGAATAGGTATATTTTGTTATTCTCCATAAAATCCAATTTTGAAGCCAGTTATATTTAATTGTGTTCTATACCATATGTGTGTATGCGTATGAGTTATAAAAGCAAATAATACCCCTAACAGCACAGAAACATTTTGAAACATATTTTCAATAATTTCCAAAATATTTGTCAATATTGATATATATATATATATATATATATATATATATATATATATATATATATATATATACAGGGTGTTCCTAAATTGGAGGTACAAACGAAAAGGGGAGATTCCTTGAATAGTTTTAGGAAGAAATAATATCAAAACATCATTTAAAACAAGAAATACACTAAAATCAATTATATCAAAAACCAAACCAAATAACACAACTCAAAATACAAAAAATTGCATTTATAAAAACGACTATTTCAAAAATCCAAAATTTGTGAACATGCTTGGGACCTTGGTCATAAAATAAAGTTTCAAAATTCAGTTATATTACACAAAGAAGAACACAACACCAAAAGAAAACTAAAAGAGTCTGCTTTAATTTTGTTAAATGATAACGGTTGTATCGCTACTACACCTCCGTAGAATTCAATCGTTCCTGGTTGCCGATGATTAAGGAAGAGGTTGCTAATGGTCATGTCCTTGTGAACAACCCAATATCGGGATAGTTCATAAGGTTTTTCCTAGGTTTTCCCTTATGATTTTAATGGGATCACTGAATCAACAAAGTTCTTTGGTCGCATTTTTGGCGAATGCACTATCTTATAACAAAGTCGCACCTAGGAGCGCCACATAAAATTCTGAAGATCTCCCTTTCAAATCCTTCCAATTTGAAAGGAACTTTATGATTATATGATCTTTAGAAATTTCTGTGCTACCCTGTATATTACAAATAAAATTCTCTTAGTTGCGTCAAAAATCAAATAATAAACATTGTCGAATATTTTAATTTACATCTTAGAATTGTGCCTTTTTAATCCGTAGTTTCTTAACCATTGACAACGGGGTCTGATCTAGACCCCGAAACGTTTGGAATATACAGCAATTTTCTTTAAACTGTGGTGTTATTTCCCAAGAACCACTTAGACAAGATGAGTAAAGTTATTCCTATTGAAAACAAAAGATTATTTTCCATTTATGCATTATGTCACCACACCTTCCTTGGCCAGTACGAAATCGATTCAGACCACACCATAGGTGCCTAGGAAGATCGTAACCTGTCAACGACTTTTCGAAGGCTTCAGCTGCTGCTGAACTCATGTTGGCTACTTCTTGTTGGGCCTCAAAATATGACTTCCATCTAAGAATAATGTTCAGTGGCTTCCGCAAGTTTCTGTCCAGTCATATGGGGCGTCATTAAGAACAGCCTGAATGGGAAGGTTCATTTGATGTGCTGTGTCCCATTCTCGTTTTGCAGCAAACAGTCTGCGTAGCTCAGCTGAGAAAATGTATGACAAAATAGGCAGTGACGTGATAGCCGTTGACCTAACTGTACCTGAAACTGTTCTCATAGCTTCATTTAGTTGAGTATATATTTTTTTGGAACGTGACAACTTCGGTCCCATACTGGAGTAGAGTATCCTGCAGTTGAATAAACAAGAGCCAGTGCAGCTGAGGGAAGAGTTCATGCTTGTTCTCTCCAAGATGCCCCAGTAGTTACGCGTTTCAATTTTTGGGCAGATTTACTAAGGTGTTTCTCAAAAGTAAGTAAGAGATCTATCAAGCGTTACTGCCAGAGTCGGGTTGGAGTTGTGCTTGAGCATATTGTCATGAAAATTGACCACCAACTCTTCAGAAGTGTGCCTATTTGTTAATGGAATGCAAAGACCTCAGATTTGAAAGGGTTTGGTAGCAACCTCCACCTTTTATAATAATTCGGTAGGATTTCTAAATTTAATGTAAAGTGTTCGTTACATTCCTCTAAATCCTTCTTTTGCACCGCAAGTGCCTGATCATCGGCATATTGAAACTTTCTACCAGAGGTGTGAGGTATGCCGTTGGTATAAATATTAAAAATAAGCGGGGCAAGCACAGATCCTTGTGGAAGACCATTCTTGATTATTACTTCTTTGCTCTTGCCATTTAGCTCGACAACTATTCTACGATTACTCAGCATGTTTTGTAAAAGATATGTTTGTTTAGCACATGGTATAATTTGTTGTAATTTGTAGATCATTTCTTTCTTCCACGCAGTATCGTATGCTGAAGACAGATCTACAAAGGCGACAGCGGTTTTCAAACCTTTCAGGAATCCTGGCCCCATATGTTTTGTAAATGCCAAATATTATGAAAATATGAAAAACATATCTATTATATCAAAATATCTAAAATGTCAAAATGGTGTAAAGAATTTAGAAAATGTCAAAAGGCTTATAATATCATCAAATGAACTTGAAAAACCCTAAAAACTTCAAAAATGTAAATAAATTAAAAATATCAAAAATTGCGGAGAATTCAAAATGATTATAAATATTAATATATCACAAACTGGTCCTAGTTCAAATTTGAAGAAAAATTAATTATAATGTCTTCGGGTATCCCTAGGCCTCTCTTGCCGAAGCAAGGCGCTTCGTTGCATGTGAATCAAAACCTACAACTATATATTTTAATTAGTACCTAGTGTATTAAACTCACTTTTTTTCTAATATATTTAGAGAAAATGGCAACATAAAGAGATTTAGGCAAAAAATCGTTATATATTCTACCTCAATGACAACTGATTAGCTTCTTTCTTAAACTAGCGATCGCCCAGTGGTCGAAATTCGACCAATTGTGTCAATTCCTAACAAAATTCAACTTGTTTTTCATATGTAATTAATATGACTTTATTTCTGAGCAGAAGTTTAATGCATAGGTTAATGATATAAGGTAAGACAAAGAGGCAGTAAGTGGAAATTAAAGACAAAAATTTAGTTAACATGAAATTTCTTAAAATTAAATATTTCAGCTGTTAACCGGTAGGATAATATAACGAATAAACGTAAATGACAATTCTATTTGAATGGAAATTTCAAAATAATCTGTTTCATTTTACTATTAATACTTATTCAATTTACATTTGTATGTTTAATTAATAGTACATGCGTGACCGAGTTTTACTCGTGAATCCAAAGGTTCATCAAAAATGTTGGTAGGTACATATATACATACAATACATATAATCGGATATTTAGTATAATTTTTCTCAAGTTGAAGAGATTCAGTTTAATTTAAACTCTCAAACACTTATTAAAATACTCATTACAATAATTCCACTTTATAATATATTTCCACCACCCTGTATATGTAATTGTCTATGGACTACCCATATATATGTTTATATAATGCACTGTGTGTATGCAACTGTTTATGAGCCACCCAATAAAAACATTTGGTTTCGAAAATTTCTGGAATCACCCTGTATAATTATAACCTACAGCGCCTTATATCTCAATCAATTTATATATGCATATGTAACTGCTCATGGTAATTTCATTGAGTGCCTCAAGTTAACATAATAACACATAACTTTTTACCCATAAAAAAATCGCCTAACCAGCACTTTTTACTTTAAAATCTTGAAAGGTTCAACTGTAAAAATGCAGTGTTAGAAAAATATCAAGGAGTGATAAGATCCTACACATCAATTTGTATTGAATGAATTTTTGTAGAGCAGTTTTAATTGTTTTAATTGTAATCTTGTTCTTTCTCGGTAATACGATTGATCCCTATTTGTACATGCCAAAACCCCCAAAATGGAATTTCGACTAAATCATATAGCCGTTTGGGAGCATTACATATAAATAAGATGCATGTAAATAAACAAACATTATAGGTATTATATTATTAGATAAATAAAAATATATATATTTGCAGTATATCTCTTCTCGTTAAAAGAACATTAAACAATTTCTCACTGACTGCTAATTTTTAGATGAGACATTAAAATTAATTAATAAGATTACCTTATATCACATGAAACTACCAATTGATTCGTCTTAGTTTATTGCTAATACTGTAATACTTACTCAAGTTTTATTTTCAAATGGCATAAATATAGATAATTAAAAATATATTAGCATATCACATCCCCTGAGTCTTTTCGTAGCTTTTGATAATAGATGCATATGCAAATTGTTATTAGATTTATGAGACAGTCATGACTAAAAGAATGTACATACTTAACTCTTCAGATTCGGAAATTAAATGTATCAATTATCTTTTAGAATCTTTAAACTGTGTACTTACATAAAACTTTTCATTTGGATTATTCTGTAAATGGGCAAACTTCGTATAGATAAACCCATTCGCTTTGGTCACTTCAAAAATAGCTGTCATCGTTTTTGTAAAAAAATAACGTCACAAAATCCGAATATTAGATTAAGCTACTTGTTCATAGTGGGCGCCACTCACTTGAATATCATTAATAATTTATCTAAAAATTAGTTATTTTAAAAGAATAAATATTCTTTATATATTCTGCACTGAAGGTCGTCAATAGCTATTAAACGATATAAAAATAAAGAAAATCGGTCGAGAAACAGAGGAGAAAATGATACCTAACCGTTTTGTGTTTGCCTATTTATATATAGATGCCCATAAAAGCTTTGATAGCATGACTATTTCTTTAAATAAATAGATATGTGACTTGACGTGGTACTTAGCGTACCTATTTTGCATTTCAGATCACTGTTTAATTAACTCATAAATCTCAAGAAAATATAAAAATGTGTCCACTGATAAAATGTGTGAATCCAAATAAATGTCGAAAATGATAAGAATTTCAAAAGTCAGTTGTCGAAAAGATTAAATGTGTCAAAGGGAGAAAAATACCAATATAAAAAAAATATAAAAAATCTCAATCATACAAAATATGAAAAATTAAACAAATAACAGAGAAAAGGTGGACGTTACATAAGACGCATAATGTACGTAATGTAAAAAAATTCAGGCGTCAAAAATGTCAAAATTTCAAAAAAGTCATAAACGTAAAAATCTCAAAAATGTTAAAATATCAGAGAAATGTTAAAAATTTTAAAATTGTCACAATAGTAAAACAGTAAAACCGTTTAAAATGGCAAATGTCAAAAAGATACAATAAGATGTGAAGAGTGTAGACCAATTAACAATGAATGTCCCTCCATATGAAAAACTACTACAATTGTGCGTGAATAAACAAATAGTGACCTATGTAGAAGAAGGTAATATTCTCAGTGAGTATGAAAAAAAATCTCGTAAGAGTGCTCTACAAGCTGTTATTTAACTGGAAAAATGCAATTGATAAAGGCAAAATGTTTTGTGTAGTTTTTCTAGACAACAAACGTGCATTTGAAACAATCAATAGACATCTGCTTCTAATGTAATTGGGAAGAAATGGTTTCGGTAAAACAATTCTAATGTGGGTTTAGTGAATATATATGCAACCGAATCCACGTAACAAAATAGGGGAATACGTCTTTACCAGAAAAAACTAAATACGGTGCGCCACAGGGCCCAACATTATTTATATTATATATTATTGACCTTGTTAAAATCATTAAAAAAATGTGAAATCCACATGTTTGCAGATGATACTGTAATATATATAGCAGGTTTTAATTTGGAAACTATCATAAAAACATTAAATGACGGGCTAAATTGTTTATATGAATGGCTAAACAACAATTCACTACAGGTAAATGTAAATAAAACAAAAAAGATGATTATTAAACATAAAAATAATAAAATTCAACTAGGTAATATGTATGTAGAAATTAATGGTGAAATCATTGAAACTGTAACACAAATTAAGTAACGGGGCTATATAATAGACAATAATTTAAGATTTACAGAACATTTTAAATTTATAATAAACTAGCCGTTATCCGCGGTTTCACCCACGTGCGGAAAGTTCAAGCCTTCGCAAAAAGAAATAACTTATGAAACATATGGGTTATCCTATATAAAAAAATTTCTAACTTGTTTGAACCACCCTACTTAACTATAAATCCACCAATCCCGAATATATTTCACCCTAACTGCAAGTACTTACGGGCCACTCTATACAACAATTTTATTCGACATTTTTTGAATCAACTTGAATAACTATACCTCTACTTCACCCTATATTGCAACTATCCTGTATATGCTGCTGTTTATTTGTCACCCAATAAAACTTTTTGAACACCTGACCATATCTCTTCTCTACTCTATAATTCAGCTATGCAACTGCTTATGGTCTACGCTGTATAACAATTATTTCTGATATTTCTTGAACCACCTTTTAAAGTAAAATTTCTTTAGGTACTCTATATTTTAATCAACCTTTATATGCAGCTTTTTCTAACATTGTGTTAAACACACTCTAAAAAAATATTTCAGATATTCCATATTAGAACCCTATATCATAGTTTTTTAAACCTTTTTTGAACCATCCTAATGGAAATGCCTGTGGAACCTTTGGTGTGTCACAAATATAAAAACACAGTTTTGAACCCTAAAACCGAACTTTTATTTAAACCCTCACCCAAACTGCAACTGCTTATTGGCCACCCTATATAACAATTTTATTCAATTTTTTTTAACCGCTTTGTATAACTAACTCTACTTCCATCTACATTAAAACCATCCTGTATACACAGCTGTCAATTTGTCAAACATTACAACTTATTTTTGAACGACCCTGCATAACCATAAATTTACTCTACAAAATACTTCAACTACCCTGTATGTGCATATGCTTAGGGGCCACGAAATATAAAATTTTTAAACACTTAACTATAACTCTGGTCCACTCACTATCTTATATCTGCAACTGCTTATGGACTACGCTATATAAGACATGGGGATAGAAATAAATGATCTAATAGTTTATTTTTGATCCACCTTTGAAAGTATAATTTGTCTCCACCTTGTATTTCAACCACACCTTATATGCAGCTTTTTCTAACATTGTATTAATCACACTGTACGAACTATAATTTTACTTCGATCCATTACTAACTGCTTACCTAACACATTTTTTTAAGATTTTTTATTCACTGTATAAATATACTACCCTTCTTCATCAACAGTTCCATATACAACTGTTTATGGCCCACTCAATATATCTTTTTGGACTGTATAACTAATTCCACTCCCTCTTATTTCCATCATATTCTATATTTCCAGCTGCTTAAAGGACACGAAATATAACATTTTTTAGATTTTTTAAATCGATGTAATTCTACTTCGCTCTGTAAAATTGCGCTTGCTATATGCGTTGATTTTTGTTAAATCGAAAAATGTTACATTTGCACATTCCGAATTATGAATAAAAGCTAAGCTGATGCCAGTATCTAATATTTTGTGCGTGCGGTGGAAATAATTGTACTCGTATTATCTACCGTTTCTGTTAATTTAGAGAGATAAAATGTCTACCACTATAGGGCTTCGCAACAAAAAAAGATTCAGCAAAATGAGTTAAGTAGTTCTTACGTGATGCCCGAACAAACAAACAAACAAACAAACAGACAAACTTACAATTTTATAATAGTATAGAATAGATAAAATAGCAAGAAAAACGAATGTATTAGCTCATGTTTCAAAAAAAATTAAGTATTGGGCAAAACTCACAACCAATAAAAGTGTTATAGCTCCACACTTTTATTACTGTTCAACACTATTGTTTTTGATGAATAATTCATAAATAGATATCTTACAGAAAAAACAAAACAAGATATTATTTTAGGCTGCAATAAATATACAAGTAGAATTCATATCTTAAAAAGTACAAATTTATTAAGTATAAGACAACCAATAACTTACAACACACTGTTATTTATATACAAAATGTTCAACAATCTGTTACCAAGACACCTCCTTAATAATTGTAAATTTGTTAGAAGATAATATCAGGTCAAGAAATAACTTTTATTTAAGTAGAGTAAACACAAACTTTAGTCAAAATACTTTATTTTATAAAAATTTAAAATAATACAACAAACTGCCAGAAATAATTAAGCAAACATTTATATTACATACTAGCCGTTACCCGCGGTTTCACCGGCGTACGGAATGTTCAAGCCTTCGCAAAAAAATAACTTATGAAACATATGGGTTATCCTATATCAAAATTTTTTAACTTGTTTGAACCAATCTACTTAACCACAAATCGATCAATCCCGAATATATTTCACCCAAACTGCAAGTACTTATGAGCCACCCAATATAACAATTTTATTCGACTTTTTTTTTCACCTTGAATAACTGTAACTCTACTTCACCATATATTACAACCATCCTGTATGCTGCTGTTTATTTGTCACCCAATATAACTTTTTGAACACCTGACTATAACTCTTCTCTAGCCTATATTTCAGCTATGCAACTGCTAATGGTCTACGCTGTATACAATTATTCCTGATATTTTTTGAATGAACGTTTGAAGTAAAATTTCTCTTTACTCTATAATTTAATCAACCTTATATGCAGCTTTTTCTCATCTTGTGTTAAACACACTCTAAAGCTATAATCTTTCTTCTCCCCATATTTCAGATACTCTATATAATAGAATGCAACTGTTTATGGTCTACCCTATATAACATTTTTTTTTTACTTTTTTGATCCATCCTAACAGAAATGATGTGGAACCCTTCGTGAGACACAAATATAAACACACAGTTTTGCATCCTAATACCAAACTTTTATTTAAACCCTCACCCAAACTGCAACTGCTTATTGTCCACCCTATAAAACAATTTTATTTAAAAAAAATGTAACCGCTTTGTATAACTAACTCTACTTCCATCTACATTAAAACCATCCTGTATACACCGCTGCCAATTTGTCAATCATTATAACTTATTTTTTAACCACCCTGTATGGCCATAATTTTACTCTACAAAATATTTCAACCACCCTGTATGTGCATCTGCTTAGGGGCAACCAAATATAAAAATTTTAAATACTTCTAATCACACTGTATGAACTATAATTTTACTTCGATCCATGTTTCAGATATTGCATATATGTTCTATCCTACAAAAAAATTTCCAACCTGACTATAAATCTACTCCACCCGCTATTTCAACCACCTTGTATTTGCAACTACTTATCGGCCACCCAGTATAACATTTTTTCTACCACCCTGTATAATCCATCAATGCCAAATATATTTCACCAAAACCGCAACTGTTTATGGGGCACCGAAAATAACAATTTTGTTCAACAGTTTTTGAATCATCTTGTATGTATTACAACTACCCTGTATACGCTTCTGCTTATTGGTCAACCATTATAAAATTTTTTAAATAATTATCATAACACTTATTCACCCTATGTTTCAACTATCATATCTTTGCAACTTATTATGAACTACGCTTTTCACATTTTAACCTTATATTTTGTCAAGATATATTAAAGTGTAATTTCTCTCCACACTTCACAACTTTTTCTAACATTGTTTGAATGACACTGTATAAGTATTACTTCACTGCGCACCATACTTCAGGCACTCTATATATACAAGTGCTATATAACAAAATGTTTGAAGCATTTTTTACACACCCTGTATAGATCTAATTGTAAGCCACCCTATATTTCAAAACCTTTTATATGCAACTACTTATTTGCCACCAAATATAACATTTTTGTACGACCCTGTATCCTTAGAATCCTACCCCACCCTATATTTCAACTATCCGGTAAATGGAACAGCTTGTAGATCTTACTATTGCTTTAAAATATTTTTAAACCCACCTGTATAGCTGTAATTATACTCCGCTTCATATTTCAACCTTCCTATATATGTAACTACTTGTAGATATAAAACAAATTTTTAACTACAACATAAACTATAATTCCACTCCATCTTATATTTCAAACAAGTGCTTCTAAGCTGCAAGTACTTATGGGCCACCCTATATAACTATTTTATTCGACATTTTTTGAATCACCTTGTATACCTGTAACTCTACTTCACCCTATATTGCAACCATCAACACTTGTTTGAATCACCTTGTATGTATTACAACTACACTGTATACTCTACTGCTTATTGATCAACCAATATAACATTTTTTAAATAATTATGATAACACTTCTTTACCCTACGTTTCAACTATCCTATCTTTGCAACTTATTATGAACTACGCTATTTGACATTTTTTCCTTATATTTTTTCAAGATATATTAAAGTATAATTTCTCTCCACACTTCATTTAAACCACCCTTCATTTACAACTTTTTCTAACCTTGTTTGAATGACACTGTATAACTACAACTTTACTGCGCACCATACTTCAGGTATTCTATATATGCAAGTGCTATATAACAAAATTTTTCTAGCATTTTTTACCCACCCTGAATAATTCTAACTGTAAGCCACCCTATATTTCAACAACCTTTTATATGCAACTACTTATTTGCCACCAGATATAACATTTTCGTACGACCCTGTATCCTTAGAATCCTACCCCACCCTATATTTCAACCATCCGGTAAATGGAACAGCTTGTAGATCATACCATTACTTTAAAATATTTTTAATCCCACCTGTATAGCTGTAATTATACTCGGCTACATATTTCAACCATCCTATATATGTAACTACTTGTGGATATAAAACAAGTTTTTAACCACAACATAAACTATAATTCCACTAAATCTTATATTTCAAACACCCTGTATAAACAACTGCTTCGAACATGTCTTTAACCCATTTTATTATCTTATGACCTAACTGCTTACCTAAGACATTTTTTTAAGATTTTTTATTCACTGTATAAATATTCTACCTTTTTTCAACCACTTGGTATATGGAACTGTTTATGGCCCACTCAATATAGCTTTTTTGGACCACCCCGTATAACTAATTCCAATCCCCCTTATTTCCAGGACACCAAATATCAGTTTTTTAGATTTTTTAAATTCATGTAATTCTACTACTCCGCTGTAAGTTTCCTATATACAGAACACCCTGTAAAATTACGCTTGATATATGTTGATTTTGCAAATTCCGAAGTTTTAATAAAAGCTAAGCTGATGCCAGTATCTAATATTTTGTGCGTGCGTTGGAACCAATTGAGTAATTGAATTACCCAACATGGTAGAAGTTTTTTCGCTATATTTACCGTTTCTATCAATTTAGAGAGATAAAATATCTACCAGATTTTAAGTCAAACTATCGGCTTCGCAACAAAAAAAGATTCAGCAAAATCAGTTAAGTAGTTCTTACGTGATGTCCGAACAAACAAACAAACAAACAGACAAACTTACAATTTTATAATAGTATAGATAAAAGAGACAATTGTTTTGTATTTTTTTCATTAATAAAGATTATTACTATAAGACTTGACCATACAATTTATGGCATCACACTCACTCTAAGGCACGCTATGAGTGCCTTTAGGGGAAAATTCATTAAACCCCAGATATCCTAGATATCAAAAGAGTTTAGCTCTGTGGCAGCCCTTGCCAGGTTCTCAGTCCCATGGTTGGAGTCGTGGCGGCAGTTTCCCATGAATTTCCTGATCGTCCGGACTGTTCCTAACAGGCCGGCTTTTTGCAGTTGTTTGTAAAGATGTTCGTCCAGACCGAGGTATTTTAAATTGTTTAATAGATGTTACGGGACTAGTCCTGTCGTTGACAAAACAATTGGTACAGTTCGTGTGTTGTTCATGTTCCACTGAGTCTTTATTTGAAATTCCAAATCTATATATTTGGTTATTTTCTCAGCCTGCTTGATATTTATATTAGTGTTGTTAGGAATTGCTATGTGAATAAAAAGTTGTTTTCCGAGAGACTTTATCTACCAAAACTATATCTTGTCTATTGTGAGCAACAGACCGATCGGTCAGTATCGTGCGGTCCCGGTACAGCTTGTAGTTGTTATTTTCTAAAACAGATTCGGGTTTATATTTATAGTATGGTAATCTTACCGACTGTGATAATTCAAGTTTCAGTGCTAGTTCCTGGTGAAGTATTTTTTCCACAGCATCGTGTCGTTCTTTGTATTCAGTTGCAGCGAACGCTTGACAACCTCCTGTGATATGCTGGATAGATTCAGATGTTTGGCAACCGTACCTGCATCTATCGTTAATAGAAGGATCTTTAACGATGTACTTTAGGTAGTTCTTAGTTGGAATTACTTGATCTTGGATTGCCAATATAAAGCCTTCCGTTTCAGGAAACATATGACCAGAGATCAACCAGTAGTTCGACGCTGCACTGTCGACATAATCTTGGTTGACGTAATTTATATGTCTTCCATGAAGAGGCTTCTCTTTCTATTTCAGCAGTTTCTGATCTGTGGTGTGGTGGTGTAATTGGAGATGTTGTTATGTCAGTCGCAGTGGTGTTGAGTCATCAACCTGGCACATCACTCTGTGTAGTTCAGAAAATTCTGCGAATTTCTGGAAATGACTACGCAAAATAGAGATTTGTTGATCTAATAGTTTACTTAGATCTGTCAATCCTCTTCCTCCTTCATATCGTGGCAAAGTTGTACGTTCGACAGAGCTCTTTGGATGGTGATTTTGAGCTTTTGTTAGTAAAACTCGAACTTTTCGTTGTAATTGTTCAATGTCAGTCTTGCACCAATTAACTATACCGAAAGAGTGACTGAGCACTGAACATGCATAGGTGTTAATAGCCTTAAACAGATGTTTACTGTTGAGTTTGGTTTTCAACAGTCGTCTTACCCTTCTATAAAACTCTGCTGTTAGGTCCTTTTTCATAGTGAAGTGATCAATACGTTGAGCCTGCTTTATTCCAAGGTATTTATATAAGTATGACCTTCCCCCATAGATTCAATTGAGGTGCCATTTCGAACTCCTTTGGTAAGAGGTATGTAGCACCATGCGTAAGGAAACTAGGCATCTTGTGTGGGTGGGTAATTACGTCATTTATAAGGGCTGTAGTGTTTCGTGGATTGCGTACAGTTTCTTTATCCAGTAATTTTGTCCACCATCTGGTCCTGGTGCTTTCCAGTTATGGAGGTGCTTCATTATGTTGGATGTGTCTTCCGTTGTAAATGGTTGGTGTTGCATGGCATCACAGTTCTGAAATGCAGCCTCCTCCTCATTAATCCAGCTGGCTCTAGAGTTATAGGAGATTGTTGTGGAAAACTGTGTTTTCCAGAATTCCTCGATATCTGCTTTACTGGGGGTAACTAGAGGCTTCATTATTATTGATGTTGTTAAGGTTAAGTTTTCTATAAAACCCTTCTTCTGATTGTCGGAAAGTGTGTTGTCTATGTTCCGTTGGTTACTGGTTTTGTACCTTCTCAATCGACTTGTGTAGACGGAGAGCTTTTGTCGTAGACTATCCAGACACTGCTGAGATGTGATGTTTTCTCCATCCCACTGGGAGTGTATTCGGTTATTGTCCATGATAGTCTAGATCCGACTTGACCATACAATGTATGGCATCACACTCCCTCTAAGGGGAAAATTCACTAAACCCCAAATATACTACATATCAAAAGGGTTTGCTCTGTGGGAGCCCTTGCCAGTTTATCAGGCCCGTGGTTGGGGTCGTGGCTGCAGTTCCCCATGAATTTTCTGACCGTCCGGCCTGTTCCTAACAGGACGGCTTTTTGCATCAGTTGGTAAAGATGTTCGCCCAGACCGAGGTATTTCAAATTGTTTAATAGATGTTTTGGGACTACTCCTGTTGTTGATATAACAATTGGTACCGTTCGAGTGTTGTTCATGTCCCATTGTATTGCATTTGAAATTCTAAATCCCTGTATTTGGCTATTTTTTCAGCCTGCTTAATATTTAAATTATTGTTGTTAGGGATTGCTATGTCAAATAAGGTTGTTTTTATAGAGACTTTATCTACCAAAACTATATCTGACCTATTGTGAGCAACAGTCCGATCGGTCAATATCGTCCGGTCCCAGTACAGTTTGTAGTTATTAATTTCTAAAATAGATTCTAGTTTGTATATATAGTAGGGTGTTCTTACCGACTGTGATAGCTCGAGATTCAGCGCTAGTTCCTGGTGCAGTATTTTTGCCACAGCATCGTGTCGTTCTTTGTATTCAGTTGCAGCGAACGCTTGACAACCTCCTGTGATATGCTGGATAGATTCAGATGTTTGGCAACCGTACCTGCATCTATCGTTGTTAATGGAAGGGTCTTTAACGATGTACTTTAGGTAGTTCTTAGTTGGAATTACTTGATCTTGGATTGCCAATATAAAGCCTTCCGTTTCAGGGAACATATGACCAGAGATCAACCAGTAGTTCGACGCTGCACTGTCGACATAATCTTGGTTGTCGTCATTTATATGTTTTCCATGAAGGGGCTTATCCTTCTATAAAACTCTGCTCTTAGGTCCTTTTTCATGGCGGTGTGATCAATTTGTTGAGCCTGCTTTATTCCCATTTCGTAGGGCCCCTGCTGTATTTTGCCTTTAACTATATTAATAATTCGGCATTTGTCTATGCCAAATTGCATATGGACGTCACTAGAGAACCCCTTCTACTATTTTAAGCATATCATGAAGCTGTTGTTTCGTAGCTGCCATCAACTTTAAGTCGTCCATGTATAACAAATGGTTTATCTTTAATGCTTGTACGTTTTTGTGCTTGAGACTGAACCCAAAGTTAGTCGAGTTCAGTTTGTGTGAGAGTGGGTTCATGGTAAGGCAGAACCACAGCGGGCTAAGAGAGTCTCCCTGGAATATACCCCTTCTGATAGGGATAGAGTCGGTTTGTATCGAACAGTCGGCTTCATTCAGAAAGATGTTGGTTTGCCAGGTAGTCATGACATATTCTAAAAAGTTAACAATATGATTATTTACTTTATAGAGTTTCAGCACCTGAATGAGCCAATCATGTGGAACTGAATCAAAGGCCTTTTTGTAGTCCACATATGCCATGTAGAGATTATAAGTTTCTATATAGTCTAGATTATTATTATCCCAAAACAGAATTTTTCTATTCAATTGTTCTTATGTTAAAATGCCTATAGTATTCGCAAGGAATTTCATAAACGACAGTTCTGAATATTGAGTTGTTTGTCTTGTCTTGTCTTTGTATATTGAACGAAAACCAAACGTTTCAAGTTCTATTCTGACTTCGTTGTCAATGGCTTTATATTTATTGATGTAAATTGCAAAATTTACATCAATAACCTTTCTAGCTGAGGAATACTTTCATAGATATTTTAATCGTCGTCAACCTGCTCTATGTACATTTAAGAGGCTTTACGATAGTTTACGCAGATATGGATCTTTTACTAAACCACCAAAGGAACGTAATCAAATTAACGAAGCAGCACAAATAAATGTTTTGGCAATGGTAGATCAAATTCCATGTACATCAACTCGTGAGATTCCGGCAGAAGCTGGCACATCTCAACGAACTGTAGTTAAAGTACTGAAAGCGCACAAGTTCCACCCGTACAAACTTTCAGTTTCTCAAACTTTGCATGCTGGTGACGAATAACGACGTATTTTGTTTTGTACATGGTTTAGACATATGTGCCTTGACAATCCACAGTTTCCATTAAAGGTATTATGGTCAGATGAAACTAGATTTACTAACTGCGGTATGTTCAATAGACACAATGAGCACATCTGGGCTAAAGAAAAAACCCTTTCCATGTAGAACAAAGACGACCCCAGATAAAATTTGGTTTTAATGTTTGGTGTGGTATCATAGGGTCTACTATTCTATGACGAATCACTTACTGGGGAGCGCTTCTTGCATTTCTTGCAATACACTTTTCACTTTGCATAATTTGAATTTGAAAACTCGTTTAGAAATTGAGTGGTTCCAACATAGAACACCTGCTCATAACTCGTTATTAGTAAGACAACACTTAGATAATATCTATCCAAACTCTTGGATAGGAAGAAATGGCCCACGCGAATGGCCACCCCGGTCTCCCGATTTGGCAGTTATAGACTTCTATTTATGGGGTGTGCTAAAAAACAAAATATACAAAAAAAAGTATGAGACAGTTGGTGACCTAAAGCAGGGGGTATTACAAGCAATTGAAGAAATTCATAGGCGGTCTGTGTGGAAAGCGGTAATGTCAATCTTAAAAAGATGCAATTTTTGTCTAAATAACAATGGTGAACTTTTCGAACATAAATTGTAACCATTATTATGTACTTTAATTAACTTAATTTCTCAAGTTTTTAGTAAGTTCAATATTTTTTGGAATAGTTATTAATAAATCAATCCATTTCATGGTTAACTACGTTAAAAGTGAAAATAAGAGAGAAAAGCATCCATAACTCCGTTATTTTTATGAATAACTATATCGAGTTTATATCCGTTGAAAAGCTCTAAAAATGTCCGATTTTTTGAGGCCATAGCCAACTATGGTTTCCATTCAAAAAAGATAAGTTTGTGTCATATCTCGAAAACGAGAGCTGCCACGCAAACGAGGACATGACAATCATATTAGGGATACAACTCCCTTCAATTTTGATATTTACACTTTTTTTATAAAATCAAAAACAAAGGAGCTACAGGGATTTGAACTAAATCGACAGAATTTCGTTTTTTCAAAATATCTAGTAAGCCATGACTTTTTACAAAAATCCGAAAGTGTCAATAAATTGGGCCAGTAAAACTGCAAATCTTTCCCAATTTAACCATTCCTCTATCTCCGCTAGTTTCCGAGATCCCCATACTGATCATCAAAAACAACTCACCCTGTATACAATTCATTTTTTAACACTTCGAGGAGCTGTAACAGCGCTTGCCGAGGCCTCGAGGCGTCCGACACACTATCCACGAAATATCGGATGAATGAATGCCCATCAAAGTATTGTTCTTAGTTTTTCTTTTTTGTGATCTAACTTTTTATACATAGATTTTGCTTCTCATACGAAATAAATTATAGGAATACTTAATTCTAGTGTCATCAATTATGTAAAGTAATTGCAACTTTCTTAATCCTTTATAGATAATGATAGATGTCATTAATAATATCCAAGGCTTACCGTCACTAATCCCACATTCTATTAACCAATAATGGAATGTCTACCCCACCATAAGCTTAAAAATGCATATACTCATTTATGTACGTTTGTTTCTGAAGTCTTTATATTGTATAATTTCTTATTTTCTTACGATGTCAGCTATGTATTTATAGTGGAAATTTATATGTAATGGGATTAAAAGAAAATGGCATCTCAACGAACAACATTTTTATTAAAATCTAAAAAATGGACCCCTACAATCTATATTTTCACTAATAATAATTTCCAAGACGAAAATTTTGTGCATAACTCAGATTAAACTCAACTCAACTGTTAAAACTCAGCTCCCTTGAAAATATTAAACTGTCATTACTTTTAAATTAAAAAAAAACTATAAACAAAGTAAATATGTATCCCTTGTAAATATTATTCCAGTTACTCTCAAGTTATTAGAATGAGGCTAGATGAAATGAAGTATATACTGTTAAAATATACATGATGGAAAAAAATAACAGCTGAGTATGATTGTTCAAAATTAAGTTTTAATAACAAACATTATATTAGAAATCTTTGAGCTTATTTATCTCACTAATATTGCAGTTTTGGCTTACATATTAATACTTATCAATCTTTAAGTTACTAGTAGGTGTTGGAATTTTTCCAATAATTTCGAATACCATAATTAAATATAAATAAATGAGTGTACAAAATAAAAAATATATATCTCAAAAATAACACAAATACAAATTTTATTAAATATCTTTAGAAAAAATTCTTATAAATAAAAAATTCAGAATAATACGATAATACTATGAAATGAGAATGTGAGATTTTTAATTTCTGTTCTCGTTTTATTCCTCTAATCTTTAATATCACTTTGTTTATCACCAATTTTACGGAGCACTTCTTGGAAAGCTCGTAGAGAATTTGAAAGAGATAACTTAAGACCTCTGCTAACTGGGAGTAAGGGAAAATCTGGGACCAGAGGATCACTTTCATCACAATATCTAGACAATCTGTTACATAACGATTGACCATGCTCTAAAAAATGTGCGGTTATCTCCAGCTTGAACACTTCAGGAGGACACAGTAGCATTTCCCTCATAGACTGTACCAATTTAAGAATTACCAGTTCGTTATACGTTCGTGAATTTTCAGATCCCTGTTGCGTATTTGTCTGCTTTTCATAACCTGCTTCATTGTAGTATGGTTCAGCTACCAAAATTAGGCCCTATAAAAAATATGTTGCATATTAATATAAATTTCTGCAAAATTATGTGAGCGTATTGAGCTCATTTTGCAGTTCTTTTCCTTTCTCTTCAACATTGCCCATAGTAGCAAACATGGTTTCATGAGTAGATTTTGTGTAAAAGGTAAAAAACTAAATTATTACAGATTATTAGCGGTTGGTTTTGTTCTACTATTAATTAATTAATATTATTAAAAGGTCTTTTTTTCTGTAAATGACCTGAGCTATAGCCCTTGCTCATGGTGTTGGAATGACATAATTTTGACAAATTATACTTCATCGTATTTCTCGAGCTATGTCCATCACTAATGTAAGTAACCATCCCGTCATATATTTTATCCTCTGTTATTAACTAAATTATAATATTGCTCGTTGACTTTCCCAACCATAATATATTATATTTATAGTAACAACGTTTTTAAGAAAAAGAGACAAAACAAATATACTTTGTTTCGATTTCCCAATTATTGGGAAACATTATTAATAATTATCTTTGTAAGTACCATTTGTAATAAGTTAGTTCAGGGGTGAGCAACCTTTTTAATCAACGGGCCAATTTAAATTTTTAATTATTTTGGCGGACCGCACATAAAGTAACACTTATTAATAATTAATAATAACAAAACATTCCAATAAAAAATATAAAGTTTAAAAAAAGTAAAGATTTGATATACAAATTTTAACGCAAAATAAAAATAAATAAGAAAAAAACAGAAAAACGAATTTACTTGAAATTTTTAATGAGAAATTTGACAGTTTTTTCGATACAAGCTGATCAATATCAGCCGGCATTGATGAGGTAGCTACACGTACACAGCTTTCTAATCGTGCATCACTCGGTGGTCATTTTTGTTTAATTTCATGGTTGAAAATAATTGTTCGCAAACATACGTACTTCCGAACAGAGACACTATTTGCTCTGCATTTTTCGTCAAAAGCGAAAATTTCTCAGGGCTCACATAAGGTCTATAAAAATTTTCGATGTTTACTGAGAAAAATACATTTTTAATCGGTATTATTCTGCAAGTTAAATGTGTTATTTTGAAAAATAACTTTTTAAAAAAAGAATTAAATTTTATTCAAAGCGAAGTTTACAATAAGAATAATGAAATCAAACTAAACACAACAAATGTAAAAGTTATTCAAGTATAAAATGAATGGATTTGAGTAAAATGACTATTAAATGAAATACGATATTTTTCGTCTGGCTGCTTCTACTTGAAGGATGCAGAATACGGGTTAATGCATGACATAACTCCTCCATCCCTTAGAAACTAGCCAAGGGAGGGTTCACTTGGGCGTCGTATATTTGCTGTCTAGTCCCTGAGGTTGACGTGGTAGCGGAAGCTCTTTGTTTTCGGTAATATTTTATGAATACCACTATACTAATGATAATAAATATAGTGTAGGTGGGCCAAACCCAATGTGGAACTCCCAAACTTGTTGAACTGGGTTCTTCAAGGGGGTCGATGTTGTCGAGTGCTAACTGATGTATTTTGTCTAGAGGTGTGTCTAATACTGTCACGCATTTTGTTAGGTTGAGGGTGACATTGGATACTTGAAATTCTGGGAGTAAAAATTGTTGACTACGAAGTTCATCTTTGGTATTGCCATATGAATATGCCGCTGTACTTATTTGGCAACTGGGAGGTAGTTTGAAGAGATAACTACCCTGGAGAGAAAATATCTCACTGGCACCACATTTTGCCTGGATGCGTTCTCTGGTGGGGTAAATTCCAATATTGAACTGCTCATCGATTTCTTCTATAATCGGACGTTTTATTTCTGGTTTCACTTGTCGACAGTTTGAAGGGATGGTGTCAGTTTTTAGAAGTGAGAAGATGCAGTTTGGTTCAGCTGACTGATGATTAATGTGCCTTCATTGCCAAGATAATCTGGATCCAAAAATTAGCAGGGGTTGTCTTCATATTGGTAACATGTGTCGCCCATGGTAAGGTAGGAATTTTGAGGAATTATTATTGTGTTATCGGCACTTGGTAGTGGAAATAATCGAAAATGTGTAAACGAGACTAAAGGAAATTCTAATGTGAAAATTATTTTATCATTAGTTATTATTACTGAAGTCTTAATAAAATCGTAATATTTAAATATTGGATTTTCTTACTATATAGTAATTGATTATCTGAAGGGGTTGTTAACATTTTCTGGACAATAAAATCAATATCATAATAGAAATGATGCTTGTGTGCAATGTTCCTATCCGAGCAAAAGAAATGCAATTTTCAATTTCTGAAAGAAAGAAAAGCAAATTATCTAAATTGATTTTAATTTGATCGAGAGCATCTCTAATTTTCATGTAATTGTTAAATTCAAAAATAGTTTTGCTAAGTTCTGTCTTTATTATTTTTATTTTATCATCGATAATTTCTTGGTTAAGAGAAATTTGATTAATCGTTTTGTTAACGTTCTTGTTGAGATTATTTGTAAGTGATAAATGTTTATTAGATTGCTTGATCAAATTGTTTTGACTTAGCCTTAACTTTGCTTTTTCAAGTCTTTCTGAATCTTCTTTGTCCATTAAACCTGTAAGTCCTTTTATAAGCAAACCTAAGCCATTAAGTAGACCTCTTTTGAAACGATTTGATCTCGAATGAATGCTTAAAAATTTCGATTGGACAGTTTTTAATTCAAAATCTAGGTGAGAGTGAAAATTTTGAAGAACCTAATTATGGGGTTCACTAAGATCATTTTGGATAGTATTATTGATTATTTTATATTGGTTAGAAACGCTACTGATTTGCTTTTCTATTTAGTGACTGATAATTTTTGTTAGTGAACTTGGAATATGGACAATTTCAAAAGGTTTTGTGGGTGTAGGTGTTATTTGAAGAGTTAGATGTTGTGGGTGTCTTTCGTATTTACTTTGTTGACAAGTATCACAGTTGTTAACATAATTTCGTACGTCACTATCAATTTTAGGGCAGTAATAGTTGTTGGATTTTATTTGGGCGATAGTTTCAAGAGTGCCACGGTGATATTATTTTTCGTTTCGTGGTTATATTGAACAATTTCACGTTGTCTGTCAACATTTGTTAGTTTAGTGTTACATTTTAGAAAAGTAAATGTACCACTTTTGAACAATTGTGGAAAAATGCGGCCCATTGTTTTATAATAAAAGTCTTGTGGGTCATTAGCAATATAAAATGCATAAGTATTTTTGGAATTAATTGATATCTAGAAAATTCTGTTATTTAGTCTATAAAAGTTTCTTTTGTAGTATACAGGGTGTTTTGTACAAGGTTCGCCAAACATGGAGGGCAGATAGGTGGACTCATGTGCTATATTATGTAGCCCCTATAACATCTTGTTTTTTTTTTCATTCATTTTTTTTCTTAATTCTCAGATTTTACCTTTGAACTATTGTAACTTTTTTATTTTTCACAGTATCTTCACCAAATAAACTTGAATCGAATCTATGATGGTTGTTTGCTCTTGTACATTCGATATTTGACACAAATGATCGTCAGATCTGACTTTTGACCCTTTGATTTTTCTGTATGCAGAGGGGCAAAGCAACTCGTTTATGAGAGAGAATTAAAAACTAAGGAGCAGTTAAGAGCAAGAATAATTGTTGCTTTTGAAATAATATGGGATGAGATGCGACTAGAGACTGCCACTGTAGGAGTCAGAAAAAGGTGTCGCAATTGCATCCGTAGCAGTAAAAGCCGGGTTGAAGAAAGTTTATAAAAAATTATTGCAATTTCGTGTATGTTTTATTTTTTGTAGTTCTCACCTTGTATGTTACAATCTCAAATTTATATCGTTGGAAAGGTGTTGAAGTAGGGAAGTTTTTGTAAGCATTCGAAGTTCTCGATGTGCTTCTTATTTTTGTTTGTAACGTGATAAAGTATTTAACTTAATTACTTTTTTATGGAACCTCGCCATTTGTGGACTCATATAATTTTTTCAACTTATCATTTGTGCCAAATATCGAATGCAGAAGAGCAAACAAACATCATAGATTCGATTTAAGTTTATTCGGTGAAGATACTGTGAAAAATAAAACAGTTACAATAGTTTAAAGGTAAAAATCTGAGAATTAAAAAAAAAAAATAAATAAAAAAAAAAGTAAAAACCGTAAGCTATCTAGATGTTATATGGGCTACATAATATAGCACATGAGCCCACCTATCTGCCCTCCATGTTTGGCGAACCTTCTACAAAACACCCTGTACATAAAGTATCGAATACGGTTATAAGGTTCTCTAAAAGTCACGTTGACTCTAAATTTTGGTTGTGGTTTTTCTATTATATAAATTTGATTTAAAAGGTTTTTCAGTTATATGTATAGTTTGAATGAGGTTTTCTAAATTTGAATGTACAGTTTCATTTGAATTACTTCTCACCAGTTTCAGTTTCTTCACTATCTCTCTCTTGATTCGGGTTAAGGTTGTTTCTTTCTGATGTTTCGTCTTCTTGCTCCTGTATGGCATCGCCAGTGTTAACGATCATCGAAACATTGTGTGCAGGTTGTTCTGTTTGTGGTTGTAGCAATTCTCTGTTAAATTCTCTCATGAACCCTAAAAATTGTATATCGGAGTCATATTCTGCTTCTTCAGTTTCTGTTGGGTGGATTTCAATACGAGAGAGTGCATCTGCATTCAAATTCTTCTTTCCTTTCTTGTATATGACGTCATAGTCAAATTCTTCGAGTTTCAGTCTCGAGCGTACTAATTGAAAATTCGGTTCTTTTAAGGACATTAACCACTGGAGCGGTTTGTGATCAGAAATTACGTCGAACTTGCGGCCAAAGCAATAAAGTCTGAAGATCTGGTTCCCCAAACAATAGCCAACAACTCTTTTACTATGGTTGAGTAATTTTGTTTCGCCCTGTTCAATGCTCTTGAAGCTTAGGCGATCGGTCGATTACTACCAATCGGTCCATGCCATAAAATTGTGCCGATTGCAAAGTTACGTGCGTCGGTCGTTAAGTTTAAGGGTTTGTCGAAGTCAGGGTAAGTTAGTATGTGTTCGTTAGTCAAAAGGGTTTTACAAACTTCAACTGCTTCTAGGAATGTTTTATCATGAACGATTATAGCATTTTATGAATTTCCGGTAGTACCCTAAAAGATCTAAAAATGATTTATTTTGTTGTTTTTGGGTACGGGGTACTTCTTGATGGCTTTCTCCTTTTCATGAATCGGTTTAATGCCTTCTGGGGTAACTATATGTCCCAAAAAAGCTACTTCCTTCCTGAGGAACTCGCACTTATCAAGCTGACTTTTGAAGTTGGCTTTTCTTAATCGTTCGAAAACCAGCTTGAGGTTCACCATGTGTTCTTGTAGCGAACTACTGAATATAATGATATAATCCACAAAAACTAAGCAAATCTGATTTAACAATCTTTTCACAACATTTTCCATCACTCTCAAGTGGTGAGAGTGTTTTTTAGGCCGAAAGGCATACGCACATATTCATAATGCCCATTTTCAACATTGAACGCTGTTTGTTTGAATGTCATCGGGGCACATCTTAATTTGATGGAAGCCACTTGCAAGATCAAGTGTTGAAAAGTTTTGAGATCTTCCCAATTTATCTAGAATGTCAGCTATATTAGTAATTGGGTAACGGTCTTCGATCGTTTTTTCGTTAACCTTACGGTAATCGACAACGATTCTCCATTTTCGAATTCCTGATGCATCAGGTTTTTTCGGTACGATCCAGATTGGGCTAGACCATGGAGATTCACTAGGATGAATTATTCCTTGTTCGAGCATGTAAGTTATTTGTCGTTCTACTTCAGATTTGTGAACAAAAGGGTACGTATATGATTTTGTGTATACCGGAATTTTCGTCTTTAGTTAGAATTTTGTGTTTGATTTTGTTAGTAAAAGTAAGTTGGTCATTTTCTGTAAAGAATATGTCATAATATTTGTAGCATAAATTAAAAACGTGTCTTCTCTCTTCTGTGTTCATTTGGTCTGTTCGTATAAGTTGGGAAAAGTCAGGTTTTTGCTGGCCGTATTCGTCAGAAGTAACAATATGAAAAAATTCAAAATCAGTTTCGTTCACGTTTTCAGTTTTGTTAAAATGATCTAAGGAAATGCTTTTGAACGTATCGCTTAAATTATGAATTTCTGCCAGAGCATAATTATTTTTTCTGAGTTCTTTGTGAATAACACCACATAAACTTGAAAGTTCAAACATTAATGCCAAATTATGATTACGATATTTGTCTTCTAAACGTTGTTTGTGGCATATTCTTGATTACTTTTATGTTATTTTGGGCAATAAAACCACAATAGAAATAAAACGACGTATATTGCAGGAATGCCAAACGTTTCAAAGTCTATTCTGACTTCGTTGTCAATGGCTTTATATTTATTGATGTAGATTGCAAAATGAAAATTTGATTTATGACATTTAAAATTGAAATTAGAAAATTTGTTGTTTTTAGATATACAGGTAGCACAAAAAATTCTAAAGATCATGAATTATAGTTAACCAGCTTTCAAATTAGAAGAATTTGAAAGGTTGTCTTTAGAATTTACAAGTGGCGTTCCTAGGTACGACTTTGTTATAAGATAGCGCATTCGCCAAAAATGCGATCAAAGAATTCTATTGTTTCAGTAATCCCATTAACATCATAAGGGAAAACCCAGGAAAAACCTTATGAACTATCCCGATATTGGGTTGTTCAAAAGGAGGTTACCATTAATAATTTCTTCCTTAATTGCCGGTAAGCAGATACGATTAAATTCTACAGAAGTAACAGCGATACAATTGTCTTCATTCAAAAGAATTAAGGCAGACTCTTTTATTTTTCGTTTTGTGTTATGTTGTTCTTTGTGAAGTATAGTTGAATTGTCAAATTGTATTTTATGGCCTAGGTCCCAAGCACGTTCACAAATTTTTGATTTTTCAAATTGTCGTTTCTTTATGTAATTCTTGTGTTCATTTATTCGTACGTTTAATGGTCTCGATGTTTCTCCAATATAAAATTTTCACGTTTTCAGTTTTGTTAAAATGATCTAAGGAAATGCTTTTTTTAACGTATCGCTTAAATTATGAATTTCTGTCAGAGCATAATTATTTTTTCTGAGTTCTTTGGGAATAACACCACATAAAAATGAAAGTTCAAACATTAATGTCAAATTGTGATTACGATATTTGTCATTGCAAATTCTCTTACTTTTTTAATTTTTTCTTTAATTTGTGTTAATACCAATGAAAACGAGGTCTGATTTAGACCTTGAAACGTTTGGACTTTTGATTGAAATATACAGACTTTCAAGTTTATGTGGTGTTATTCCCCAAGAACTCAGAAAAAATAAAAACCCGAGATACCACAACTTTTAATAAATAAACTATCCTGAAATTTTAATGGCGGAGTAATAGTTGGGCCATTTCGTAATGTTCTATTGGGATAACTGTTGAATTTGTAATTAATTTTGAATTAGGAAAATCAAGTCAAATACCTAACTTTTTCGTAAGATTATACATAACCAATCAAACCATTGAAATAACTATGAAACTTGAATCGGTCGAGTTTAATTTTTTAAGAAGAATTCTTTGAAAGCAGGAATTTCTATACAGTGACTTCTCGTAGTTGTTTAAAAAAACGAAGGAAACAGTAAAGGGTTCTTCTAAAATTGAGTCAGAAAAATATTTTTCTGCAATATCAGGGTCTAAAAATGATTTAGTTGTACCAGTATCTATTAATAATTTTAACTTTGGAGTTCCTATAGAAATATAGGGTAAATTCTTTTTGTTGAAAATATTATGAATTTCGGGTAGAACCTCTTGAAAAATTTGATTAAACAAAATTTTCGTAGGGATAATCTATACCGTGACTCTGTCGTTGGTCAACATTTTTCCGCAATATTGTTTAGTTCTTTGAAAACTAAATGAGGGTGAGAATATTGTATAGGGAAGTGAGAAGTGTTTGGGCGAATTGTGCCATGAGAAATACTGCTCAGTGGTGTTGGAGGTGGAAGATTTTGGGGTTGCTTTTGGGGTTTCCAAATATTTCTTGGTGGTCCAAAAACTTGTCTTTCAGTAAGTAAATGTTGAAGTGGTGTATTTATAGGCTAAATATTGACTGGGCCTCTGGGGAATTGATTTTACTGAGGAGCAAATTAATTAGGTTGCGTAAATGTAGGTTGCATTTGAAAAGAAAGTTGAATATTTGGTTGAAATCTATTAAATGTTTGAGAAGAAGATGCAAAATGATGTTGGTTGAAATTTTGTTGTTTAATTTGCTTATTCGAATCATTAGTGGAAGTAGGTTTCGATAAAGAGGGGTTGAGATTTTTGGAGATATCTAATGTGATTATCAGAAATCATGAATTGCTGTGCATCACTCAGTGAAGTTGGTCTCATAGATATTATAACTGATCCTTGAGGTTCACGGTGGCCAGCAAATAAAACTAAAAAATATAATCATTGAAAAAATATCTTTTTACTATTTTTAATATTTTGATCAGTAATAACGTATATCTACATAACTATGAAGAGTACTTAAAGTATTATTAACGAAATTTACCCAAAGCCCTGTGTCATTTCAGCACGACAACAAACGCTTTAAGATAAAAAAAATACGATTCTCGAAAAGACTCGACAGCGGAAGGAGCGATGATGATTTCTACTGGAGAATTCTACGCTGGGGATATAAAAGAAGAACGCCACGATCGCCAGGAGTGATACCGCGACGACTAGCTTATATGGGATTGTTATTGTATTTTTGAATCAGCTGTTTGGATGTAAATAAAGTTCTAGAAAAGTGACAGTGCATATTAGTTTTATAATTTTTAATTGAACCCACGAAGTATATTGCAATTTGGTGTCAGAAGTGGGATTAAGTGCAGTTAACATCCTAATTTGATTTATGGAAACTCGTAGTATGGACGAAAAAATTGCACAGATTCTAGAAAAACGTGACAAGAAGGAAAAACAACATCAAGAAGAAATTCAAAAAAGGTTAGTGAAATCTTTTGATGATAAACTTAAAGTTGAATTAGGAAATCTTGTCACTAATATCGATGAAAAACGTAAAATAGAATTAGAAAATCTTGTTTCCACGATGAAAAGTGAACAACAAAATCTTGTTTCCACGATGAAAAGTGAGCAACATAATTTAATTGAGGATTATTCTCGAAATTGAATGAACAGAGACAAATTGAATTTAAATTATTAGAAAAAAAACGACAACATGAATTTAAGACATTTGAAGAAAAACAAGGCAAAACGGAAGAAAAAAGACAATTGCAATTTGAACAATTAATGCAAATAGTATCGCAAGTTAATGAAACAGTTAATGAAAGAATGCAAATAGTTGAATCAGATATAAAAGAAATAAACGACGACATAAAGATCGTAAAAAATAATGTGGAGACTCTTGAAATCAAAGTAGGTGAAATTTGAAATAAGTGCTATCCAAAACCAGGTAAAAGCTGAAATCAGTTCAATTAAAGACGCAGTACACAGTGAAGTACAAGATAAAGTGGAAACAGCAATTAAAAAATTGCAACAAGATTTGCAGAGAGGAAAATACCAGCACACCGTGAGTACCAAAGGTTCCTTTAGTAAACCACCCACATTCGACGGCAGTTCCTCTTGGCCCATCTATAAACGACAATTTGAGGCCGTGGCTACAGCTAATGGATGGGATAATCAAGAAAAGTCTACTTCTCTGGTAATTTCGCTAAGAGGTCTGGCCCTAGAACTCCTCCAAAGCATTCCAGTCGATGAACAAGGCAATTTCGACAAGATCATCGCCATCCTAGACAAACGCTAAGACAATCAATCCTTGAGCCAGGTATACCAAGTCCAACTCAGTGGAAAAACGCAAAAATCCGGTGAAAGCCTTCAAGAATTCGAAGCAGAGATTAGACGTTTAGTACACATGTCCTATCCAGACCTGCCAGAGGAAACGAAAGACCAGTTGGCCACACAGAGTTTCATAAACGGCATCAGAGATGTGGAAGTTCAAAGAAATTTAAGACTGAGTGGCGTCAAGAAGAGTAATGAAGCTCTACTTCGGGCTTTGGAAGTAGAGGCCGTCATGAACATGTCCAAGCCGAGGGTCCGAGCAGTTTCCTTCAACCAGGAAGAGTCAGAGTCACCATTTCAAGCGCTGCTTGCTGGCCTGAACAAAATATTAGAACGGTCACAAAGAACTGGCACCAGAGGGGCATGTTACCGCTGCGGACGGACAGGATATCTCCAACGTAATTGTCGAGTGAGGCCACCTGAACGATCACCGACCAGAAGTAACCAACAGAACAGCCACATGTCCAGGGACCGTCAGCCAGTCAGCATAAGGGGGCGAATGCTGACTGACCCTCCACCAGCCCCCAAAACGTTATCCATCGGGGGATTTTGCCGTGATAACGGCAGCCTAGTCATCAGAGGTACCATCAATGGGCGAGCAGTCACCATCACCATCGATACCGGCGCCGCTGTGTCCATTGCCAAGTCCAGGGTTTTGAGAGCATCAGAAATTCGTCCAGTTACCAATAACATCCAGCTCAGAACAGTCACCGGCGAGTCCATGTCAATACAGGGTGAGGCAGATGTCGTGCTACAGATAGGGGACAACATGATCCGGCATAGGGTCCTGGTAGCGAATATTGAGGACGATTTTATACTGGGAATGGACCTAATTAGCCAGCATGGATTTATGTTCGACCCGAGATATGATGTTCTTCGGTTCCTAAATCAGGAATTTGTATTGACACGGCCCGTCAACACATCAGTCACCCCCATAAAAATTGTGGCAAAGTCTTCAGCTAGAATTCCCGGTCGAACGGAACAGATTATTCGTGGGCAGTTAGACAGCAATCCTGGGAGCTGCGTTGGAATGGTGGAACCCGTACACTCAGCTCATGACTACTTGGTTGGACGGGCTATAGTTAAAACCGGACGAGATATACCAATCAGAGTCCTGAATCTGTCCAACAACGACATCCGAATTACCAATGGTCAAGAGATAGCTTGTTTCGAGCCAGTAGAGACCATCATCAATTGCGAAGAAGAGTACCAGACGTCGGTGAAGGAGCCAGGGCCCGATAAACAGTTCCTACAACAGTTTGCTGACCATTTGACACACTTGACACCAGAGAACCAGAAGAAAGCCAAGCAATTTATCACAAAACACTGGCAAATTTTTAACAGTAAAATGAACCACCGGTCGCACCAACATCATCCAGCATCGAATAGATACCGGAAAGGCTCAACCCATCAGAATACCACCTAGACGACTACCATTGGAGCAACAACAGGCAGTCGAGGAAAACATCGAGTCCATGTTACAAAGTGGAGTTATTGAGCCATCCATCAGTCCATGGTCTGCTCCCGTCGTGCTAGTTAAAAAGAAAGATGGAACCACCCGATTTTGCGTGGATTACAGAAACCTGAATGATGTCACGAAGAAAGACAGCTATCCACTACCCCGAATCGATGACACTTTGACCACACTAGCAGGCTCCCGTTGGTTCTCCACACTAGACCTAAAAAGTGGATATTGGCAGGTTGGTCTGCACGCAAACGACAGAGAGAAGACAGCGTTCTCCACCAGTAAAGGGCTGTTTCAGTTCACGGTCATGCCCTTTGGGTTATGTAATGCACCCGCTACATTTGAGAGGCTAATGGAGTATGTACTGAGTGGGTTAACATGGAGGACGTGCTTAGTGTACCTCGACGACATTCTAGTCATGGGCCAGACATTCGACGACCATCTGAAGAACCTGGGCGAAGTATTCTCCAGAATTAATAACGCCAACCTGAGACTCAATCCGAAGAAGTGTTCCTTGTTTCAAAAAGAAGTAGAGTTTTTGGGCCACGTAGTGTCCGAGTCAGGAATCCGCACCAACGAAGACAAGATAGAAGCCATCCGTGATTGGCCAGTTCCAAGAGACAAACATGAACTCCGAAGCTTCTTGGGCCTCTGTTCATACTACCGGCGTTTTGTTGAGGGATTTGCCACCATCGCCGCCTATCTACATCGGCAGACCACTGATAAAGAGACCTTCCATTGGAATCAGGATTGCGAAACATCATTCAGGCGACTGAAGGCAGCACTATGTTCCAGCCCAATCCTAGCCTTTCCTACACAGTCCGGCAAGTTCATCTTAGACACCGACGCCAGCAACACAGGTTTGGGGGCCGTCCTATCCCAGGTGCAAGATGGTGAAGAGAGGGTGATCGAGTACTACAGCCGTGGATTCTCGAAGCCAGAAAGAAATTATTGCGTCACCAGAAAGAACTTCTTGCAATAATAAGGGCTGTGACCATTTCCACAAATACCTGTATGGTCGCCATTTCTTAATCCGAACAGATCATATAGCCGCACTCAAATGGCTGCTGGACATGAAGACACCGGAAGGACAACTGGCCAGATGGATGGAGAAATTACAGCAATACGACTTCAAGGTGGAACACCGTGCCGGCCGGTTGCACAATAATGCCGATGCCCTATCCAGAAGACCCTGTAGAGCGGAATGCAAGCATTGTCTGAAGACGGAACAGCGAGAGGGTATCTCCACCAGGCAGATCCGAGTGCAGGCCAATGAAGACTGGACAACGGAACAGTGCATCCAGGACCAAATGGCTGATCCAGACATCGAACCAATCTTGTCACTCAAAATGAGAGGGCACCCAGGCCACGAAGGGACGAGGTAGCTAGATACTCCGGCGTGCTGAAATCGTTATGGGCTCAGTGAGACTCTCTAAAAGTAGACAATGGAATGCTCAAGCGAGTTTGGGAAAGCGCTGATGGACGAGAAACCAAGTCCCAACTGGTAGTTCCGAAGAAAAAGGTACCAGCCATACTCACCGAAGTACATGATGGAATTACCGGAGGCCACCTGGACATGAATAAAACCCTAGACAAAGTTCGCCAGCGGTACTACTGGGTGAATTACTTCGAAGACGTCAGAGCTTGGTGCCGCAAATGTGCCACATGTGCCGCCAGTAAGGGCCCGAAGACCCGAACCAAGGGTAGAATGCAGCAGTACAATGTGGGCGTCCCATTTGAGAGAATTGCCATCGATGTCGCCGGTCCGTTTCCCGAGTCTGAGAGGGGGAACAAATACATTCTGGTCGCAATGGATTACTTCAGCAAATGGCCTGAGGCATATGCGATACCCAACCAAGAGGCAACCACGGTAGCGACGGTGCTAGTAGAACAACTATTCAGCAGGTTTGGCGTCCCGATGGAATTACATTCAGACCAGGGGCGTAACTTCGAATCGAATGTATTCCAGAAGGTCTGCACGATGTTGGGGATCAGGAAAACGAGAACAACACCATTACACCCACAGTCAGAGGGAATGGTGGAAAGATTCAACAGGACCCTGGAACAACACCTATCCAAGGTCGTTAGCAATAACCAGCGTGATTGGGATGAGCATATTCCCCTATTCCTGTTGTCATATCGCTCTGCTGTACATAATAGTACAGGCCTGACCCCAGCCAGGGTCTTATTCGGAAAGGAGCTGCGACTACCATGCGACTTGGCATTTGGCTCCCCCGAAGAACCTCCCCAAGACATCGACGATTATGCCGACCAGCTCCGACATCACATGCTGGCAATACACGAATTAGCCCGAACGCAGATGTTGGCCACCAGTGACCGGATGAAGACGCGATACGACCTCAAGGCCAATTCAGTCGGGTTCCAGGAGAGGGACAAAGTCTGGTTGTACAACCCCCAACGGAGCAAGGGTAAATCCCTAAAGCTTACACCCGCCTGGGATGGTCCATACGAGGTGGACAAGAGGCTTAATGACGTCGTCTACCGAATCCATCGAAACCCCAAGGCTAAATTGAAGGTGGTTCATTTAGATCGACTCGCTCCCTACCATGGAGGGGATGTTTCTGATCGGGACGATCAGAATTAAAGGGGGGGCAGTGTTACGAAATTTACCCAAAGCCGACTCTGTGTCATTTCAGCACGACAACAAACGCTTTAAGATAAAAAAATACGATTCTCGAAAAGACTCGACAGCGGAAGGAGCGATGATGATTTCTACTGGAGAATTCTACGCTGGGGATATAAAAGAAGAACGCCACGATCGCCAGGAGTGATACCGCGACGACTAGCTTATATGGGATTGTTATTGTATTTTTGAATCAGCTGTTTGGATGTAAATAAAGTTCTAGAAAAGTGACAGTGCATATTAGTTTTATAATTTTTAATTGAACCCACGAAGTATATTGCAGTATTATTAACTCTATCATAAAATTTAAGTGAAGATTCATATTGTTATGAATTTCGTGGGTTCAATTAAAATATAAAAACTAATTAACTAATCACTACTTGGTGGAGAGTTTTGTCTCATCATAAAACGAAGTTCTGCCAAAGGAAAAAATTTAAAAAAAAGAGATATTCAAAATTAAAAATTTCACTGTTTTTTCGATTTGATGAGTTTAGTTATTTAATATTTCAGAAACTACTGAATATTAAAAAAAACTCTGGTACATTTTTAGAAGACACAAGAGGTATGAGAAAAAAAATTTGAAAAAAAAATTTTAAAATTATCAAAATTAAAAAATTTTGAATTTTTCAAAATCGTGGAAAGTAACCATCTCGGGGAAATTCTGGCCTCAAATTTTTTTATATTATACCTCTAACATAACTAAAGAAATTCTGAAATTTTCAGAGGGGTGTTCTTTTCGTTTCAAAGATATGAATTTGTGAATTTTGGCAATATAGTTTTTCTTCTATTTTTTCAACTTTTTTCTTGAATATCATTATTCTACCACATGATTACCGAAATTTGAGGTCTAAAATATTTTTCTTATGTTAATGGGATGTAAAACCATAAATATCTCAAAATATATTATAGATTTAACTTTAAATCAAAATTTAAGTAATGTTAAAAGTGTCACACTCTGCCATCTATGTTCCCATCAGTGAAATCACTATTATCGATAGAGCCCATGCCAGAATTCACTAGAGGGCCCTGTTTCTTATGATTATTATTACTAGTACCTGGGTGACCGAGCTTCACTCGTAAATTCAAAGTTCCATCATAAATATACATATAACTTATTTTGAACTACCTAATATAATATTTTTTTCTTGCATTTTTTAAATTACATTGTGTAATCCTACAATTCTGCTCTCTCCTGTATTTCAACCACCCAATATATGCAACTGCTTATAGATAACCCATTCAAAGATTTTTTTAATCACCCTGTATAATTCCACTTGATTCCATATTCCAACCATCCTGTATATGCGACTGCTTTTAGGCCAGTCTACAAGCAAGCTACCCTATAATACATTTATGTCCAAACATTTTCTTAACCACTTCGTATAATTATAATTCCGATTCACCCTATATGTGAAACTTTTTATAAGCTACCAAATATAACATTTTTGTGCTAACATATTTTATATCACACTGTATAACTATAATATTACACCACCATATGTTTTTAACTACCCTGTATATGCATTTGCTTATGGCCACTCATTGTAATATTTTTTGAACCACCATGCATAATTATAATTTCAGCACATCCTATATTGTAACCACCCTGTAAATGCAATTGCTAATGTGCTACCCTATGGGTATAACATTCTGTTAACATTTTTTTAACTACCCTGCAAAACAATATTTTTATCCGCCCTGTATGTAAGCTATCATTAATTTCCAAATAAACAGATAATAACATACAATTTTGAGATATTTTTGTTTTTACATCCCATTAACATAAGAAAAATATTTTAGATCTCAAATTTCGGTAATCATGTGGTAGAATAATGATATTCAACAAAAAAAGTTGAAAAAATAGAAAAAAACTATTTTGCCAAAATTCATATCTTTGAAACGAAAAAGAACACCCCTCTGAAAATTTCAGAATTTATTTAGATATGTTCCAGGTATTATAATATAAAAAATTTTGAGGCCAGAATTTTCCACGATTTTGAAAAATTCAAAATTTTTTAATTTTGATAATTGATTTAAAAAAAAATTTTTTCTCATACCTCTGTCTTCTAAAAATGTAATATTCAGTAGTTTCTGAAATATTAAATAACTAAACTCATAAAATCGGAAAAACAGTGAAATTTTTAATTTTGAATATCTCTTAGGAAAATTTGTTTAAGTTTTTTTCCTTTAGCAGAACTTCGTTTTATGATGAGGCAAAACTCCATCCGAATCGGTGGGGGTCGCGTCCAATTATTTGTCGATTTGACATGGAATGACCCTACCACTTTCTAGAACTTTTATTTACATCAAATATATACAAGAGCTGATTCAAATATCACAACAACAATTCTACATATAAGCTCTTCGCTGCACTAACTCTGCCGCGATTATGGATCGCTCCTTTTAAAACCTGCATCGAAAACTCTCGTACAATCAATCATCAATTCTATAGCTGCCGAGCCATTTCGAGAACAATTTTTTGTCCTAAAAGCGATCGGTGTCGTACTGGAATGAAACTAGGTCCGGCTTAAGAAAATTTCGTTACACCGTCCCCCCCTTTAATTCTGATCTATCCCGGTCAGAAACATCCTCTTCATGGTAGGGAGCGAGTCGATGTAAATGGACCACCTTCAACTTAGCCCTGGGGTTTCGACGGATCCGGTAGACGACGTCATTGAGCCTCTTGACCACCTCGTATGGACCATCCCAGGTGGGTGTAAGCTTTGGGGATTTACCCTTGCTCTGTTGGGGGTGGTACAGCCAGACCTTGTCCCTCTCTTGGAAACCTACTGAATTGGCCTTGAGGTCATATCGCGTCTTCATCCGGTCACTGGTGGCCAACATATGCGTTCGGGCTAATTCGTGTATTGCCAGCATGTTATGTCGGAGCTGGTCGGCATAATCGTCGATGTCTTGGGAAGGTTCTTCGGGGGAGCCAAAAGCCAAATCGCAGGGTAATCGCAGCTTCTTTCCGAATAGGAGCCTGGCTGGAGTCAGGCCTGAACTATTTGTACGGCAGAGCGATGTGCCAACAGGAATAGGGGAATATGCTCATCCCAATCAGGCTGGTTATTGCTGACGACCTTGGATAGGTGTTGTTCCAAGGTCCTGTTGAATCTTTCCACCATTCCGTCTGACTGTGGGTGTAATGGTGTTGTTCTCGTTTTCCTGATCCAAACATCGTGCAGACCTTCTGGAATACATTCGATTCGAAGTTCCGCCCCTGGTCTGAATGTAGTTCCATCGGGACGCCAAACCTGCTGAATAGTTGTTCTACTAGCCCCGTCGTTACCGTGGTTGCCTCTTGGTTGGGTATCGCATATGCCTCAGGCCATTGCGACTAGAATGTATTTGTTCCCCCTCTCAGACTCGGGAAACGGACCAGCGACATCGATGGCAATTCTCTAAAATGGGACGCCCACATTGTACTGCTGCATTCTGCCCTTGGTGCGGGTTATCGGGCCCTTACTGACTGCACAGGTGTCACATTTCCGGCACCAAGCTCTCACGTCTTCAAAGTAATTTACCCAGTAGTATCGCTGGCGAACTTTGTTTAGGGTTTTGTTCATGCCCAGATGGCCCCCGGTAATCTCATCATGTACTTCGGTCAGGATGTCTGGTACCGGAACTGCCAGTTGGGACTTGGTTTCTCGGCCATCGGTGCTTTCCCAAACTCGCTTGAGCATCCCATTCTCTACTCTTAGAGAGTCCTATTGGGCCCATAACGATTTCAGCACGCCCGAGTATCTAGCTCCCTCGTCCCATCGTGGCCTGGGTGCCCCTCTCGTTTTGAGTGACAAGATTGGTTCGATGTCTGAATCAGCCATTTGGTCCTAGATGCACTGTTCCGTTATCCAGTCTTCATTGGCCTGCCCTCGGATCTGTCTGATGGTGATACCCTCTCGCTGTTCCGTCTTCAGACAATGTCCGCATTCTGCTCTACAGGGTCTTCTGGATAGGGCATCGGCAGTATTGTGCAAACGGCCGGCACGGTGTTCCACCTTGAAATCGTGTTGCTGTAATTTCTCCATCCACCTGGCCAGTTGTCCTTCCGGTGTCTTCATGTCCAGCAGCCATTTGAGGGCGGCATGATCTGTCCGGATTAAGAAATGACGACCATAGAGGTATTTGTGGAAATGGTCTACAGCCCTTATTATTGCAAGAAGTTGTTTTTTCTGGTGACGCAATAATTTCTTTCCGGTTTCGAGAATCCACGGCTATAGTACTCTATCACCCTCTCTTCACCATCTTGCACCTGTGATAGGACGGCCCCCAAATCTGTGTTGCTGGCATCGGTGTCTAAAAAGAACTTGCCGGACTGTGTAGGAAAGGCTAGGATTGGGCTGGAACATAGTGCTGCCTTCAGTCGCCTGAATGATGTTTCGCAATCCTGATTCCAACGGAAGGTCTCTTTCTCAGTGGTCTGCCGATGTAGAGGCGTGGCAATGGTGGCAAATCCCTCAACAAATCGCCTGTAGAGGAACAGAGGCCCAAGAAGCTTCGGAGTTCATGCTTGTCTTTTGGGACGGGCCAATCACGGACGGCTTCTATCTTGTCCTCGTTGGTGCCTTGTTTTTGGAACATGGAACACTTCTTCGGGTTGAGTCTCAGGTTGGCATTATTAACTCTGGAGAATACTTCGTCCAGGTTCGTCAGATGGTCGTCAAATGTCTGAACCATGACTAGAATGTCATCGAGGTATAATAAGCACGTCCTCCATGTTAACCCGCTCAGTACATACTCCATTAGTCTCTCAAATGTAGCGGGTGCATTACATAACCCAAAGGGCATGACCGTGAACTGAAACAGCCCTTTACTCGTGGAGAACGCTGTCTTCTCTCTGTCGTTTGCGTGTAGACCAACCTGCCAATATCCACTTTTTAGGTCTAGTGTGGAGAACCAACGGGAGCCTGCTAGTGTAGTCAGAGTGTCATCGATTCGGGGTGGTGGTTAGCTGTCTTTCTTCGCGACGTCATTCAGCTTTCTGTAATCCACGCAAAATCGGGTGGTTCCATCCTTCTTTTTAACTAGCACTACGAGATCAGACCATGGGCTGATGGATGGCTCAATAACTCCATTTTGTAACATGGACTCGATGTTTTCCTCGACTGCCTGTTGTTGCCCCAATGGTAGTCGTCTAGGTGGTATTCTGATGGGTTGTGCCTTTCCGGTATCTATTCGATGCTGGATGATGTTGCTGCGACCGGTGGTTCCATCTTGATTGTTATAAATTTGCCAGTGCTTTGTAATAAATTGCTTGGCTTTCTTCTAGTTCTCTGGTGTCAGGTGTGTCAAATGGTGAGCAAACTGTTGTAGGAACTCTTTACTGGACCCTGCCTCCTTCACACCGACGTCTGGTACTCTTCTTCGCAATTGATGATGGTCTCTACTGGCTCGAAACAAGCTACCTCTTGACCATTGGCAATTCTGATGTCGTGGTTGGACAAATTCATGATTCTAATTGGTATATCTCGTCCGGTTTTAACTATAGCCCGTCCAACTAAGTAGTCATGAGCTGAGTGTACGGGCTCCACCATTCCAACGCAGCTCCCAGGATGCTGTCTAGCTGCCCATGAATAATCTGTTCCGTTCGACCGGGAATTCTGGCTGGAGATTTTGCTACAATTTTTATGGAGGTCGATGAGCTGTTAACGGGCCGGGTCAATACAAAATCCTCATTTAGCAACCGAAGAACATCATATCTCGGGTCGAACATAAATCCATGCTGGCTGATTAGGTCCATACCCAGTATAAAATCGTCCCCAATATTCGCTACCAGGACCCTATGCCGGATCATGTTGTCCCCTATCTGTAGCACGACATCTGCCTCACCCTGAATTGACATGGACTGGCCGGTGACTGTTCTGAGCTGGATGTTACTGTTAACTAGCCGGATCTCTGATGACCTCAAAACCCTGGACGTGGCAATGGACACAGCGGCGCCGGTGTCGATGGTGACGGTAATTGCTCTGCAATTGATGGTACCCCTGATGACTAGGCTGCTGCTATCTCGGCAAAATCCCCGGATGGATACTGTACTGGGGGCTGGTGGAGGGTTAATCAACATTCGCCCCCTTATGCTGACTGATTGAAGTTTCCCTGGTTGGTAAGGTCGGTTTGTTGGCTACCCCTGGTTTGTGATCGTTTCGGTAGCATTACTCTGCAGTCACGTTGAAAGTGTCCTGTCCGTCCACAGCGGTAACAGGCCCCTCTGGTGCCAGTTCTTTGTGACCGTTCTAATAGCTTGTTCAGACCAGCCAACAGTGCTTGAAATGGTGACCCTGGCTCTTCCTGGTTGAAGGAAACTGCTCGGACCCTCGGCTTGGACATGTTCATGACGGCCTCTACTTCCAAGGCCCGAAGTAAAGCTTCATTACTTTTCTTGACACCACTCAGTCTTAAATTTCTTTGTAGTTCCACATCTCTGATGCCGTTTATGAAACGCTGTGTGGCCAACTGGTCTTTCGTTTCCTCTGGCAGGTCTGGGTAGGACAAGTGTACTAACCGTCTAATCTCTGCTTCGAATTCTTGGAGGCTTTCACCGGATTTTTGCGTTTTCCCACTGAGCTGGACTTGGTATACCTGGCTCAAGGATTGATTGTCGTATCTCTGGTCCAGAATGGGGATGATCTTGTCGAAATTGCCTTGTTCATCGACTGGAATGCTTTGGAGGAGTTCTAAGGCCGGACCTCTTAAGGAAATTACAAGAGAGGTAGATTTTTCTTGGTTATCCCATCCATTAGCTATAGCCACTGCTTCAAATTGCCGTTTATACATGGGACAAGATGAACTGCCATCAAATGTGGGTGGTTTACTAAAGAAACCTTTGGTACTCACGGTGTGATGGGATTTCACTCTCTGCAAATCTTTTTGTAATTGTTTAATTTCGGTTTTCACTTTGTTTTGGATGGCACTGATTTTATCTTGCACTTCATTTTGTACTGTATTTTTAATGGAACTGATTTCAAATTTTACCTGGCTTTGGATGGAATCGAGGTCATCTACTTTTGTTTCAAGAGTATCCACGGTATTTTATATGGTTTTAATGTCATCATTTAGCTCTTTTATGTCTGACTCAACTATTTGCATTCTTTCATTAACTGTTTCATTAACTTGCGATACTATTTGAATTAATTGCTCAAATTGTAGTTGCCTTTTTTCTTCAGTTTGGCCTTGTTTTTCTGCAAATTTCGAGAATAATCCTTCCATTAAATTTTGTTGTTTTTCTTCCATGGCAGTGACAAGATTTTGTTGTTCGCTTTTCATCGTGGAAACTAGATTTTGCTGTTCGCTTTTCATCGTGGAAACTAGATTTTGCTGTTCGCTTTTCATCGTAGTGACAAGATTTTCTAATTCTATTTTACGTTTTTCATCAAAAGATTTTACTAACCTTTGTTGAATTTCTTCCTGAGGTTGTTTCTCTTTTTTGTCACGTTTTTCCAGAATCTGGGCTATTTTTTCGTCTAGTCCCTCCGAAACCTGCTTAACTATTTTTTTGGTAGTTTCTTCAATTTTTTTCATGTATAAATCAAAATACGATTTTAACTGCACTTGATCCTGCACTTCTGATCACCAAATTGTTATAAATTTCGTGGGTTCAATTAAAATTTAAAAACTTATTCACTACCACTTTCTAGAACTTTTATTTACATCAAATATATACAACAGCTGATTTAAATATCAAAACAACAATTTTACATATAAGCTCTTCGCTGCACTAACTCTGCCGCGATTATGGATCGCTCCTCTTAAAACCTGCATCGAAAACTCTCGTACAATCAATCATCAATTCTACAGCTGCCGAGCCATTTCGAGAACAATTTTTTGTCCTAAAAGCGATCGGTGTCGTACTGGAATGAAACCAGGGCCGGCTTAAGGAAATTTAGTTACAATATTGATTCTGTCTTAAAAGGCTAAGATCAAACATCAATCCAGCTTCATTTCTACGATCACCAAAATTTCTCATAAGCAATTCTTTTATAGATCCCCAATCTTTACATACACTAGAATTAAAAACATCGCGTGCTTGTCCGGATAATTTTGAATAAATTCCTTCAACTAGTCTTAAATTAGAAATGCCATGTAAATCGACTGGATTCCAAAACATATTGATTAACCTATCAGCAATATCTATATACCTAACTTATTCACGTGTATTTCCGTCAAATAAAGGAACTAATTCTAAATATTTAATTACAAATGTTGGTCTGTTTGCACCAACTTGTTCTGCAATTTTTGGCAAATGCATAATTCTCGATGAATTTAAATTAATACTATTTACTAAACAATTATTTTCCTCAATGGAATTATTTTCTCTTAACTCTAAATTACTTTCTGCTATAGAAAGATTCGAAATCAATTAACTTAAATCCAACTCGATTTCAGACTTTTCCGGGATCGGAGATAATGAAGAATTCGAAATGGAAATGTAAAGGAGAGCGATTTACCAATACAATTTCATCCTTCGCTTGTACAGTTGTGAAGGTAATCCTTATTTATTGAAAAAATGAAATACGATGTTGCGTCCGGCTGCTTCTACTTGAAAGATGCAGAATAGGGGTTAATGTATCACGTAACTTGCATCTCAATCTATTCCATTTGAAAGTCTTCGGGAACTGAATCCACATTCATGTTAAAATAGCGAGGAAAACATTTTCATGGAAACCGCTGTCTTCTCATGCTTTGAATATTTGGAATCGTAGATGAAATTTGTAGCTTAAAATATCTATATATTGTGCGTATTTTTAAGAAGTAGTAACGTTTTCCTTTTCTAAATACGGAAAGTCTGACAGATTATTCTGCATAAGATGCTGTTTCCACAATTTTAATTTGCGCTCAAAGCCCTGAATTGTATCATACAAATTGTGGATGAACTGTCCTTTGCCTTGAAGTTCCACCCAGATCATTGAGATGCTGAGTCATGTGGATAAGAAACCCGAAATCGCACATCCATTATTTATTACCAAAATGAGGAAAGGCATATTCTTTCATATCCATATTCATATCGCTTTTTAACCGACTTCAAAAAGAAGGAGGTACTCAATTCGTCTGCATCTATGTTTTTTTATGTTTGTTCAGCGATTACTCGCAAACGGCTCAAGGAATTTCTACCGTTTATACTGGATCCTGTTCCGGGTGATCGCGAATTGGTCCATATTTTTTCCGATAACATAGCTTGTATCGTTTCTTAGAAAATGGGAAAAAACTTTTTTACCGACTTTCTTATACAGTAAGCTTTGGTGGAGTCGCCGGCATTAAAAATATGGAAAAATTTTCTGTTCGCAACATGGGATATAATAAATTAAAAAGAATTTTTATCAGTTCTGGGAGATCCCGCAGCGGTCCTATATATTTTTTTCAATAACAGCTTGTACCGTTCTTTAGAAAATCGGGAGAATCTTTTTTAACAACTTTTTTATACAGTAAGCTTTGGTAGAGTTGCTGGTATTAAAAATATGAAAATGTTTCTGTTCGGAACTTGGGTTAATGTTTAAATAAATTGAATTAATCAAAATAATGTCAGTTAATCAACTTCATAGTGAAGATTTTCGATTAGTCTGTATATACAGTGTGTATTCATAAATCAAATGATTTATTTTTATTAATAATTTTAAGAGACAAAGTTATTCTTCATAAACAGATTTGCGTGGTCTAAAACGTACACTGTAATCATATCATGTCATTTTTTTTACTGTAGATGAGGTTTGTCATCAAATAGGTTTTTGATTAAAAGTGAAATGTCTCTATTTTTATTAATATCCAAAATTGTTATCAATTCTAATTAGAATTAAAAACTGCATCCACTTATACCATTGTACTAAAAATTATATAATAAGTATTTATGTAACTTTTTCAGCTATATACCAGGTTTTTTTGTTTTTTTTTTTATATCTTAAACTGTAATCAAACAAAGTTTATCAGAACTGAAAACTGCATCCAATTGTGCTGTAATATTAAAAATTGTAATAAATTGAAAGTTGATTAGAAATGAATCGAAATGAATGTCAGTTAATTAAGATGGAGGTTCTTAGTTGGTTTCTATATACAGTGTGTCTTCACAAGTTGGACTCAAACGGAAAACGTTTGTATGAATATTATTTAAAAAAAAAGTTATACTTCAGACAAATATTTGCATGGCCAGAAACGTATACTGTAATCATTAGATGTAACTTTTTCAACTGTATATGAGATTTGTCAGCAAATATGAATTTTGCGTAAAAGTAAAATACTTTATTTTTCATAATATATAAAATTCTTATCAAACAGGAGTAATAAGAATTATAAAATGCATCTAATTATGCCACATCACTAAAAATTGTATAATAAATCTTCATGTCCCTTTTCCAAATTGTGTAGTAAGTTTGATAAAGAATATTAATTTTGTTTAAGTTAAGTACCTTTATTTTTAATAATACCTCAAATTTTTATCATACAAAGTTTATTAGAATTCAAAACTACGTCTTATTATACTATATCAATTAAAACTATATAACGATTTATTATAAGATTCCGCGGAAAGGAAACTATTAAATGAATGTCAGTATAATTAACCGACCTAAAGAATGATTATACTCAGATCGTTTACAATATAGTGGATCCACCTAGGTTAGAATCATATACAAAATTTTCTTAATACATATTTACAAACAAGTTATTCTATTCAACAGTCAATGAGGTTGGTCCAACTAATAAATGATGCTTAAAAGTAATATACCCTATTTTCGACAATATCGAAAAAGTTAATTAGATTTGAAAACTGCTTCCAATTAAGCCATTGGATCACTAAAAATTGTAAAGTAAATACATTATAAAAAAACAAAAACCGTCTTAAAAAAAACTTAACTAAAAAGTATGAAATAATTTTTTGGTACAACAATTAAATACCTTTTCTGAAGTGGGAAATTGAACAGCGAACTTGCGAAGTACAACTTATAAATGTGCTTCCCAAAATATTTTCTCTTCAGCTTGGCACCGAAGGGTTGGCTTCTCCAGATTCTCGGCACCTGTGCCAACGTACAAAGCGCCAACAGGATTCTAAATTCACGGTGATTTAACCCAACTAAGGCTGCTGTGACGCGTCGGAAAGGTTAACTTTGCCGTGATAAAACGGAACTTCTTGGGGCCGTCGTTAGCCAGTTGTGCTAGCTAATATCGAAGTGTGCTGTTCGATTTTGAATGCAGAAGCTGTTGCTATGATGCAATAGGTTAAGTTGTATCAACTGCTACAAACGTGAAAAAATATGAAATTTGGGCTTTTCTTGGAAATGCGAATTCCTTTTTTTGTTCGCTTTTCGAATCAATTAAAAGTTGAAAAAATTTGTAGGAAAACATTTTCCAGAATTCTCACATCTATTTTCCCGTATTCCTGAATCTATTTTCCCCGATTTCTCGAATCTATTTTCAAACATTTCATAAATAACTTGCTATTATGAACACCCTGTATATATTTTTCGACATTCTGCTTATGGGACATATTTTTGGAGGCACCCTGTATCTTTTAATTACTATATATATATATATATATATATATATATATAGGGTGAGTTTTTTTGATGATCAGTAAGGGGATCTCGGAAACTAGCGGAGGTAGAGCAATGGTTAAATTGGGAAAGATTTGCAGTTCTACTGGCCCAATTTAATGCCACTTTCGGATATTTGTAAAAAGTCATGGCTTACTAGATATTTTGAAAAAACGAAATTCTGTCGATTTAGTCAAATCCCTCTAGCTCATTTGTTTTAGATTTTATAAAAAAGTGTAAACATCAAAATTAAAGGGAATTGTATCCCGAATATGATTGTCATGTCCTCGTTTGCGTGACAGCTCTCGTTTTGGAGATATGACACAAACTTATATTTTTTTTAATGTAAATCATAGTTGGCTATGACCTCAAAAAATCGGACATTTTTAGAGCTTTTCACCAATATAATACTCGATATAGTTATTCATAAATAACGGAGTTATGGATGCTTTTCTCTCTTATTTTCACTTTCAACGTAGTTAGCCATGAAATAGATTGATTTACTAATAACTATTAGCCAGCTAATTTTTGCCAAGCCACGACCTTGCTCTCCAACCACGCTCTCTCTAAGGTTGCTGGTGAGCGGCAGTATTACTACGTCTTAAACGGGTTTCATTCAACATACTATCAACTTTTAGAATATTCATATGTAGTGGTCTTGTTGACACATATACTAAGTGTTTACTTAGGAAGCAAACGGCCGGGGTTCGATTCCCCATGATAAAGACGGTTTTTGTAATATAAATATATATAAATTATTTCGTATGTCCTTGGAATGTGGCGCTGTTGAACAGATCACATGACTATTAACCAATGAGATCTTGGCGCGGCTGAGCACATGGTAATTAAAAAAAGAGAGCACTTCAAGGGACACATGGCAATTGCTTAACCACTTCATCACAACCCGCCATATTACCGGTATTACAACGTTGTCATATGTCTGCTGTCAACCGTATGCCGCACCACCAGTGTTCCCTACCACCTAACCAACTCTGTGGCGTACCTGTCAGCTGTCAACGTTACGTGCCGTCCTATGATGTACCTGTCAACGTTTCGTGCCATCGTTCTGTGACATACGTCAGCTATAAACTTTCCGCGCAACTGTCGTACCTGTCAACACCTCTTCAAACCTATACGCCATGTCACAGCAGCCCTATTCCAATAGCCGTTATCACCAGTTAACCTTTACGATGTGTCACAGCAGCCCTAGTTGGGGCCCCACAGTCCTGTTCGCTTCGCCACTGTCTGAGAAGGAAGCCCCCTTGTTCACTGAACAAATGACACCCTCGAATGAGTTTCACCCCCGCCAAATGCCAAAAGGGCCTTAAATCTGATGAATACACCCCGTTTACACCCCCACGTTAAGACAAAATGGCTCTAATTACGCAGTTTCTCACCCCTAAACCGTCTGCTCACGATGGCGGTTTCAAGGTCATCGTGGTAAATTTTCGCTAATTTTAACCTTAGAATCTCTTATGGGAAATTACATGTATTTTTGGTCGATTTTATGCTCGGAGTAACATAACTTATTTACTAACGTTATACACAAAACATTATTTTAGACATAACAAAATTTTTTGCTCCTCCCTCCTCTTTCTAGCATTAATATATCTTAGAGTAGTTTCTTTAACTTTATCTGTTTTCTGTATATGTAATCTATACACATTTCAATCTTAGAGTGTCTATTCACTTCGGTTGCAGTTATTTTAAATATTTTAATGTTGATGCTTAAAACAGTGTTTAATTCTCTATTCTAAGTTAATTTCTGAATAATTTTCATATAAGAGTATGATATAAAATTTACCCACCTGTATAGACACTATAAGCTGCAGTAAAGTGCTATTTGGACCCCAAACTTCAGTGCCTCTCCCCATCCAGGTACCCAACAAAGAAACGCAAACTTTTCCTTCAATGTACAAATTTGGATTTAGCCTTTCTGAACTATAACTGATGTAATGAACTAGTGGAGGAGATCGAGGATAATCTGAACTGAGCTGTATGTCAAACAAAAACAATCCATCTTCATATGGAGTTTTCGATGGACCACGAATCATAACGGACAGAAGATCTATTCGATTTCCATAGAAACGCACCCAAACTCCCGGTGGAAGAGAATCTCTCAGAAGTTTGTACTCCTTTTGGACAGCTTTAACAAACCTGAAATACGAAAATCATATGGTTAACTACACTAAGCATAAATATTATGTGAATATTTATAGATAATTATATTTATCAGTTTAAAACAATTTTTTGTAAAAAATAATACAATTTTAGCGTATTTGTCGTATTCGAATATGGTGTATAATTACATATTTCACTAATTTTTTGATGCCGTATAAAGTGATCCTTTCTGTTAACTTTCAATTGTAAAAGAATGAACTAATCAGTTTTGGTTGTAGCGCGAAAAGTCATTCAAGAAAAAACAAATCCAGAAAGATTTTGGATTCCTGAAAAATCTTGTATATTTTAAGTTGAAACTATCTACAAAAGAACGATGTCACCATTTTTGAAGTCGATGAATTGATAACTAAACAATAAATACAATTTATGATGTGTAAATGTAATGTCAAAAAATTGACAATACGGAATAGGAATCCATTAACGATGCGGTCATAAAATTTAATAGTATTGAAGATTTGGAGCATTACTGAGTGGGTTATTTAGTCACCCAGTGTTAGAGTCACTTAACTTAACTTGGATATACAAGGTGGAGCATTTAACTTGTGACAAGATAATATCTCAAGTAGATTCCATTATTATCTATCTATATACTATTATAAAATTGTAGTTGTCTGTTTGTTTGTTAACTCATCACGTAATAACTACTCAACTATTTTTGTTGTAAAGCTTATAGTTTGACTTAAAATGTGGTATACATTACGAGTTGCTTGGCCCGTCCGCATACAAAAAAATCAATGGGAGTCAGGTCTGGCGATCTTGGAGGCCATGGTATAGGGCCAGTCCTCTCAATTCACGCGTTTGGGAATGTAATCGCCAGGAGCTTTCTGACAAATCGGTTATAATGTGCTCGACAGCCAACTTTACAACAGTTCAAATGTAAAAATCTGATAATTAAGAAAAAAAAACAAAAAAAACAAAAACCGTATGATATCTAGATGTTATATGGGCTACATAATATAGCACATGAGCCCACCTATCTGCCCTCCAAGTTTGGCGAACCTTCTACAAAACACCCTGTATACAAGATAGTTTAAATGTAGATGGAAGTAGAGTTATAACTATAGAAAGCAGTTTTTAAAAATGTTGAATAAAATTGTTATATGAGGTAGACCATGAGCAGTTGCATCCTGCTATATGGAATACCTGAAATATGTGGCAAAGCAAAATTATATTTTAGACCAATCAATAGAGCATGAATTAACTGATAATGTGTAAAAAATACTATCAGGATACCGACTATGCCATCACATTAACAAAGATTCCTAGCGATATTTTGCTATGTTTTCTACTCGCAACAATGGTTTTTTACTTTGTTATAAACAATTGAAGCAAGAAAATTACGTTTTTTCTTTCTTAGCATGTTTATAAAATCAAAAATAATAAACTAATCTCAATGGTGTCAACAGTTCAACTGTGAAGTATGAAAATACCAATGAAATGAGCCCAGGCTTCATCCGATTGGATCATTAGTAAAAGGAAAAACAAAAAATACTGAAAAATGCAGCATTTTTTTAAAAAAATCGTATCTTCGTCACTTTAGAAGCTGTAGAACTGGGCTTATAGGAACTGATAGTAATTTACATCTATTTTATGTATGCCAAAACCAGACGCTACCGGTTTATTAGTTTTTGAAAAATTGTGAGATAAAGTTTTCTGTACACTATTTTTGCATTGTGTCCCTATGCGTCATAGATAATCAAATTTCAATTTTGAAAAAAGTTGTTGAAAGTAGAGGTGTCATTCTACAAAGCCTCTATTCTCATTTTTCACTAAATGTCTGTGAAATATCTGAAAAATGTTAGCAAACATGACAAAAAATGGGCGAGCGTATGAATGTATCCAAGGAGTGGGGGAAACACGGTTGTTGAGGGGAAGCGTACAGTAATATATAGTAGAGGCACATACATAGATCATTTTAATATGTAAAATCCTCACAAGTAAGAATTTTTCTAATGACCGCTCTCTTTCGATGTTCCGTAAACCCAAAATCCACAAATTAAAGCAAAAACGAGAAACCATTTACATATAAATATATTATTAAACAAACAGTTCTCATTTGATATAATAAAATCGAACAAATCACTCTGTATAGAAGTTTTTAGCGATTAGATTCTTTCACCATCTGTCAGAGTGACAGTTACTATCGATAATAATTATTGTTAGCAGTTCCCCTCGACAACCGTGTTCCCCCCACTACTCGAACACATTCATACGCTCACCAAATTTTGGTCATTTTTGCTAACATTTTTCGTATATTTCACAGACATTTAATGAAAAATGAAAATAGAGGTCTTACATCTCGCGTCTTCAAATTTAACGAAATGTTTCAAATACATAAAGAAGTGTTCGAGAGGACATTCAATTGTGGGAAGCGCAACTGATGAAGGTTCCTTGACCAGAAACAATATATGTTATATATAATGTATATTGTCTTGCGTACACAGGAATGACATTCGAAGAGAGTAGAAAATAGAGGCGTTGTAGAATGATACCTCTACTTTCAACATCTCTATTTTGAATTGATATTTGACGATCCATGTCGCATAGAGACACACTGCAAGAATAGTCGACTAAAAACTTCAGCTCGAAATTATTCAAAAACTAATAAACCGATAGCGCCTGGTTTAGTCACGCATAAGGTAGATATCAATTACTATCAGTTCCCATAAACCCATTTCTACAACTTCGATAGTGACGGACTTATGATAATATAAAGAAAACCGCTAAATTTTCCAGTATTTTTTGTTTTTCCCTGTTACTAAAGATCTTATAGGATCGATCCTGGGCTCATTTCATTGGTATTTCCATGCTTTACAATTCACCTGTTGACACTATTGAGATTAGTTTATTATTTTTCATTTTATAAACATGCAACGAAAAAAAAACGCAATTTTCTTGTTCCAATTGTTTATAATAAAGTAAAAAACCATAGTTGGGAGTGGACAAGCTAGCAAAATACCACTACAAATCATTCTTAATGTGATGGCACAGGCAGTATCCTGATAGTATTTTTTGCATGAAAAAATCTCTATTGATTGGTCTATTTACATATTGTGTTTAACACAATGCTAGAAAAAGTTGCATATAACGGCCGGTAAAAATTATAGTTTACGAAGTGGCCCAAAAATTATCAGAAATAATTGTTATATAACGTATAGGGTGGAGTAGAACTATAGTTAGGTGGTTCAACAAAGTTAGAAAACAATGTTATATTGGATAGTCCATATGTTTCATAAACGGATAAAACCGCGGGTAACAATATATAACTAGATACTTGTAACATAAATAATGTTACAATCGTTCTCTTAGATAGGCCATGTGATTTAGAGCGCTACAATTAATATCACAAATTTTATTAAACGAGCTGCACATTAGGGTGTTTCATTTTTAGGCGATATTTTTGTTTTTTCAGTCCTACTTGAAAATCTGATAATTTATAGAAAAAGAAAAATATTATCACCGAAAAAAAAATTCTAAGTTAATTAGAAGCCTCACTCATTGAAAAATTCGATTTCCCATATAAATAACACAGACTTTTTTTTCGATTTCTACTCGATTTTTCGGTATGAAAGTTTTTGTTTTTTGTTTAGAAAAAATAAAAATACAGCTTTTAGGAAATTAAATTTGCTACAAAAAAGTTCCTTTGAGCCAACACTCTCCAACCAACAGCTTTTGAGTTGTAGAGCTGAAAAGGTGAATGTTAATAATAATGGATACCAAATTCTCTTTAAATTGGATTTTTTACGTCTTACATTAGATAATAATTACAATAAACGCTGGAAAGTTATTAAATTGTTAATTTTAGAAACGAGATTTTATGTTTAGTAAATATAAATTACAATGTTTAACATTAGAATTACTAATTTTTTTTTCTTTCATTTCTGAGTTGGTAAAATTAATCTCTGTTTATTAGCAGGGGGAAATTGCTTTCTTACCACAACTTGTAATAAGTATTGCTGCTGTTTTTCGTTATAAGTTAAACTCCGGTTATATGATTCTATTAATTGAACTCCTCGTTCAGCAGTATAATTTACCACGTGTAATTTTTTTAAAATGACATCCAGATCAATGAAAATCTGATAAAGATTATAATACGACTTTAACGATTTTAATAAATTTACATGTCTTAAATGATACTGCTGAACGAGGAGTTCAAATAACCCGAGTTTAACTGTCTGCACTCTTTGTCTTCTATACTATCACAAGCTAATAGTCCTTAAGGTGTTGTGATCTTACCAATTAATAATTCAAGCTAATTACTGTCAAAATCCATACTATTATGTCACCGTTTTTTTGCGAACTCTAATTTTTGAAATACCCTATGAAACTCTTTTTTTTCTTCTAACTTTATTAATTTAAAAGACACCACATTAAATCCAGCAACTACTTAATTATGGTATACATTATATGTCAAATTATTCAGTTGCAATAATTCCATTAAACCATAAACTATCTGCATATAGAACTATGATTCACAGAGCATACTCTATTCCTTTATCCAAACGCCAATCTAACTAATGAAGTCATTATTATACGTTGTATAGCCACAAATAACGGTTTTCATACTAGTGGAATCAAAAGTTATATTTTTTTTGCAAAGAACGACAGTTATATATCAAAGTATTTATTCCCTTCTGAAAAGTATCTAACATACTTAGGAAATGTCAGTGACAGAATCGCCAAACTATTTGAACCTCATAACATCAAAGTCGGCTTCAAATCTCAGAATAAAGTTTCAAACATTGTTTTCAACGTCAAAAATAAAGACAACATATATAGCAGTCCTGAAGTTTATAAGTTAATATGTCCTGATTGTTTTATGTACCTAGAAAAATTTATCACCGCTTATTTAAATATCAAAACAGACTCCACGTCTTCAAATCATATACTTGATTTAGGTTAATATTTTCGAAATCTTGGGGATACAAAAATATTGCAATGTCAAAGCCTGTATCATGAAATTTCAATAATAGCCAATTTAGAAATACAACGAAGCTCGGCCTTTTCTGACACTAACATCCTTAAAGATCAATTAAATTGTAATAGAAGTATTTTGCTCGTTTTGTTAATTTTAGAGCTCCTTCTTAGCATTTATTTAACAACATAATGCATTTCATGTATTTAAATAATGCTTTAAATAACTTTACCTGCTGCCTTGCATATTCTCGTAAATTATCTCAGGTTTCGTCGATTGAAAATGACACGAGATTGAGTCGAAACTATAATCACGCTTTAAACGTATCTATTCAAGTGTGTGTTTTTTTCAACACTACGAATAACAATTTTCCCAGTATTGTTTTTGTAAATTGTACTTGGCACTTTTTTTTATTAATGTGAGACGTTTTCGCAACATTTCGTAGGTACTCACTATTACAAATATTTCTTTCGAAACTAATATTTGCTGGTTATTCAAGGGCTAATCATTACTTTAATTATCCCGTTTGATACGCAAAACCACAGCGGAACATCATTTTGGCTTTCTTTTTTTGGGTTGGATAGATTTTAGGTCTTTACCTCTAAAACTCATTCAGTCATTATACCAATAAAGTCACGAGTTCTAGTAAAATTTAGATTTTATCAGAGTTTAATATTGTATAATTTTGGTGTATTAACTAATTGATTATACAGTGCTTACACACATGTATTGTTGTTTAGCTTTCGTATTTCCCTAAATTATTAACATTTCAATTTACGGATTACCATTATCGTGTTAGATTTTAGAAGAATAGTGGTTGTGTCATAGATGTCTAGATTTGTTTTAATTTGAGTTAACTTGTTTGTAGTTTTCTCATACCTTTTGCAGAATTTCTAGGAACATTCTATACTAGGTTGAAATTATAGCTCTTCAAACATCTTCACTTTGCTAAATGTATCTCTTTTTAATTTAAAGAGTTTTTTCCAATATCAAGATTTGGGAATCATTTCCAGATTTTAGAAATTTATCTCAAACTATACATTTGCATTGCAACTATTGTTAATTACTTTCTAAACTTTATACTTGTTGCTATAATATTAATCCATCTATATACAGAAGCCCAACAGAAAGTGCAATTCGGAATTTTCCCATATTTACATTAGATAAAGAAATCCAGAGAAACATCAATTTTACTAAAAAAGTAATAACAATTAGGATTGCAGGAGATAGTTATTAACAAAATTGACCTTGCTCTTTTCTAAAGTACGTGCAAAAACACGTAATAAAAAAAATGTAAAACTTTCAAAAGTGGCAGTTAATTTACTCTTATACCGTCCGGATGTACTTCATTGAAACTTAGGAGTATCGAAGATTTTATTACAAAAGTCAATGATTTTCGTCTATCGAAACTATTTTATGTCGTGCTAACATCGGAACTCTAGGCTAAAATTTCTGTACCACTCATTATGTCATATTGTAAATAAATATCAGAAATAAAGTGAAAGACCATCTCCAATATAAAACTCTCAATATTAACAGTTTGAAACTTACTTACATTGTTAGAACTGCATTAATAGTTTTTCTCGAAAATCTTAAAGCTAGCGATTCTTTTATTAATGAGCACTCGGCCCCAGAATCGAAATAAAATGGAAAGGACTCACCAATATGTTTTAATGTACCAAATCAAACTGCTGCCAAGACTTAACACTGATCTTCCGTCACAGTATCACTGGCAAGTGATGTGTGTTCCACACGATTATGTTGCTATGTTAATCGAAATATAAAGTTTTGTTACCCGCGACCAAGTGATAATTGTTCTAAACATAACTGGAATTAGACACTGCGGAGACAAACCTTCGAGATCACGACTTAGTGCAAAAAATAACATGCTACCCTGTAATGGATTTTCTTCCATCACCGGACTAGTAGCTAAACACCGTACAGCTGCGTCAGAACCGGCAGTTTCAAAATTAAACCGTGGTAATTGCAGCTCCATTGGTTCCGCACTAGTCCTTCACTAGTTATCGCGTAGCTATTCCAGGCACTGATCCCACTTCTGATGTCGGGTTATTCATTCCTTCGGATATATGTGGGCTGGACATTTTATTTGACAAATAATAATCACACTAAATTGGCCGAAGGCATCATAATGATTTACCACTGGAGTTCCAAACTATACAAACAATAGATCATACTAATAATGACCAATTAATCTCAAGTAATAGCGAAAAGTAAGCGGTAATACGTTATTACAATAATGTTCTAATTTAATGCATAATAGTAATTTCTGAGAACCCAAACGAGTCCTTGATCAAAGGGATAGCAATCTACACTCGTCTATCACCCAAAGATAACTGATTTCGTTCGGTCCTTTTGGCTAAGTACCGGCCTAAGTCTTGGGCTGGGGATTGTACCGAACTGACAATGGGCCTAAGAGGAATGTCCGGCTTATGAATCTTGGGTCAGTAAATTTTCGGAATTTTAGTAGACTTTTCACGGTTATCATCCGGACCACATTGTACGCATAATTAGTCAGTCTCAACAACCACCGACTATACCAACCCCGTCGGAAACAGATCAACAACACTGGAAAGCCTTCCTTCCGTACATTCGAGGAGTCACTGACAAAATAGCACGGATTTTACACCGACATTAAATAAAGACAGTCTTCAATACCACTCAAACTATAGCCAACTTAACCGGGAACCCTAAAGATAAAGTACCTAACGATGATCGAGGACTTTACGAAATTCCATGTCGCGATTGCCCACAAACTTACATCGGTCGTACCAACAGGCACATCAACCATCTTATATATGAATATTCTATGTAAGTTCGTAAAAAAGATCCGACTTCAGCTCTCGCGCATCATCATATCCAAACAAGGCATTTTATCAACTTCGAGGACAGTGGGACTATTACATCTCTCAATTCCCTTACGGCATTCACTATTCGCGAAGAAAAACAACCACTCTGTCTAAACCGACGCGATGATAGTTCCCGCCTTCCTACAGTATGGACCTCCGTAACTGCCAGATTAAACAAACCAGACACGTCCTTCAACACCCAACTAATCACCCCTTCAACACGTAAATAAAAGAAGCAGAGCAGCAAATTTTTGCTTTGCATGTGAGGTATCAGTAGAAATGCTTAGATGTTCTGATTAAGTTCTTAAATAAATATTTAATTGTAAACGCAGAATTGTTCAGTTTGAATATTAATAAATTAAAAATGCGGTAGTCTCAATCTTACCTCATCAAATGACAAAATACTACCGTAAGGTTATTAAAGAATCCGGAAACCGAACAAGGATGATTCTGGGAAAACCCTTACGGATGACCAATGCATATTGATTAGTATAATATGTAGCAGTATAGTAGTGATGATTTTTGAATTTTTGACGGAAGGTAAGAATTTATTATGAAATGAGCTATCATGATTGCCTGATGTATCAAATACAATACCCACATATTAGAAGTTGTTAAAAGTACTTTGTTCCTACTAAAATAATTTTTTAGATGAATTTCAAACATTCCTAGAAGTGGTAACAAAAGTGATAATGTATAGTAAATAAGTATTGTTTTTGTTTTTATTAAATATTCCATATTGAGGTTATGTCGATATGATCTTGATCATATACTTTTAGTATTAATTATATGTATTTTGATAACCAAAATTGCTGGCAACGTTGCTCTAAAAATTTCTCGTTTTGTGGTGTTTGGAACGTATATCGTTTCACGATACGTCAAATAGATGATTACCGAAAAGTGAAACCCTCAAAACCCACATTTAGTAACTAAACTAAATGCATTACTAACCTTTGGAGATCAGTTGACTCAAATTTAGTGGTATAATAATGGTGTGTTGAAGGTGCTTCATCAACAATAGCATAAGGTTCATATACGATTTTCTTTATATCAGTTTCCTTTGGACGTAAAGGGCTTAGAACTGAAAACGAATCCTCGGGTGTCGTTGGACAGCTTGGTAAAGGCGTCGAACTAGATGGAGATGAGGCATTTTCTGATGCTTTCGTTAGTACTGAAAAAGCTTGATTTCCACCAATTCTGCTTATAATTTCGGCGTATACCAAATCCATTCGTATTTTAAGCATGGATAATAGTTCTACGCATAAATTGTCTTGCGAAATATATGACATTTCAGTACTGTCTGGTGTTTGAGGAGTAGCAGGAGCTGAAAAATTATATATTTTTTAATTTTTAGTAACTAAAATCCTTATAATATAAATGTGAAAATGTGTTTGTTAGTTTGTCCTTTTAGAACAAAGCAACGAAGAACCAGACAGGCGGATTTTGTCTCTACAGATAGTAGACTAATATTTTTATCTCCTAGAGAATGAAATATAATAGAATAGATAGCATTATCTACAGAATCCACTTAGTACCAAAATTTCAAGTGTTGAAACAGCTAAGTTGGAAAAGTGTTAGACCGTTATTCCAAAACTATTCGATTCGAAATGTATTTCGCATTTACGCTGATTAAATTTATTGGCTGGAGAGTGACATACTTCTTTTTATGGTTTCTGTGGGATAATTACTGCTGCATGCAATGGTCCAATCTTTTTGACGTTGTGGCTGATATCAAAATTAAATTAAAAATCATGTCGCTAGAATTTCCACAAACCATTGCACTAAGACTTAAGCTTTAAAACTAAATTATAATTTAAATTTTATTCAAATTATAACCGAAAAAAAAAACTACCTAAATCGAGTATAGGAATGTGTGCAGTCAAAACAATGTTGGCAACAACACTATAATAATAGTAATCACACAATAATTTCATAGATATTTAGTGTCTTAACTATAATTCTTCAAAGTATTTTTCATAAAAAAAATCAAGAAAAATTCATTTTCACGGACGAAAATATTCGTTGCTGTCGATATATTAAGGCTCTTAACATATAAAACATCAGTTATTTTAACAGTCGGAATATGTATAACGTCTACTGCCAACTATTATTTGATATTGTATGCATATACAATTTGAATATCGGTAAAAAGGTAAACGAATGTTTAATATTTAGAAATTACAACAAAGTAAATTTTCACAACAAATATCACCCAAGACTAAAATTCGACATATTAAATTTTGATGCATATATTAACTTAATAATTCAGTCAAATTTTAAGATTTCGTATAGTTCCCCTGGGATTCAAAGTTAGCACCTAATTTATTTGAACTAAATTATGTACCATATATTGACAAATATTGTTATAACATTTTATTTTAGGCTGTCAAAATAGGAACCCTACTAGAAATTAATCATCCTTAATAAAAACTAATTCTGTAAATAAATAAAAGGGTAGTATAAATCAATTCTTTGAACGCACGAGTAAGGATAAAAACGTACCCAAAGTTTCCGGTCCTGTATTAAAAAGAAGAAGAAATTATCTGTCTTAGCAGGCCTGGGTCACGAAGGGAAAAACTGAGAGCAACTACGATGATATAAAGAAGGTACAGCAAGAATGGAATTCAGTAGATAGGATCGTAGCGAAACAGCTGATTCTCGAAGTTTCCTTGGACTTCCATTGTCTTGAACTCGTTGATCTCACAACGTTTCAATAGCTGTGTACCTGCTATCGTCATCAGGTGAGGTGAGTTTATGTCCGTTTTTAATATCACTCTTGGCATAATTTCTTTACAAAATGTTTTTATGAAAATAACTCAACTCCCTAACTCCTTAGTTAGCGGTTTAGATTCTATACCCTGTATATTTCTAAAAAATTGTGTTTGTACTCTGAGTAAACCGCTATATATTTTATTCAATCTATCTATCTATCGATACTTCATGTTTCCCTGACATATGGAAACAAAGCTTTATCGCTCCAATTTCTAAAAATGTGAATTGAAATGATATTTCAAATTACAGAGGAGTTTGCAATCCGTGTTCAAAATTATTGGATAGTCTGATATACGATCAACTGTCCTGTAAGGCTATCATCAATGAAAACCAATTTGGCTTCACAAAAAAGAGATCTATCACTGAAAACCTAGCACTGTATAAGATCGACATATTGAATGCTCTAGAGAACGGAATTCAGACCGATGAAGTTTACCCAGTTTTTTCTAAGGCGTTTGACAAGGTAAACTTCAACCTACTACTGGCTAAACTGGAGGCTTTAGGTTATTGTCCCTCCCTTATTAAATGGTTGCACAGCTATCTCACAGATAGAATTCAAAGGTTTTAAATCAATAACTTTATGTCTTCAATTAAAGTGTTATCTGGTGTCCCTCAAGGTTCACATTGCGCTCCGTTGTTATTTAATTTGTTCGTAAATGACATTTTTACTGTAGTCCAGCATTCTTCTGTCAGAATGTTTGCAGACGACCTCATTGCCTATAAATTGTTTGCAGGAAGGTGCGATGCTCCAGGAAGACTTAAGTGTTATCTGAGAATGGACAAATCGGAATAATTTAACTTTAAACATTTGTAAACGCTGTTTTATAAACTTTTATAAAGGTCCCAAGAAATTCCAACTCAATACTCACTCAATAATGTAGTTGGTGCGTTCCCGCAATTTGTTTAGTGTATTGTTTTCAATTTGATTGAATTACTTCATTGATTTTTAAACTTCTGCACCTTTTCTAAAACATTCCGTCGCGCTAATGCGAATTGTAAGTGTTTTTTTTACGTGTAAAATATAGACAGTATTGACATTCGTGTTTCGGATCCCTAGCTATTAGGACGCTTGGGAGATTCGTGTATTGTGCTCCGAACTATTCGGTCACATTTTTTGATTCCGTCTGAAGAGACGCCGCTTTTTGTTGTTATAGTGTTACGAGTCCGCGAGTTCTTAGCTCCATTCGTAACGACCGCTAAACCGCTTTTATTTTGTTTCTTTTGTGTTTACAAAAGCGCATCATTTGTTGTTAAACCCGCATTTTTTGTATGCTCAATCAATGAACATTACGTCACTATTTTTTGTGTAACGTGTTGTCCAGAAGAAGCTCTAAGAAACTGTTCCTGCTGTTACGGGGCTAGCCTCCGAAGAAAGAAGACCCAAGAAAACACCAGAGCTTCGACATAAAAGGTTAGTGATAACTTTTATTTGGTGGTTCGTTTATATGACGGCACGTGTTTATTGATTGTTCCGCTAAAGGTCCTTCGTCAATTATATACTTGCATTGAACCAGCATTGAACTAAAACAACGCAACATCTAATCCATACATTTTTTTGAATATATTCTATGGAATGTGCCATCGAAGACATTCCAGTAGTACTACAATATGTGAAAGATATAAAGGACCTTGGTGTTTGGTTTGATGAACGATTAAGTTTTGCTTTAAAGGTTTCAATATGTTAGTAATGGTGAATAGACATACTAGGGGACTTTCTTTAGATATTTACAAATTACTTCAAACTTCTCTGGTTAGGTCATGTTTAGAGTTTTCCTCTGTGGTATGGTGTGCTAGAGGTCAGACTTATATTAACTCTATTGAAAAAGTTGAAAATAAGTTTCTTCACACGGCGGTTATTAAGCTTAAGATTACTCCCTTTCATGCGACTAATTATAGTCAACATTCTGTGATTGATAGAACGCTACGATTACCTAACGAATTTGAAATTGATATTTTTAAAAGTCAACTTTTTGTTATTAAAAAACAAATTAAAAGTACTGTGATTGTTACATATATTAATCATCTATTGCTTAGCTAATTAAAAAGTATTTTTTGTGTTGTATTTTACAAACTGTAACTAATTATATAGTATTTTTTGTCAAATTGTTTGTATATTGGGGTATTCCAGTAAACTTAATAAATAAATAAATAAATTTTGGGATGGTAGATAAAAACTTAAATATGCTAATACTAAAACTGAAGAATTATTAAAATCTGGAAATTTCGAAATTTTAATTTAAGTTCTCAGACAGAAATTCTAAACTGAATAGTTGTTAACGATTCCAGAACCCATAACTTCATTCATCAAATTTTACAAACAAAATGGACCAGTTATGTCTTTAATTTCGATCAAACTTAGATTAACAGTCTTATCTCTACTCATCTTATTCCTCCCGTTTAGTTAAATGCTTTATTAAAGTGAAATCATACTTCACAAATGATAAAATTGCATGTTATATAAACTTAGCTACAACAACGTCACATGGTATTTCAACCAACTAATAACCCATTATGTTAGAAAGAAAGAGGCCCTAAATAAAATTAGTAATTGATGTTCACCTACTAACAATACTAGCATCAGTATCCCAATACACCCATAACTCGCTATACGGCCGCTCTTTATACGGCATTTCGCTATAACGGCCCTCTTCAATTACAGACGTTTTCGATATACGGCCTAAAATGTTTCGCTATAACGGCAAAATACATGTTGCCAATCTTCGGCAAGCGCAATCTTGATGCACACTCTTTGTTATTTCCTCTTGTTTACGAGTGTTATTCAGTATGTGCTTATAAAGCGGCTGGTTTAGACTTGTCTGTGAGTGTTTTATGTACATATTTATTACTGATTGTTACACATTAACTGGGAAAATTGAAAACAATTAGGGGCATTTTTGGTACGTAAGTGCAAATTAAAAAATTTTAATATGAATTTTTTTTCTAAACTTTATTTATAATTCCATTATTTTTTAGACAAAATGCCACCGAAACGATTATCGACTGCGGAGACTGGTAAAAAAAGAGATGCCAAAAATCAGTCACGCTAGGAACTAAACTAGAATTATGATGTCGTATAGAAGCTGGAGAGAAAATTGTTGAAATTTGCAAGGCAATGGGACTTGCAAAATCTACCATTCAAACTATTCGCGATAAAAAAGAAGTCATTAAAACATATTTGCAATCTGATGCACCTTTAAATGTCTCGAGATTAGCACGCCAAAGAATCTGGATTATGGAAAAAATGGAAAAACTGTTGATTATATGGATTAAAGACAATAACAAACGGAGAATGCCAATGAGTCAAATGACTATCCAGGAAAAAGCTTCAAGTATTTTTGAAAATTTGAAGAATGGAGATGCCGATCAATCTGCTGAAGATGTCACATTCCAAGCAAGCCGAGGATTGTTTGAAAAATTTAAGAATAGATTTAATTTGCATAATTTGAAAATGAAAGGTGAAGCAGCTAGCCCCGATGAGGCCGCATCTAAGGAATATCCCAACATTTTAATGGAAATTATTGAAAGAGGTGGTTATAAACCTGAACAAGTGTTTAATGTAGACGAAAGAGGGGTTTATTGGAAGCGAATGCCTGATCGCACGTACGTTTCAAAAACCGAAAAATCTGCGCCTGGCTATAAGGTGTCTAAAGAACGATTAACTTTGCTACTTGGTGCAAATGCCGCAATTAATTTTAAGCTAAAACTACTTTTAATATATTTGTCTGAAAATCCAAGGCCTCTTAAAGGACTAAATAAAAATGAATTACCCGTCATATGGAGATCCAACAAGAAAGCTTGGATGACTAAAGTTACTTTTGAGGATTGGTTCAAAAATCACTTTTGCACAGAAGTGAAAAAATATTTGCGACATAATAACTTAAGCCACAAGGCTTTGCTAATTTTGGATAATGCACCGGGCATCCTACTAATTTATCCGAACTATCTTAAGATGTCATGATTGAGTACCTTCCCCAAAAAACAACAGCTCTGATCCAACCAATGGATCAGGGTGCAATAGCCACTTTTAAGGCATATTACCTACGCCGAACTTTCCGACAACTTATAAGGGAAACCGATGGTAAATCTTCAATTAAAACATTTTGGAAAAACTGGAAAATCAAGGATGCTGTTGACAGCATCAGTGTATCACGGAAGAAATTAAAATTAACAACAATGAACCATGTTTGGAAAAAATATGGCCAGAATGTGTAAAAAGTTAATTTCCAATGTCCAAGTGCTTCTTGGGATATAACACCACAGTTTAAAGAAAATTGCTGTATATTCCAAACGTTTCGGGGTCTAGATCAGACCCCGTTGTCAATGGATAAGAAACTACGGATTAAAAAGGCACAATTCTAAGATGTAAATTAAAATATTTGACAATGTGTATTATATGATTTTTGACGTAACTAAGAGAATTTTATTTGTAATATACAGGGTAGCACAGAAATTTCTAAAGATCATATAATCATAAAGTTCCTTTCAAATTGGAAGAATTTGTAAGGGAGATCTTCAGAATTTTATGTGGCGCTCCTTATGCTTTTAATGGGATCACTGAATCAACAAAGTTCTTTGGTCGCATTTTTGGCGAATGCACTATCTTATAACAAAGTCGCACCTAGGAGCGCCACATAAAATTCTGAAGGTCTCCCTTTCAAATTCTTCCAATTTGAAAGTAACTTTATGATTATATGATCTTTAGAAATTTCTGTGCTATCCTGTATATTACAAATAAAATTCTCTTAGTTACGTCAAAAATCAAATATTTGTCAAATATTTTAATTTACATCTTAGAATTGTGCCTTTTTAATCCGTAGTTTCTTAACCATTGACAACGGGGTCTGATCTAGACCCCGAACCGTTTGGAATATACAGCAATTTTCTTTAAACTGTGGTGTTATTTCCCAAGAAGCACTTAGACATTGAAAAATATGCCACAAGTATCATTCAGAAAACAAGTTAATTTCCTTCCTGAAATTATGCAAAACATTTTGGATCTAGTTCATGATCTCGGATTTGAAGGTTTGAACGAACGTGATGTGCTTGATCTACTTGAAGCTGACAGGGAACCCCTTTCATATGAGGAACTTATTCAGTTGCAAGCAGAACCGACATGTGATAACGAGACAGAGTCTGTTGTATCCAAACAGCTAACATCAAAAAATTTGTTAAAAGCTTTTTCCTATTTCCAACAAGGAATAAACATCCTCATTGAAAACGATCCTGACGTCGAACGTAGCGCTAAAGTTTCTCGAAGAATTAACTCAGCCAATAGCTGTTATAAATTACTGAAGAACGAAATAGACAAAAAGGCAAGACAAACAACGTTAGACAATTTTTTTAAGCAAGGCCCATCCTTAACAGCGAACAATGACGACAGTGATCTGCAGGTTACCATTTCTTCATCGTCTTCAGATTAAAATACATACACATATTTTATGTAACATCAAGTTGTTTCATTTTTGCTTATAGGTTATTGTTAGTTTTTGGAGTTTATTATTATTTTATGTACAAATGTATGTATTTGTTATGTATATAGTTTTGATTTAAATGAAATAAAAAGATAAATGCATTTTGAATGATAAACGATGTTACATCTTTAACAAATTTGGCACCGATCCCACCGAATTTGTATGAATTTGTGTTTGAATAATAGATTCATTTTACGGCTTTCTCATTTTTTATTAGATATTTTTTCAAAATAGATTTTGTGGAAAACGAGTCTTCTTAAACCTTAGATTTTTGAGAATATCTTTTACAGAAAGTCACAAATTCGTGTAATTAACTTTTTAGCTAAAATAAACAAGATAATTTTCTAAAAGAGGTTGGCCATTTAGGATTATTCTAGACAAGTTCTCAAATCATTTGTAATGTCAAGGGGCTATATATTCAAGGTACCGGTACGGCAAGATATCTCGAGAGGAATGATTCGGTATATTTGAGTCTTGACTTACGGTGAATTTTGAGTTACCCTGGATTTGACTTACGGTGGATTTTTCCACGTTTTGAATCCTGTTTTATGGTAGATTTGTTTTACGGAGAGTTGTTCTACGTTTGGAGCCATGTTCTAACTAGGAATTTTTAAAGTTAGAATTTTCTACATTTTGGGCCTGTTATTTTCGAGATGGGATTTTGAAGTTATTAAGTGATTTAACCGTTTAGATGGAATTCAACTGACGTCGAGTCGATGATGAATTAGTTGGAGATATTTGGCTTTGAGTTTCCAGGATCAAGAACACAGGACAGATAATGATGTCAGTATCATAAGAGATAGTAAATTTCAGAAACGTTTAATAAGGTAATGTTTTAATTTGTCTACAGATTATATCATTATCCTTTTTAATCAAATCATTTTGATTAGGTGATTATTGTTGAGTACATTTTTTGTAGATTTCAGGTAGACAATTTTTTTGTAAATATCTAAATTTTCACTGTGATTTTTAAGTCAGATTTTTAAATATTCCATAATGTAAATTGCAGATTTTATTCTTTGGCTACATTTATTAGAATGTCCTAATTTATTTTGAAACAAACTTCTTATCTCGATTTTTTGTACTATATATTTTCTTTATGATTCTTAGGGTTCCGTATATACAATATACGGATACCCTTATAATATCACTCCGGATTTCTGCCTCAGTCACATCACAGCAATGTTCTCCTAAACTACTAGACGGAGAAGGTTGAAATTTGTTATCAATGTATAGTTTGGTGACCCGATCAGGAGTACATATCGTAAAAGAAAATATTTTTGATTTTAGGGGTACTTCTGGGGGGAAAACTAAAAAAATCGACCTTTCCCCCCTCCCCCTGATCTCCGAAACTACTGAGCCTAAAATTTTGAAAAAAATAGGAAATATAGAACATTGCCCGAACTTTACAGGAAAAATAAGGAGAAACCATTAGTATTAATTTTGGGGGGCAAATTATACAATTAAATAAAAATTTAAAAATAAAAAAAATCAAACGCATCATGTAATATATCAAATGAAAGGTCTCATTCTGAGGAACACAAATATATTTTTTTCGTATTTTTAAAATAAATTAATTAAAAGATATTAACAAAAATATTTAAAAAATTACCCTTCCCCCCCTTAACTCTGAAACCATAAGCTGGAAATTTTTGAAAAAAATGGAGTTATAGCCCCTCACCTGAACTTTGCTGGAAAAATAAGGAGAAACCCCTAATATTTATTTTGGGGGGCAAATTATAAAATTAAATGGAAAATATCAAATTAAAATTGTTTCTAACCCATCATGTTATATATCAAATGAAAGGGCTCATTATGACGAAAACAAATATATTTTTTTCATATTTTTAAAATAAATTAATTAAAAGATATTATCAAAAATATCAAAAAATTTTACCCCCCCCCATCTCCGAAACCATAAGCTGGAAAATTTGGGAAAAAATGGAGGTATAGCCCTTCACCTGAACTTTACTGGAAAAATAAGGAAAAACCCCTAATATTCATTTTGGGGGGCAAGTTATAGAATTAAATGAAAAATATAAAATTAAAATTGTTACTAACCCATCATGTTATATATCAAATGAAAGGGCTCATGATGAAGAAAACAAATATATTTTTTTCATATTTTTAAAATAAATTGATTAAAAGATATTAACAAAAATGTTACCCATTCCCCCCCCCCTTATCACCGAAACCATAAGCTGAAAAATTTTGAAAAAAATGGAAGTATAGCCCCTCACCTGAACTTTACTGGAAAAATAAGGAGAAACCCCTAATATTCATTTTGGGGGGCAAATTATAGAATTAAATGGAAAATAAAAAATTATAATTGTTTCTAACGGGTCATGTAATATATCAAATCACAGGGCTCATTATGACGAATACACATATATTTTGTTAATTTTTTTAAAATGAATATTTTAAAATATATTAAAAAAATATTTTAAAAAAATTACCCATTCCCCCGTTATTCCCCAAACTATAAGACCTACATTGTTTTGTTTATTGGAAAAATATGAAAAAATCCCTAATTATATTATTTGGCCCCCAAATAATAGAATTAAACGAAACATAAATTATTAGAAAACCCCTATAGTAATTTTAGGGACAAATTATACAAATAAATGGAAAATAAAGATTCAATTTTCAAACGCATCATGTAATATATCAGATAAAAGGCTCATTATGTGAATTACAAATATATCATATTTTTAAATCATTTGTTTAAAAGATATTACCAAAAATATTAAACATCGACTTAATTCCCACTTTAGAAACTACACTATTTAAATTTTGGGAAATATATTTATTTTGTATTTTTTAATAATTTGAATAACAGATTAATAATTTATAATTTAAAACTTGACTTATTTTGCCCTTTATCTTCCAATCTACAGAGCTTAACAACTCAGGCAGTAGATTATAAAAGGCTTCTCTGAAAGTTTATTAGTAAAATAAAACTCCAATGTTAATTTTGGGGGCCAAATTAGAAAATTAATTTCATATTTTTATAAAAGTCAAGCGAATCATGTAGTAAATAAAATAAAATGTCTATGAATGGAAAATGTAAGTGTATATTTTTATAAATTTAAAACGCTTACTTTAAAAGATATTAGGGTAATTATAACAAAATGCACTCATTCCCTTCTTGTCTGAAACTGGCATATTAGAATCTATGGTACGGAACCCTAAGTATGCGAGTCCAACTCGCACTTGACCAAATTATTTTATTAAACTCTCTGTATTTACATTTTGCATTTTTTTTATATACCTAACCTATCGGTTGTGAAAGAATTTTTGGAAGCACCACTAAAAGTATTGAATACATAATTTTTTTAACAGAATCAGATTATTAGCAGTTTGTTCATTTTTTGGTTTTTAAGGTATGTTCACTTATAAGGTTTTCAACCAAATGGCGCCCTAAATTAAATAAAATTTTTGTGTTTTACAATCTTACCCACACCCATATGTTCCCCGACGAACAGCAGCCGTCTTGCACATGCACACAGATCAAGGTAGGTTTTATGTTGATTCTTGGGTTTACGATTTTATAATACCAGGTTAGTGTTGCAATAGTATCATAATTGCTTTGTTGGTTTTAGTTAACCTACGAATAACAAGGAAAACAGTGTTACACATAGCACTACTCCCGACTTGGAGTCTCTGAGCTAGTTTTCTCTGTCGATTTTCATTTAGGGCGAAAAAATAATTTATGTTATATGTACAAAATACATAAATAATTGTTCGAGATTTCATTCAATTGATGGAAGAGCATGTAATGAAGGTTCCCGGTTAGAAATAATATATTCTATTGCGTTCAATGGATTGTAAAATCTTTAAAAAAATAGTATCATAATTGCTTTGTTTTTCTCAGGAATAACAAGGAAAATGGCTTTACACACAGCACGAATCCCGATTTGGAGCCTCTGAACTCCCGGAAACTTAGATATCGATATTCATTTAGCGTTCAAATAAATAAGTATGTACAAAATACGTAAATAATTATTCGAGAATTCAACCAGATGAGGGAAGCGCAAGTCATCAAAGTTCCCGACTAGAAACAATATATTGTTCTGGTTTCCATGGATTGTAATGTCTCTAAAAGGTAGTATCATAATTGCTTGATCGGTTTGCTTTGGTAGATTTTAGTAAACCTACGAATTCTTTCTCTTACGATTTCTATATCTATCTATACAAAGGGCAACAGTTTTCTCGGAAACTCCTAGATGTCGATATTCATTTAGCGTTAAAACTATTAAAAACAAAAAGTATCAATATGTTAATTTTGGTTATCAATAAAAATTAAAATAATTAAATGAAATAATAATAAAAATAACTTGATATAAATCTATAAATAACGATTTGTTGTACGAATATATATTTAGTATGTCTTTTTGGTATCGTCCCATGCTCGTACAGAAATATCCAAGTCTGTAACACTATTCATGAATTTCTAGTATTTTAAAAGAGCATAAAATATAAAATTATCATTTTTCTCTGAATCATTTATTTTGCTGACTATGGCCTTATTATGTCTTAATAATATAATTTTGGTGCCAATTTAAACTTACCCATATTTTGTTCCTTTCCATCTTTCTTTTCAATTTGTGCATTAATTTTGTTTTCCAATCTGATCATTTTATTAATATTTTCTTTTTCGGCAGCTTTAAATTTAGCAATGGACGGACCGAGATTGTCACTAGAAAACAGTCTTCCTCTTAATTCGACACCAAGTGCCTTAGCTTTTTCCTTTGCCTGCATCAGCAGAGCTTGAAAATGCCTGCTTTTCAAGCTAAAGAACGAAGTGCCTAGTAATTTATCTAAATAGGTGGAATTTTCATAAACCACAAGTAAATCCTTCAAGAACTGAAATAAAATGTGAATTAAAATTCACAGAAATTTTGATTAGAACAACTTCTTAAAACAAGGAACATGACTATTACATTTTTTATCATACTCACAGAAAAATTTTCTGTAATGGTATGGTGCTTGAAGGCTTCTTTTAAGTAAATAATACGATTCCTCACAAAATCGAGTCTAGCTGCCATACTTTGTAAAACAGTTTCATCTGTTAAGTCACCTGCATATGACTCTATGCTTTCGGTCTCCCAAGATACACCAGCAGGGTCTTCTTCTGAACTTTCATCGTCTGAAAATTCATATTCAGCAGTTTCAGGTAACACTTCTATATCTTGAGGCCAACACTTTTCTTCTATACCGTTTAACCACTTAATTCTTACATAACCCTAAACAAAATATATAATTTAATTAATACAGAAATATAAATAAATACGTATACCTCTATACAACTGTCCAGTACTTTTCCCATTTTTTCCTCTTGAGCTGGTTTCGATTTGACAATAATGCCAGGTGGAAAAACAAATTTTGAGTGTTTTTTCAAATCATAGACACTACATTCATTAAGTCCCACTTCAATAGGTTTATGTTTATCATGGGAAAATTTGAACCATTTAATCTTAAAAAATAAATTATTTTGAAATAAGGATAACTTGGGAAAGACAATAAATAGAATGCATTAGTTTTACAATCATAGATACAATATTCATTAAGTCTAACTTCAATAGATTTATGTCTAACATGTGAAAATGAATCTAAATTATTTTGAATGACGCAATTTTGTAAATTGGAGAATGTCAATAAATAGAATGCATCGATTTTAAAGTAAAGTGCGATACCTTCCCAAGTAATTAAAACTACAGTTAGCGGATTTTTATTTTCCAGAATGCCGTTAGTTTACTTTCATCTTTATATTCTTGAAAACAATTACAGTTATGAAACTGTTGTTTTTTTACGTTAGTCAACTATAATAGTAATTGCGACTGGATAAATTAACCTTTAACGCGCCGTTTTTAATCAGTTATTAGAGATTTAGGGTAAGCACTACGTCTCTATTCTGTCCAAAATATGCACAATTTTATATTGATTTTGAAGTTATTGATGATACTTTTAAATAGTGATTGCCTCAAGTGAAGAATAAATGGTAATTATTGGTTGTTTCAGTTTTCCGGTATTTCCTGGTAGATTTTGAAAGTAAAATTTGTGACATGGCGCATCTGGTGGCATTAGTTTGTTCGACAAGATATTTTTCGATGGACTAAAGGAGTATTTGGCCATATCTCTCGCTGCACCATTATGTTAGAATGAACAATTGTTTGTTTTTGACAAAAATACAATAATAATTTGACAGTAACGCGCCCATTATTGTTCTCTTAAGGACCACGAGCACTGAATCGACTCGGACCGGTCGACTCGGATCGGCATATTTTGCTATACATGAAATTAAATGGTACCCCGCGTACTGATTGGGTTCGGTCGACTCGGATCGGGTCGGCATCGGCAGCGAATGATAGAAGAGGCAAAAACTGACGAACGGTCCGACGGTTTTAAGCTATTTAGTCATAGTATTTCGTAAAACTTCAACAATGAGTGATGAAATATTAATTGAAAATGTACGGAAATATGTTGTTTTGTATGATCCTAAAGATAGGTACTATCATGATAATATTCGTAAGGAGAATGCTTGGATTGAGGTTGCCAAAAAATCAGGATCTTCAGGTAAGGAAGAAATATTAATAAGTGACCAACCAAAAATAGTGAAATTAGAAATTAATTTTTAATCAAAAAATAATTAATTAAAATATGCAATATGTCTAAAAAAGTTATGTTTATACCATATGTAATAGAATACAGGAAAAATTAAAAATATTGATTTTACTTAAGTAGTGCTTCCAAAGTGAAACACAGTACAAGATGACATGTCAGAAGGTTGATTGTTACTAAAAATTATGTCCAAGTTTAGAGTTATGTTCTTCTAATAATTAATCAATAAATGTAGGGTCAAATAATAAGTAAAGAATATATTTGATGGGCATGTCAAGTTACTACCAATTTTTTTTTAACTTATAGTATAAATTAAACTTTATTTAAATATTTTCCTGAATTGATTTTTTCTCGTAGCCAGCCCACACTTCCTTGGTTTAACACAAAAAATTGGTTAAATTATTTCCTGGTATGAAAAGCCTCACGTTGAAAATTATCACCAATATAAACCAGGTTATTAACACCTACTGGTACCTCGGAAGATTCAAGCTCACCTGGTTGCCAAGCACAAGAATCATTCCTTAGGAAATTGTGCAATGCAGTACAAGCTAAGGTTCCATTTGCCTCATTATTGCTTGCTTGACTTCTTGGGTATGGTCTCATTACATTAGGCAGCAAAGGGAATGTTTCATTCCCAACAATCGCATGCGGTAAAACAATATCTGTTTGGCGTAAAACACAAATAAACAAGAAATGGCCTCACCGTTAAAAGTGCTCAAAGAAAACACCGAATGTGCTGATTGCCGATTCAGTGCGTGGTGTATGCCGCCGTGCCGACCATGTCGATACGAGTCGATCGGTCCGAGTCGATTCAGTGCGCGTGGTCCTTTATTCTAATCTTAAAACAGAGACCAATTATTTCATAACCATTACCTTTAATTGTAACTTTAGCACTAAGGAGTGGCTTCAGGACATTTCAATCAAAGGATAATATTTTCAATAGATTTCAGTAGATGTATTATTTAAATTCGACATTGATATTCGACGAATATGTGTTTTACTTAATCCAATTATTTACCATGAATCTACAATACCCTTGAGAACAAAAATGGTACTCAACTAGAAGACGTTTTCTAATTCACAGAAACGGAACAGGCAAATTATTCTCACAGAAATCTTCACTAGATAGGTACCGAGAATGGAGAGCCCGTACCAAAGACATGGAAAGGTCGGATTACAAGCATAAACAAAAAGGAATTATAGAGGTTTAACAGTAGCCAGTAGAATTCGTATGTGAAGAATAATAAAAGAATATATGAAAAGAAAATCACCCATATGAGACCACAAAATGGAATTAGGGCACGTCGATTAACAATTGATAAGTACATTTAGTTTGTCCCAAATAATAAAGAAAACCGTAAGATTGCAATAAATGCACCTGCTGTTGGTTGATCTGCGAAAAGCATATGACACCGTACCTGTTTCTTAACATTGGAAAGCCGAATATAGGGGTTAAAAGTCAAACAATAAACATAGTAAGTAAAGGAAAAAAAGTAATAGGAGCACTGAAGTCAGTGTTATGGCAAAGAACACTAGGAAAACTACAAAACATAGATTATACAACACCATATAACGGCTGGTTATTTTGTTTGGTTTTGCGAATGTCAGAGACTAAAACAGCTGTGAGGTTGAAATGGATTTTTGAAGAAGACTGTTGAAGGCCAATTTAGACAAGTCAGGTAGTCTGTACAGAAATTCTTCATAGATATTCTGAGAGAAAGATATGTCTACAATATGATCAACAAATATTCCTGTGTGAAATGACATTGGTAGAAGACATAGAGAAGCAACAATTGATATGGTATAGACTGTGAGGTGAATGGGCTAAGAACGACTCCATAAAATAATCTTTATCTTGATCGCTCCAGAAAAAAAATCAGGGTAGACATCAAAAAGAAATGTAGACGACAATGACTGATAAAATACAAGTTATCCCTTGTATGTAGTTAGGAACCCAAAGACGTATAACGCTACAAACAGGACAAAAAAATCAGAATACCTGAAAGAATGTCACAAATTTGTAAAATGTGAAGACATAATTTCCAATATTAAAAAAACTTAAATTGGCAAAACTCTCAAAACCAGAAAGTATTAAATATATCAAAAGCAATTAAACAGTCAAAAATAAACTAAAGGTAACAAAATTCAAAATGTATAAAATAGAAAAAATGACAAGACGTCAAAAATGCTTAACTGAACTGGCAAATGTCAAACTTTACAAGAACAAAAATCTCAAAATATCGGACCCTAATTTGAAAACAAAATACCTGTCTTGAAATTTTAGGACCCGTCTTAGGCAAAATATATAATAAATTTTCAAAAAGAAATGAATAAAGTGTATGAAATATTAAAAATGTCGCAGAAGTGCCAAAAATTACGAAAACAACTAAAATGTCGAAAATGCCCAAATTATAAAAAGATGTCTAAGTGTGAAAAATGTCAACAACAACCAAAATGATACCTGCGTTTCGAGACTTCTAGAAAGCGTTGTACAAAAATCTAAATATGTAAAAATCATGTCAGAAATTGTTCAAAATAAAATAAGTTAAAAATGTTAAATATTTCAAGCGGTAGAAATCTCACAAAACGTCAAAAATATCGATAATCAGAAAAAATGCCAGACCCCTTAAATTTCAAAATGCCAAAAATATCAAAACTGAAAAAATGTGAAAATAGCTCAAATGAGAAATAGTCGAAAAAATAACAAAAATACATAAAGATTAACTCTGTTTTTCGAATTGTTTTGCAGTGTTCTATTGGAATTTCTTCCGAAATTTTCATCTACAACTGTGACGGACATCTTCAGCGGCGCGGGAGTAGGTAATACTTCATAGAATGTTATATTTAAATACGGCCGTCGAGCGGTGGAGAACTGGTATTGAATCTCCTTTGTGGAAGCATGGAGTGTGCGGATTGTCTAATGACAATCGAGAGGATAAGGTTGCAAGTCTCACTAATGGCTCTGGCATCGTGCATCAAAGTACGAGCTATGATATTCTTCTGGGTTTTAGACCTTCTTTTGTATAGAAATTGTTTTAATGTTTATAAAATTCTATTTACACTGGAATGGTAGTAGAATAAGTTTGGTAGTACATCGGTGCGACTGTCGCTTTATCGGGTTGAAACAATTCACGTGATATTGATAGTTATGATATGAGCTTTATTCAATTATGCATGCAAAATATGCTTATGACATATTTTAGATATTGTACACATATCAGATAGGTTATATACTTTCGATGGTACTGCGTAAGAATATGATGTTCACAGTAGCAGCACCTTTTTGTTTGCCTTCACTGAAAGGTGGGGCCGAGAATCGATAAAATCGATAAAATGTTTAGAATTCATAAAGAAAAACAGATAATACTCCACATACTGTTCCAAAAGAACCAGTATATTTTACACTTCCAAAATATGTTGGTCTCTTACTAAATGTGAACACAATTTAAAAATATACATAATTTTTATTCATATAATACAATCAAACAATATTAGGAGAATAATCAGGAAGAATTAATTTTAAAATTCTATAAAAAAAAGTACCAGCGATTTTTAGGTCAACGGTATAATGGTGATGGTGACTTGCAAATCATCGTTTCTTTAAACAGTGACTGAGGTCGCTGTTTCAGTATGTGATTTGAGTTAATCAAAATCAAGTAGGATGAGGGTATTCTCAAACGAATTAAAATAACATACTTAACGCAAGTTAGACAAATAGTTAGACACACACCCACGACCGGCGAAACACGACTAATAAGAGGTACCGTGCATCATGGACGCAGTTACCCACTTCGCGGTTTTGCGCAGAATTAAGTCGCCGCCGCTGGTAGAACAGTATCCATCTCAGGACGATAAGACTATACGAGGATTAAGAAGGCACCGTGCGGCATGCAAGCAGGACTCAATTCCCGGTATAGAAATATCGCTCATCACTAATTTATGTAGCATAAAAAGACAATCCTGATTCCAACTGCCTTTTGCAATATAATATATAAGCATTACTGCACTACAAATTTATATACTCACATAAGCTGTCCTTTCCAAATAATTTACTTTTTGGATTACCCCATATTTGTCATTTTCTTCTTTATCAGTGTCATTAACAACCCACTCCCCGGGAAAAAACTCATGGTCGTCCAATGAAATGGAATAATATAAATGGGTAGAAGGAATATCTTTTTCTTCAGTACCATCTTGCCAAACCACTGTTATCTTTGATTCTATACATAAAATCTGAAACAGAATGTCCATAATATTAATAAGAATAACAATATAATTACAAAGAATTACAAATCTGGCTGTACCGAGCCAGAAAGCCAATTCTGACCAGACACTGTTGCACAGGATCAAGTCTGCGTCCCTTGAAAAACAGGTCCATTACCCCTTACCAATCTGCCTTGGGGCAGCGTAGTAAAGTACGCCTCAGAATTCAGGACAGGAGGTGATCATATGCTTGCCAGAGCAAGAAATTGTCCTATACCGAAACTGGAACCGACCTACAACTCTAATAATAACTGATGCTACTATGAAATTTTTGGAGGGGATGTTACAAGAAAAAGATAACAGGCAACTAATGAACACAATACTGACCCGTGTAAAAGAAATAGGAGGACCATCAGCACTAAATAAGCCCGAAAACAAAGACGTCCCTACACAAAAGAGAATGAAAAGGTCAAGAAAAAAGATTGCAGGAGACATAAAAAAATACAAACGAGATACTAGTAAAATCTACAGGAAGCACTAATACAGGGATGTTTCTAAAGCCACCGAAACACTTAAAATACAGATGATGGAAGAGGAAACCCGTGAATTATTGAGGAAAAAGTGGAATCAGTGGTCAAGTACATGAGGAATGACAAGACAGCAGGGAACGATGAAGTAACGGCCGAACAACTAATATACGCTGGTAGAGAAATGGAAACATCTTTATAAAATATATACGCAATGTCTAAGAACCAGAAAAATATCAAAATATTACAAGGTATTAAAGGTAAGTAAAGAAGATATCCGGAATTACAGACGATAAGTCTCCTGCCGGAAGTGTGCAAACAATCACCAAGATCATACATCGCGGAAAATAAAGAATACTATATTTTTTAACTTAACCAGAAGAACAAGTTGATGACGCCGTAGCATTAGCACAATTGATTTCACACATACACTAAGTCGAAAAAAGAAAAAAAATTAAATACCTCTCGCCTTCGAGAAAGCATTTGTCAGTATATTACCGCTGGCAGTAATCAGTGCCCTGAGCGAGCAAGGTCCTGCGGAATCCATGTTGGAATGTTAAAGGACTTAATATAGACGGCAAATAACTCATTCATTTGACAATTGTTTCTGGCATTGTCTTAATTAACTACCTAAAATTCAGAAGAAAGTAATGAAATAATACAACCCTTGAAGTAGTATAATATATATAAATATATGGATTATTAAAACATATATAAGCTTCGCTACTACTGTATGGATGGAGTTCTGAAGGAACTCAATAGTCTTCAAGTAAAGAATGTCAAGAAGACAGTACTTGATCAATGTTTTGTATCAATAATGGCAAACGGTTGTAAAACCTGGATTTTGAAAACTGAAAGTATGTACACGATTTCACAAAGACAATATATAGACAGGGGTGCGAAAATACAAAAATACAAGTATCTGGTGGGAGTATGATATCAGGAAAATAACAGGCATAAATTTGTCTCCGAAAAGAGCATGAAAAAAACTAATATATAAAGGAGGCTTCAAGATGAATGGTAGAATATAGTTGAATATGATGATGAGTAAGTATGTTTATATGTGAGGAATTTTTTTAACACTTACGACCAGGTATCAGCAAATCTCAACTAGATTAAAATAGTTCATTATTACATAGTGAAAGCGATTTCATAAAAATATTAAACATACTTTCAGAAATCGCTGATTTGTGAGAGTGCTACAGGACGTGAATATTTCTATGTCGACTTTGCATCAGTTCTCAGGCGAAGTTTTAAACAAAAACTCTAATAAATAATTTAAAAAAATACCTCAACAGGTAACGTGTTTCCTGGTAACAGATCAATAGGTCTGGGGGGGTAATGCTTCTTTTTAGATTTGGCAACTATATTACTTTGAGAAGAAGAGCTACCATTTCCTTCCGAGTCTTCGTCTTCATCAGTCCACCATTCTTCTTCTTCTTCCCCTGTTAAGTCTACTGGCGTATAAACAAAAGAGGAACTTCGCATTTTAGGTAGTCTTGACATGCTGAAAAATTATATAAATTATTACAATTTTTAAGTACGAGAAGTAACAAAAATGTCCAAATAAACTACTAATTTAAAATATATTTTTAATGTCTTCGATTTGTAGAGTTTTTATATCATTTTCTCAAATACACTTTCATATTACGGAAGACCTCCAATTGAAAAATTAATTGTGGCAATAATAAGTTGTAAGGCCAACTGTAAAATTAAGTCTGTATGAAAGTTTCCTTGATAATTCGCAATGATATTGATTCTGTCTTCAATATATTTACCTCTGAAGAGAAGTATAGCAGGACAATTACGAGAAATTGCCCGGATGATTAGCAGTTTTACAAAAACTCTTCCTCGCAAATATTCTAAGAGAGGGAACTATTAGCAACGCGTCAATACTTATTTGACAAATAAAAAATTGCAAACGAAAACAATTTAAGAATGCAGAAATAATGCTCAAAATGACAATGACAGATATGAAGCTGCAACTTCTCCCCACCACATAAGTATATAAAAAATTATAGACATATATATATATATATATATATATATATATATATATATATATATATTCTTATATATAAGAAAACTAACTGGTAGTATTGTAAATAATTTGACGTCAATAAACCCAGCACATTTTCGAAACTATCCTGCTACCTTTTGATTCACATACACATTCAAAATCTTATTTGTTACATAATTGCTATTGCTGATGACCTTGGATATTTGTGGAAATGGTCACAGCCCTGATTATTACAAGAAGTTCTTTTCACAATAATTCCTTTCCGGTTTCCAGAATCCGCGGCGTTAATACTCGATCACCCTGTCTTCACCATCTTGCACCTGGGGTAGGACAGGCTCTAAACCTCTATTGCTGGCTTTGGTGTCTAAGATGAACTTGCTGTACTGTGTAGGAAACCCTAAGACTGGGCTGGAACATACTGCCACCTTCAGACGTCTGAATGATGTTTCACAATCCTGATTCCAACTGAAGGTCACTTTTTCAGTGGTCTGCCGGCGTAAAGGTGTGGCAATGGTTGCAAATCCCTCAACAAATCCCCTGTAGTATGAACAGAGCTTGTTTCTCGGGACCGGCCAATCACGAATGGCTTCTATCTTGTTTTCGTTTGTGCGGATTCTTTTCTCAGAAACTACGTGGTCCAAAAACTCTACTTCTTTTTGGAACATAGAACAGTTCTTCTGCTTAAGTTTCAGGTTGGCTTTCTTAATTCTAGAAAATATTTCGCCTAGGTTCTTCAGATGAATGTGTGACCCATCACCAGAATGTCGTCGAGGTATACTAAACATGTCCTCCATGTCAGCTCGGTCAATACCATTAATCTCTCAAATGTAGCGGGAGCATTACTTAACCCAAAGGGCATGACCGTGAACTGAAACCGCTCTTTACTGGTGGAGAACGCTGTCTTTTCTCTGTCGTTCTCATGTAGTACAACCTGCCAATATCCACTCTACGTCTAGTGTTGAGAACCAACGCGACCCTGCTAGTGTTGTCAGTGTGTAGGTGTCTTTCTTCGTAACATGGTTCAATTTTCTGTAATCAACGCAAAATCGGTTAGTTTCATCCTTCTTTTTCACTAAAACAACGGAAGCAGACCATTGCCCAATATAACTCCATTTTATAACATGGACTCGATGTTTTCCTCGACTGCCTGTTGTTGCCCCAATTGTAGTCACCTAGGTGGTATTCTGGTGGGTTGAGCCGTCCTGGTATTTATTCTGTGCTGGATGATGTTTGTAAGACCGGTAGTACAATCTTGACTATGAAAAATTTCCTACTGATTTGCCATAGATTGCTGGGCTTCTTGCTGTTCATATGGTATAAGGTGTATCAAATGGTCGGTAAACTGTTTTAGAAACTTTTTACTGGGCCCTGTCTCAATTGATTATAGTGTCTACTGGCTCGAAACAAGTTATTTCTTGACCATTGGCAATTCGGATGTCGTTGTTGGACATATTCAGGACTTTATTTGGTATGTCAGGTCCGATTTTAACTTTAGCCCGTCCAGCTAAGCTCATTCTGTACAAATTAATTACCTACCAATCTACTATATTTTTGAAGTCGGCGCCAAGCAACAACTAAGTTTGATGAAGTAGTAGATAAGTACGCAATGCAGGATTTAGATTTGCTTGGCACCGACTTCACAAATATACTAGATTTGTACAGAATGAGCACCTTTTAATGTTTATATTTTTTGCTTTCTGAGTAGGTACCTAACAACATTGACTGTGTTATTTATTTGCTAGAGTTGTATTTTGTTATAATTGTTTTCAGCTTTTTAGTTATAGGTGGAAGTCGGTTATACATATTTTTTTAAATGTTTTATTAAATAAACGAGTTTATGAAGGTTTTTAATTCAGTCTTGATATCCTCACTAAATAAAAATGATTATTTTTTTATCCTAAATGCAATTCCAGCAAAATATACTGCTGTAAACTTCGTGGTTTCAAATTCAATTTTAAAACGCTGATATTTACTTTCACTTCCTAGAGCTTTATTTAATGATAACAGGACTCCTCTAAGCTATACTATCTGTGCAATGTCCGGCCGTTCCTTGTATAATTCACATCGAACTCTCTAGCAAATTTCGATGGTCATCTCCCAGTTCGTGGAGTCTTTTCGAAATTTCCAGTACGGTCGGCTTGTCCGGATTCCTTTTTTAATACTTCAGTCGGTTTAAATGTTTTACGTTGTTTTAGTCAGGGGCGGAGTAGATAAATTTTATAACACTAATATGATAATCTATATATAAATAGGCAAAGACAAAACGGTTCGGTGCCATTTTCTCCTCTGTCCCTCAACCTATATGCTTTATTTTTGTTTTGTTCAGTAGCTATATCGACCTTCAGTTCAGAATGCTAAAATTAATTTATACTTATTAAATATTAAAATAATAAAAAAACATTATTTACATTCATACTGTCAATGCCAAACAGTGCCGCCAGATTGCTTGAAGAGAAAATCATAAGATGGGTTGACTCCAATGTGAAAGATAAACTAAATTAAATGTATATATAAAAGTTTTGTCATGCTATTGAAAAAGAACCGACGAAAAATTATAATACATAATAATAATCGCCGTTTATTGGGCGCTCGCAAGTTTGGAGTTTGCTACTTTCATTGCTTAGATTACAAAAAATTGTGAAATTATGGACAAATTCACGATAAATGGGTAGATTTGGGAACACTGAATTCTTTGCTATCTGCAGTGAATTGGATTTAAATGTTGATGTTTCATTACTTTTATAGCGATGAAAGTTTTTAATTCAGTCAGAAAAGTGCTCAAAGTATTTTCAAGGTTTCAATTTCTATCCACAGAAAAAAATTGACAAAAATAGGTTATTTAACTAATATTAATTAACAGTATCTGATACGTATTTCTTTATATTTTCCACATAAAAGAGAAATTGTCATGGGTTACTAGGTAGATAAGTGTGTTTTAATTCACATTACTGAAAATATATTGAATCTTAAGATATTTGAAATTTTTTATATTGACATATTAACGATTTGTTTGAATATAAAAAATGTTCCTAGCCATTTATTAGGTTAGGTTAATTACGTTTAATGGGATATTTTACCATATTTCATCAAAATATACAGTGTATTAAAAATAAAATTGATGTCATAAATGCATCTACTGATATTATTAACTCCGATATACTGTGCATTTCTGAACACTGGTGTTCGGAGGATGAAATAAATAATGTATTACTTAGTGGATATACATTAGTCAGTAAATTTTGTCGGAGTGAATACAAAAATGGGGGTGTGGCGATTTTCTGCAGGACGAATCTAGTAAATAATGTCTAAGAAAATTAAAAATATATCTAAATTTTGCATTGAGAAAACTTTTGAGGTATGTGGAATTGAAGTAAAAAGAGACTATTTGAGATTTCAAATATTTTGTATCTACAGATCACCTTCTGTAGATCCTCAGACCTTTATTGAAAATTTATTCCTTGAAACACCAATCTACAATAACACAAATGTTAACTCTATTTTGTGTGGAGATTTCAATATAGATTTACTTGACGAATTCACTAGAAAAATTGCTTCTGGTAGATATTTTAGAAAGCTGTGGTTTTTATTGTTGCGTTAACGAACCGACAAGATACTCTAGCAAAAACGGCTCTGCTATAGATTATATTTGTACTCACTTTGAATTAAATAAATTTCGTGGCAATGTAGAGGTGCATTTTAACGGTTTATCTGACCACTCGGGTCAATCTCTAAGTCTCCTAAGTGCGTATATTTGTAGGCCGCCTGTAAGAATGGTAAGGCAATATAACGAAATAAATTACCAACAATTTATAGCTAAAGTAAGTCATGAAACATGAACTGATATTTTACAATGTCAGGATGTAGAAAGTGGATTTACAGCTTTTATATCTACTCTACGATATTATATAGATGTCGCATTCCCTATGAAGAAAGTGAGATTAGTTCAACAACCGAATGCATGGGTAACTCAAGGAATACGGATATCAGCAAGAAACCTGAAAGATCTTCATTATATGTGGAAGCACGAAGGACTGATAACTTCAAAACACTATAAGAAGTATAAAAAAGTGTATAGCCAAGTTATCACCGCTGCAAAGAGGCTGTTTAATGACAATTTTCTTGCGCGCTCTGCCAATAAATCTAAGGCTGCTTGTGGTAACAAATTCAAATGAAATTTGCGACTACTTCAACAACCACTTTGCAGCAAAACCTTACAGAATAAGTGAAAGTACCAATGTTGTGTCGGGAAACTACGGAGATATAGACTACATGACAAATTCTATAAAAAAGTCGATGTTCATCTTTCCAGCATGCCAGTCAAGTATCTACAATGTTATAATGGATTTAAAGCCTTCTAATTCAACTGGAATTGATGAAATTTCTTCTAATATACTTAAATCGGTTGGAAAATATATTGCTTTACCACTAGCTCACCTAATTAACTTGTCAATACAGAATTCCTATTTTCCAGGGATTTTTAAACTAGCTAAGGTAATTCCTTTATATAAAAAAGGTGACCATCAGTGTGTGGAAAATTATCGTCCAATCTCCTTGTTAAGTGCCGTGTCAAAAGTTCTAAAGAAAGCAATATATAACAGTATGATATCATTTTTAAATAAGTATAAGATCTTGAGCAACTGTCAACATGGTTTTCGGAAAAATAAAAGCAGCCAATCAGGAATTTGTCAATTGATAGAAAAATTGTATAAAGCTTTAGATAACGAGGAAAGATGTATAGCCCTTTTCATGGATCTCCGTAAAGCGTTCGATCTGATAAACTATAAGATCCTCATGAGAAAGCTCGACAGAATCGGTATGCGAGGGAAAATAAATGACTGGATTAGATCCTATCTTTTCAACAGAAAACAACTAGTATACATCGACGGTACTTACTCTGAAAAAAAGGATATATCTCTTGGAGTTCCTCAAGGATCAATTCTGGGACCTCTTCTTTTCTTAATATATGTGAATGATCTCCCCTAAATTGCTGGTGTTGACAAAAATTATCTAACGATGTATGCAGATGATAACACATACTTGTGTTGTAATAAGAATCTAAATCATGGATTAATCGAAATGCAAAAAAGCTTTTACACTTTTGATGAATGGTTCACAAAGAACAGATTGATTCTTAATAGTTCGAAAACAGTGTTTATTAATTTTACTCCTAGGCATTATAGCAGCAATATATGTTATTTACTTCGCGTTGGGGGAAAATCTATATCTCAGGTATCATTCACTAAATTTTTAGGGGTATACATTGATGGTGGGCTAAGTTGGAATATCCATATTGACTATCTCTGCAAAACAATCGCTTCCTTATGTTTTATTCTTTATAGACTAAAACCTATATGTGATAAGTTCACACTTCTGTCTTTCTATCACTCACATCTAGTTTCTAGATTGCGCTATGGAATAATATTTTGGGGGTGTTCTACTACAGTGAACCGAATACTCGTTTTGCAGAAGAAAGCTGTACGTCACATTGCAGGAATTAAGCGTAATCAGTCATGTAGAAATTTTCTTAAATCTCTAAAATTGTTAACGGTGCCATGCATATATATATATATATATATATATATATATATATATATATATATATATATATTTGAAATACTTATGTATGTAAAACTAAACATTAAAATATTCACGTCAAATGCTCAATATCATCACCATAATACACGGCATCAGTCCATGTTATCCATTCCAAGGCACAGAACCTCTAAATATGAAAATTCGCCAAACTACAAGCTTTATAACAGTCTAAGCCCTCAAATAAAAAGTATGGATAACATTGGCATGTTTAGGAAAAACCTATTAAACTTTCTGTTGGAAAATTCATTCTATAGTGTAGAGGAATATTTATTGTTCAGCAAAAGCAATTAAATATAATTCAACATACTTAATGTAATTAATTTTAAGTTTTGTAATTGAATGTGCAGTTATTGAATTCATTAGTACATTTATATTAAGTTCGTCGAACTCATAATCATAAGTACTTTGTCTTATCTATTAGCAGATAGGTATCATTATATTACTGATATCGTTATTACTTTCGTTTGTAAATTCCTGAATTAAGTTAGTTTTTTTATAAAATTTTAGTGCTCTGTTGGTATTGTTGGAATTACATGTATTAGTACGTAGTTAACTGTATGGTATGCACCTGACCGTTCCAATACTATATTTTTGTAGTCTTCTGGAATAAAGCTCCCGACTTGACCATACATTGTATGGCATCACACTCCCTCTAAGGCACACATAGTATGCCCTTAGGGGAAAATTCACTAAACCCCAGATATACTACATATCAAAAGGGTTTAGCTCTGTGGGAGCCCTTGCTAGGTTACCAGGCCCGTGGTTGGCGTCGTGGGTGCAGTTCCCCATGAATTTTCTAACCGTCCGGGCTGTTCCCAACAGGACGGCTTTTTGCATCAGTTGGTAAAGATGTTCGTCCAGACCGAGGTATTTCAAATTGTTTAATAGATGTTTTGGGACTACTCCTGTTGTTGACAAAACAATTGGTACTGTTCGAGTGTTGTTCATGTCCCATTGTTCTGTATTTGAAATTCTAAATCCCTGTATTTGGCTATTTTTTCAGCCTGCTTAATATTTATATTATTGCTGTTAGGGATTGCTATGTCAATTAAGGTTGTTTTTCTAGAAACTTTATCTACCAAAACTATATCTGGTCTAATGTGAGCAACAGTCCGATCGGTCAATATTGTCCGGTCCCAGTACAGCTTGTAGTTGTTATTTTCTAAAATAGATTCTGGTTTGTATATAAAGTAGGGTGTTCTTACCGACTGTGATAGCTCAAATTTAAGCGCTAGTTCCTGGTGAAGTATTTTTGCCACAGCATCGTGTCGTTCTTTGTATTCAGTTGCAGCGAACGCTTGGCAACCTCCTGTGATATGCTGGATAGATTCAGATGTTTGGCAACCATATCTGCACCGGTCGTTGTTGATAGAAGGGTCTTTGACGATGCACTTTAGATAGTTCTTAGTTGGAATTACTTGATCTTGGATTGCCAATATAAAGCCTTCCGTTTCAGGAAACATATGACCAGAGATCAACCAGTAGTTCGACGCTGAACTGTCGACATAATCTTGGTTGACGTCGTTTATATGCCTTCCATGAAGCGGCTTCTCTTTCCATTTGAGCAGTTTCTGATCAGTTGTCTGGTGGTATACTTGAACTTGTTGTTCTGTCAGTCGCAGAGGTGTTGAGTCATCAACTTGACATATGATTCTGTGTAGATCAGAAAATTCTGCTAGTTTCTGGAAATTATTACGGAAATTGGAAATTTGTTGATCACGTAACTTGCCTATATCGGCCAATCCTCTTCCTCCTTCATACCATGGCAACGTTGTACGTTCGACGGAGCTCTTTGGATGGTGATTTTGAGCTTTTGTTAGTAAAACTCGAACTTTTCGTTGTAGTTGTTCAATGTCAGTCTTGCACCATTTAACTATTCCGAATGAGTAACTGAGTACTGAGCACGCGTAGGTGTTAATAGCCTGAAACAGATTTTTACTGTTAAGCTTAGTTTTCAACAGTCGTCTTACCCTTCTATAGAACTCTGTTGATAAGTCCTTTTTCATGGTGGACTGATCAATTCGTTCAGCCTGCTTTATTCCAAGGTATTTGTAAGTATGGCCCTCCTCCATGGGTTCAATTGAGGTGCCATCTTTCATTTCGTAGGGCCCCTGCTGTATTTTGCCTTTCACTATATTGATAATTCGGCATTTGTCTAAGCCAAATTGCATATGAATGTCATTAGAGAACCCTTCTACTATTTTAAGCATATCATGCAGCTGTTGTTTCGTAGCTGCCATCAACTTTAAGTCGTCCATGTATAACAAATGGTTTATCTTTAGTGCTTGTACGTTCTTGTGTTTGAGACTGAATCCAAAGTTAGTCGCGTTCAGTTTGTGTGAGAGTGGGTTCATGGCAAGGCAGAACCACAACGGGCTAAGAGAGTCTCCCTGGAATATACCCCTTCTGATTGGGATAGAGTCGGTTTGTATCGAACAGTCGGCTTCATTCAGAAAGATTTTGGTTTGCCAGGTAGTCATGACATATTCTAAAAAGTTAACAATACAATTATTTACTTTATAGCGTTTCAGCACCTGAATGAGCCAATCATGTGGAACTGAATCAAAGGCCTTTTTGTAGTCCACATATGCCATGGAGAGATTTCGTCGTTTGACGTGGGCTTGATTGCAGACAACGGAATCAATTATTAGTTGTTCTTTGCACCCCATCGAGTTTTTCGCGCATCCATTTTGTTGTTCGGTAATTATGTTGTTTAGCTCACAATATCTGAAAAGGCGATGATTAATGCACGACGTTATAAGTTTGTATAAGGTTGGGAGGCAAGTGATTGGTCTGTACTTTGCTGGGTCCTGTGTACATAGGTTATCCTTTGGTGAGAGGTATGTAGCACCATGGGTAAGGAAACTAGGCATCTTGTGTGGATGGATAATTATGTCATTAATGAGTAATGTTAATTTATCGTGGGTGGCGTAAAGTTTCTTTATCCAGTGATTCGGCACACCATCTGGTCCTGGTGCTTTCCAGTTATGGAGGTGTTTCATTATGTTGGACGTGTCTTCCGTTGTAAATGGTTGGTGTTGCATCTTATCACAATTCTGAAATGCAGCCTCCTCCTCATTAATCCAGCTCGGTCTGGAGTTATGGGAAACTGTGGTGGAAAGTTGTGTTTTCCAGAACTGCTCGATAGCCGTTTTACTGGGATAACTAGGGGTTTCATTATTATTGATGTTGAGTTTTCTATAAAACCCTTTTTCTGATTTTCGGAATAGTGGGTTGTCTAGTTTCCGTTGGTTACTGGTTTTATACCTTCTCAATCGACTTGTGTATACGGTAAGCTTTTGTCGTAGACTATCCAGACACTGCTGAGATGTAATGTTTTCTCCATCCCACTGGGAGTGTATTCGGTTATTGTCCATGATCGTCTTGACAACTCTTTCTATTCTGTTGTTCCTGACCCCTCGTTGGTACTCGGTCAGTCTTCCAATACCTTTCCGAAGAGAATTAGTTTTCCCTTCTAGCCTTCTTTGCCAAGGTGGTATTCGAGGTGTTTGTCTAAATTGGGGAGGGTCTTGCTTTGGTCTTATTGCTACCCCAATTGTTCTGCATATGGAAATTGCAGCACAGTTGATGATTGTGTGTAGCGACTCTAACGTATTAACACCTAAAACATAGTGTGGCAAGATAAATTTGTTCATAGCCAGCAAGACGATACCCAGTTTCTTAGAAGGTCTTAGTTTGGGAAGAGTTGGTCTAATCAATGGAACTGTTCCACTATACTCTATAAGAGCTCTTTCCATTTCTGCTTGGATTTTCTCAAGCAGGTCAGCGTTGGCTGGCTGTTCTTGTTGAAGTTCTTGAATCTCGTTAGCTCTTTGCGCCAAAGGTGTTTCAGGCTCTGGATCTATTGTATTTCGACCAAATAATTCGCGCTCAACTTCGCTCTTTATTTCGTCCAGTTGATCAGGCGAAATAAGGCCATTTCTCAAGATGACACGATATTGATCTGCGACTCTCTGTTCGGTAACTTGAAGCTCTGGGTACTCACGACAGAACTCTTGATGCAGTATTTGGCGATATCCAGTCTTGTCCTGGCCTCTGTAAAACGTGCGCATTATAAATTTATTCAGGGCGCTAGTCCATTTCAGACGCTGTCTTATCAGTCCCGCTTGAGTGAGCGCTGGCTGTTGATCCTGCGCAACACTTTCTGCGGGTGGAGTTCTCGTTTGACTCCGTTGGTGATGGTCACGTTGTTGCTGTGACTGTACTGGTGAATGTTGTTGTGGTACTTGTGGTTCTTGGGCTGTAGCTCTTTGGACGACAGGGGCCCGCCTCCTCAGCACCCTGCAACCGACGTCCCGCATGCTGTCATATCCAGCGGCGGCTCCAGACATGCCCTGGCGATCACCAGACAGCGGCTCTTTTCCGAGGCCTCTACTCGAATAAAGCTTATTATTATTATTATTTCCGACTTGACCATACAATGTATGGCATAACATTCCCTCTAAGGCACGCTATGAGTGCCTTTAGGGGAAAATTCACTAAACCCCAGATATCCTAGATATCAAAAGGGTTTAGCTCTGTGGGAGCCCTTGCCAGGTTTTCAGGCCCGTGGTTGGAATCGTGGCACCAGTTTCCCATAAATTTCCTGACCGTCCGGGCTGTCCCTAACAAGACGGCTTTTTGCATTTGTTTGTAAAGATGTTCGTCCAGACCAAGGTATTTTAAATTGTTTAATAGATGTTTTGGGACTAGTCCTGTCGTTGACATAACAATTGGTACAGTTCGTGTGTTGTTCATGTTCCACTGAGTCTTTATTTGAAATTCCAAATCTCTATATTTGGTTATTTTCTCAGCCTACTTGATATTTATATTATTGTTGTTAGGAATTGCTATGTCAATTAAAGTTGTTTTCCGAGAGACTTTATCCACCAAAACTATATCTGGTCTATTGTGAGCAACAGACCGATAGGTCAGTATCGTACGGTCCCAGTACAGCTTGTAGTTGTTATTTTCTAAAACAAATTCTGGTTTATATTTATAGTATGGTAATCTTACCGACTGTGATAATTCATGTTTCAGTGCTAGTTCCTGGTGAAGTATTTTTGCCACAGCATCGTGTCGTTCTTTCTATTCAGTTGCAGCGAACGCTTGACAACCTGCTGTGATATGCTGGATAGATTCAGATGTTTGGCAACCGTACCTGCATCTATCGTTGTTAATAGAAGGGTCTTTAACGATGTACTTTAGGTAGTTCTTAGTTGGAATTACTTGATCTTGGATTGCCAATATAAAGTCTTCCGTTTCAGGGAACATATGACCACAGATCAACCAGTAGTTCGACGCTGCACTGTCGACATAATCTCGGTTGACGTCATTTATATGTCTTCCATAAAGGGGCTTCTCTTTCCATTTCAGCAGTTTCTGATCTGGGGTCAGGTGGTGTAATTGGACAAGTTGTTGTGTCAGTCGCAGTGGTGTTGAGTCATCAACCTGGCACATGACTCTATGTAGATCAGAAAATTCTGCGAGTTTCTGGAAATGACTACGCAAAATAGAAATTTGTTGATCTAATAGTTTACTTAGATCTGCCAATCCTCTTCCTCCTTCATACCGTGGCAAAGTTGTACGTTCGACAGAGCTCTTTGGATGGTGATTTTGAGCTTTTGTTAGTAAAACTCGAACTTTTCGTTGTAATTGTTCAATGTCAGCCTTGCACCAATTAACTATACCGAAAGAGTAACTGAGCACTGAACACGCATAGGTGTTAATAGCCTGAAACAGATTTTTACTGTTTAGTTTGGTTTTTAACAGTCGTCTTACCCTTCTATACAACTCTGCTGTTAGGTCCTTTTTCATAGTCATGTGATCAATACGTTGAGCCTGCTTTATTCCAAGGTATTTATAAGTATGACCTTCCCCCATAGATTCAATTGAGGTGCCATCACCCATTTCGAAGTGCCCCTGCTGTATTTTGCCTTTAACTATATTAATAATTCGGCATTTGTCTAGGCCAAATTTCATATGGATGTCACTAGAGAACCCTTCTACTATTTTAAGCATAGCATGCAGCTGTTGTTTTGTAGCTGCCATAAACTTTAAGTCGTCAATGTATAACAAATGGTTTATCCTTAATGCTTGTACGTTGTTGTGTTTGAGACTGAACCCAAAATTAGTCGAGTTCCGTTTGTTTGAGAGAGGGTTAATGGCAAGGCAGAACCACAGCGGGCTAAGAGAGTCTCCCTGGAATATACCCCTTCTAATTGAAATGGGGTCAGTTTGTATCGAACAGTTGGGTTCATTCAGTGAGATTTTGGTTTGCCAGGTGGACATGGCATATGCTATAAAGTTAATAATACAATTATTCACTTTATAGAGTTTCAGCACCTTAATGAGCCAATCATGTGGAACTGAATCAAAGGCCTTTTTGTAGTCCACATATGACATGTAGAGATTTCGACGTTTGGCGTGGGCTTGATTGCAGACAACGGAATCAATTATCAGTTGTTCTTTGCAGCTCATCGAATTTTTCGCGCATCCCTTTTGTTGTTGAGTAATTATGTCGTTCAGCTCACAATGTTTGAAAATGCGATGATTAATGCAGGATGTTATGAGGTTGTATAAGGTTGGAAGGCTAGTGATTGGTCGGTACTTTGCTGGGTCCTGTGCACATAGGTTATCCTTTGGTAAGAGGTATGTAGCACCATGCGTAAGGAAACTAGGCATCTTGTGTGGGTGGGTAATTACGTCATTTATAAGGGCTGTTAGTGTTTCGTGGGTTGCGTACAGTTTCTTTATCCAGTAATTTTGTACATCATCTGGTCCTGATGCTTTCCAGTTATGGAGGTGCTTCATTATGTTGGATGTGTCTTCCGTTGTAAATGGTTGGTGTTGCATGGCATCACAGTTCTGAAATGCAGCCTCCTCCTCATTAATCCAGCTGGCTCTGGTGTTATAGGGAGATTGTTGTGGTAAGCTGTGTTTTCCAGAATTCCTCGATGTCTGTTTTACTGGGGTAACTAGGGACTTCATTATTATTGATGTTGTTAAGTTTTCTATAAAAAACTTTTTCTGATTGTCGGAAAAATGTGTTGTCTAGTTTCCGTTGGTTACTGGTTTTGTACCTTCTCAATCGGCTTGTGTAGACGGAGAGCTTTTGTCGTAGACTGTCCAGGCACTGCTGAGATGTGATGTTTTCTCCATCCCACTGGGAGTGTATTCGGTTATTGTCCATCATAGTATTGACAAGCCTTTCTATTCTGTTGTTCCTGACTCCTCGTTGGTATTCGGTCAGTCTTCCAATGTCTTTCCCTTCAAGTCGTCTTTGCCAAGGTGGTATTCGAGGTGTTTGTCTAAATTGGGGAGGGTCTTGCTTTGGTCTTACTGCGACCCCAATTGTTCTGCAGATGGAAGTTCCAGCACAGTAGATAATTGTGTGTAGCGACTCTAACGTATTAGCACCTAAAACATAGTTTGGCAAGATAAATTTGTTCATAGCCTGCAAGACGATACCCAATTTCTTAGAAGATCTTAGTTTGGGAAGAGGTGGTTTAGTCAGTGGATCTGTTCCACTATACTCTATATGAGCTTCTTCCATTTCTGCTTGGATCTTCTCAAGCAGGTCAGCGTTGGTTGGCTGTTCTTGTTGTAGTTCTTGAGTCTCGTCCGCTCTTTGTGCCAAAATTGTTTCAGGCTCTGGATCGATTGTATTTCGACCAAATAGTTCGCGCTTCACTTCGCTCTTTATTCTGTCCAGTTGTTCAGGCGAAATAAGGCCATTTCTCAAGATGACACGATATTGATCTGCGACTCTCTGTTCAGTAACTTGAAGCTCTGGATACTCACGACAGAACTCTTGATGGAGTATTTGGCGATATCCAGTCTTGTCCTGGCCAAGGTTCGTAATTCTGTAAAACGTGCGCATTATAAATTCATTCATGGCGACAGTCCATTTCATACGCTGTCTTTTCAGTCCCGCTTGAGTGAGCGCTGGCTGTTGATCCTGCGCAACACTTTCTGCGGGTGGAGTTCTTGTTCTCATTTGACTCCGTTGGGGATGGTCATGTTGTTGTTGTGACTGTATTGGTTGTGATTCCTGTTGTTCTTCTTGGGCTGTAACTCTTTGGACGGCAGGGGCCCGCCTCCTCAGCACCCTGCCATGCTGTCATGTCCAGCGCCGGCTCCAGACATGCCCTGGAGACCCCCAGGCAGCGGCTCTTTTTCCAACTTGACCATACAATGTATGGCATAACACTCCCTCTAAGGCACGCTATGAGTGCCTTTAGGGGAAAATTCACTTATTATTATTATATTTTTATTCGACATATTTTTCCTTTGAAATCTAAATCTCTGACTCGCTTTAAAGTGTGCAACCTAATAATGTTCAAAAAATTTAAAATTCAAGACGCTCTACCACAACAGAAACCACTGCGTAATTATATATGCTAGGTTGGTTCTCAAATGATAAACACAGCAGTGATTGGGTAACGCTCTTTCAGACCATGTGATAACCATCTTTTACTGTCCAGTGTTTGGAGTTGCCTATAGTTCAAGAGAAAAATATTTAGTGTTGTAAATTATAAATCAGTATTGATTTTTCGGACAAGTAGTACTAACTTTCGTAGGAAATAAATTTGTATTTTTTTTTTGTTGTGGTTATAATTCTGTATGGCATCACACTCCCTCTAAGGCAGGCTATGAGTGCCTTTAGGGGAAAATTCACTAGACCCCAGATATCCTAGATATCAAAAGGGTTTAGCCCTGTGGGAGCCCTTGCCAGGTTTCCAGGCCCGTGGTTCGAGTCGTGGCGGCAGTTTCCCATGAATTTCCTGACCGTCCCGGCTGTTCCTAACAGGACAGCTTTTTGCATTTGTTTGTAAAGATGTTCGTCCAAACCGAGGTATTTTAAATTGTTTAATAGATGTTTTGGGACTAGTCCTGTCGTTGAAATAACAATTGGTACAGTTCGTGTGTGTTTTATGTCCCACTGAGTCTTTATTTGAAATTCCAAATCTCTATATTTGGTTATTTTCTCAGCCTGCTTGATATTTATATTATTGTTGTTAGGAATTGCTATGTCGATTAAAGTTGTTTTCCGAGAGACTTTATCTACCAAAACTATATCTGGTCTATTGTGAGCAACAGTCCGATCGGTCAGTATCGTGCGGTACCAGTACAGCTTGTAGTTATTATTTTCTAAAACAGATTCTGGTATATATTTATAGTATGGTAATCTTACGGCCTGTGATAATTAAAGTTTCAGTGGTAATTCCTGGTGAAGTATTTTTGCCACAGCATCGTGTCGTTCTTTGTATTCAGTTGCAGCGAACGCTTGACAACCTCCTGTGATATGCTGGATAGATTCAGATGTTTGACAACAGTATCTGCATCTGTCGTTGTTAATAGAAGGGTCTTTAACGATGTTCTTTAGGTAGTTCTTAGTTGGAATTACTTGATCTTGGATTGCCAATATAAAGCCTTCCGTTTCAGGAAACATATCACCAGAGATCAAACAGTAGTTCGACGCTGCACTGTCGACATAATCTTGGTTGGGGCTCCTCTTTCCATTTCAGCAGTTTCTGATCTGTGGTCAGGTGGTGTAATTGACTGAAACTGTTTAGTTTGGTTTTCAACAGTCGTCTTACCCTTCTATAAGTATAACCTTCCCCCATAGATTCAATTGAGGTGCCATCACCCATTTCGAAGTGCCCCTGCTGTATTTTGCCTTTAACTATGTTAATAATTCGGCATTTGTCTAGGCCAAATTTCATACGGACGTCACTAGAGAACCCTTCTACTATTTTAAGCATATCATGAAGCTGTTGTTTCGTAGCTGTCATCAACTTTAAGTCGTCCATGTATAACAAATGGTTTATCTTTAATGCTTGTACGTTTTTGTGCTTGAGACTGAACCCAAAGTTAGGCGAGTTCAGTTTGTGTGAGAGTGAGTTCATGGCAAGGCAGAGCCACAGCGGGCTAAGAGAGTCTCCCTGGAATATACCCCTTCTGATTGGAATGGGGTCAGTTTGTATCGAACAGTTGGCTTCATTCAGTGAGATTTTGGTTTGCCAGGTGGACATGGTATATTCTAAGAAGTTAATAATACAACTATTTACTTTATAGAGTTTCAGTACCTTAATGAGCCAATCATGCGGAACTGAATCAAGGCCTTTTTGTAGTCCACATATGCCATGTAGAGATTTCGTCATTTGGCGTGGGCTTGATTGCAGACAACGGAATCAATTATAAGTTGTTTTTTGCAGCCCATCGAATTTTTCGCGCATCCTTTTCACAGCTCACAATGTTTGAAAATGCGATGATTAATGCACGATGTTATGAGTTTGTATAAGGTTGGAAGGCAAGTTATTGGTCGATACTGTGCTGGGTCCTGTGTACATAGGTTGTCCTTTGGTAAGAGGTATGTAGCACCATGCGTAAGGAAACTAGGCATCTTGTGTGGGTGGGTAATTATGTCATTTATAAGGGCTGTTAGTGTTTCGTGGGTTGCGTACAGTTTCTTTATCCAGTAATTTTGAACACCATCTGGTCCTGGTGCTTTCCAGTTATGGAGGTGCTTCATTATGTTGGATGTGTCTTCCGTTGGAAATGGTTGGTGTTGCATGCCATCACAGTTCTGAAATGCAGCCTCCTCCTCATTAATCCAGCTCGCTCTGGAGTTAAAGGAGATTGTTGTGGAAAGCTGTGTTTTCCAGAAATCCTCGATCTCTGTTTTACTGGGGTAACTAGGGACTTCATTATTATTGATGTTGTTAAGTTTTCTATAAAAAACTTTTTCTGATTGTCGGAAAAGTGTGTTGTCTAGTTTCCGTTGGTTACTGGTTTTGTACCTTCTCAATCGACTTATGTAGACGGAGAGCTTTTGTCGTAGACTGTCCAGACACTGCTGAGATGTGATGTTTTCTCCATCCCACAGGGAGTGTATTCGGTTTTTGTTCATGATAGTCTTGACAAGTCTTTCTATGCTGTTGTTCCTGACCCCTCGACCCCTCGTTAGTACTCAGTCAGTCCTCCAACGTCTTTCCGAAGAGAATTGATTTTCCCTTCAAGCCTTCTTTGCCAAGGTGGTATTCGAGGTCTTATTGTGACTCCAATTGTTCTGCAGATGGAAGTTGCCGCACAGTAGATGATTGTGTGTAGCGACTCTAGCGTATTAGCACCTAAAACATAGTTTGGCAAGATAAATTTGTTCATAGTCTGCAAGACGATACCCAGTTTCTTAGAAGATCTCAGTTTGGGAAGAGCTGGTCTAGTCAGTGGATCTGTTGCACTATACTCTATAAGAGCTCCTTCCATTCCTGCTTGGATCTTCTCAAGCAGGTCAGCGTTGGTTGGCTGTTCTTGTAGACGTTCTTGAGTCTCGCCCGCTCTTTGAGCCAAAGGTGTTTCAGGCTCTGGAGCGATTGTATTTCGGCTAAATAGTTCGCGCTCCACTTCGCTCTTTATTGTGTCCAGTTGTTCAGGCGAAATGAGGCCATTTCTCAAGATGACACGATATTGATCTGCGACTCTCTGTTCGGTAACTTGAAGCTGTGGGTACTCACGACAGAACTCTTGATGGAGTATTTGACGATATCCAGTCTTATCCTGGCCAAGGTTTTTAATTCTATAAAACGTGCGCATTATAAATTCATTCATGGCGCTAGTCCATTTCATGCGCTGTCTTTTCAGTCCCGCTTGAGTGAGCGCTGGCTATTCATCCTGCGCAACACTTTCTGCGAGTGGAGTTCTCGTTCTCGTTTGACTCCGTTGGTGATGGTCACGTTGTTGTTGTGACTGTATTGGTGAGTGCTGTTGTAGTTTTTCTGGTTCTTGGGCTGTAGCTCTTTGGACGGCAGGGGCCCGCCTCCTCAGCACCCTGCCACCGACGTCCCGCATGCTGTCATGTCCAGCGCCGGCTCATTAATATAATATTATTTTCAGTATAGTCCGAAGGTGTTGTGCAACAAATCATCTATCAACGGACAATAGAAATGACATTAAAGATTAGACTTTTTATTGGGTTGTTTGTCAACTCTATTTTTGAAATCGTTTGTGTAACTGACGAAAACCTTTAGGTTACAAAGAAAAATCCGCCGATAATTACATCGAACATGTTGCATAGACAGTATTACATTTGCGATAATGTATAGGACATATTTATGTAAAAATAATCCTACAATAATATACATAAATAAAAAATAATTTCGTGAATTATTTCTAAAAATGTGATCCAAATGAAATAATAGGGATAGCAAAGGCCTGCCCTACTTTTATAATTTCGCATCAACTCTATTTCTTATAGAAACAAAATAACGCCGTCAATAATGTTCAACTTATAGTTTTAATGACCAGTGAGCGACCGCTAGTGTACATAAATACAAGACATTATAAACCAAATAACCTATAATTCAATTTTTCAACTGTCTCGCAGCCTACTGCCTAGTTGGTTTTATTTTGCAAATAAATTGATATATTGAGATTTATTACTTCCGATTATGTAAAAGATGTAGATAGTTAAGGCAAATGAAAGTTGATACATTTTTTGGTACATTTTAGTTTAGAATTAATCACCATTATTAGTTAAACTGGAACAATATTTCAAATTATGGAAAAAAAATCCATGTTTTTAGAAATAAATAAAGACTACGTTATATTTTTGAACAGCTTAATAAACCTGGCATAAAAGTTTTAAGATATATTTCATATTTAACGCGAAACGAATATCGACATCTAGGAGTTTCAAGGAAAACTACTCACAGACCACAAATGCGAAATTCTAGATGTCGAAATTCATTTTGTGTTTAACGTCAAATTTAGTTATATGTACGAAATACATAAATGATTATTTGAGATTTCACTGATTTGAGAGAAGCGCAACTGATAAAGGTTCTCGACTAGAAATAATATATTGTCTTAATTTTAATATATATTTAAATCTGAAATAAATGATATTGTTATAACATTTATTTTTCGTCACCAAAAATTACATTTTCTAGAAGTTAATCATTCTGATAAAAACATTGCGAATATGACTCAAAAACCGGCGAATATAAAAAGAAGCGTAAGAAGCCCAGAAAACTTCGATTAACGAAAGAAATGAGTTCGTCATGATTCCCGAATGGAATACACATAAGCTCTGGCAAATCAGAAGTGACTATCGGGTTTCTGGTATTTTTCATGCTATTTAAGGTCGAAGGTCGTATAAGGCGAGTCGTTTACAGTGCAGCGTGTATTGAATGGACAGCAAGAGAAGTGAACAGCTGTTTCGATAGCATTAGTCTTTTTTTGTAGACAAGTGAATTTATTTTGGTAAAATAAAAGCATTTGAAAGTAAATGTGAACATATGTGAAATTGACTCCAAGGAATCTATTACATTAGGTGTCAGAAGTGGAATTAATTGCAGTTTGTGGCTATAACCAGATGTGGAAGAAAGGGTTACCGATATCCTGGACGAGAAAATAATCCAGAAACTGGAAAAACGTGACAAAAAGAAGAAACAAAATCAGATGAACAACAAAGGTCAGTGAAATCTTTTGATGAAAACGTAAAATTAAATTAGAGAACCTTGTAACTAATATACATGAAAAACAATAAATTTTTGTTACTACAATGGAAAAAAAACTGCACAATTTGAGTGAAGGGTTATTTGTAAAATTTGAATTAACATGAATTTAAAATGTTTGAAGAAAAACAAGAACAAACTGAATTTAAAAAACAACAGCAATTTGAACAACTAACGCATTTAATCAAAGAATGCAAATAATGGAATCATATATAGAGGAAATAAATGATGAAATGAAGGTAATAAAAACTTCAATAGATACTCTTAAAAATAAAGTAGACGACATCGATTCCGCCCAAAGTAAAGTACAAAATAAAATCAGTGGTATCCAAAACAAGGTTGAAACAGAAATATAAAAAGATTTGCAGAGAGAACACCGTAAGTACCAAAGGTTCCTTTAAAAAGGTACCCACATTTGATGGCAGTTCATGTTGGCCTATGTACAAACGGCAATTTAAAGCAGTGGCTGTAGCTAATGGATGCGACAGCCAAGAAAAATCTACCTCTCGACATTTTTTTTAAAAGGTACAGGCAGCATTAGAACCTCTCCAAAGCATTCCTGTAGATGAACAAGGTAATTTCGACAAGATCATTGCAATCCTAGACAAAAGATATGACAAACAATCCTTAAGCCAGGTGCAACAAGTGGAAAAAATCAGAACTCTTGGGAGATTCTACAAAAATTCGAGGCAGAGATTAGACCAAGTAGTACCAGACTTAGTAGCATCAAGAAGATTGATGAAGCCTTGCTCCGGCCTTTGGAGGTAGGGGCCGTCATAAACATGTCCAAGCCGAAGGTACGAGTATTTCCTTCAGCCAGGAAGAGTCAAAGTCACCCTTTCATCGTTGCTGACTAGTATGAACTACAAGAACGGTCACAAAGAATTGGACCGAGAGGTGTCTGTGTCCGTTGTAGATGGACAGGACATTTTCAACCTGACTGCAGAGTGAGGCTATCTCAACAATCACCAACCAGGGGGTAGCCAACAAAAGAACCTTATGTCCAGGAACCGTCAGCCAGTCAGCTTAAGGGGGCGAATGCTGACTAACCCTCCACCAGCCCCCTGAACAGTATCTATCCTTGGATTTTGCCTGGTCAACAAGGGCACCATCAATCACCATTTGGCACTAGCACCGCTGTATTCATTGCCACGTCCAGAGATTTGAGGGCATCGGAAATCCGCTCAATTAACAACAACATCCAGCTAAGAACAGTCACCGGCAAGTCCATGTCAATGAAGGGTGAGGCAGGTGTCCTGCCACAGAGAGGAAATAACAGAATCCGGCATAGGGTCCTAGTAGCGGAGATTGAGGACATGGGTTCATGTTCGACCCGAGATATGATGTTTTTCGATACCAAAATGAGGAATTTATATAGGCAAGGCCCGGCAACAACTCAGCCACTTCCATAAAAATTATAGGGAAATGCTCAACCAGAATTTCCAGTCGAATGGAACAAATTATTCAGTAGAAAAAAATCCTGGGAGCTACGTTGGAATGGTGGAGCTTTACCTCATGACTACTTGGTTGGAAATCGGCCGGGAGAATACTGAATATGTCCAACAACGACAACCGAATTGCCAATGGTCAAGGAATAGCTTGTTTCAAGCCCGTAGACATCATCATCAGTTGTGAAGAAGCTTACCAGAGATCGGCAAAGGAGATAGGTCTCGGTAAAGAGTTTCTAAAACAGTTTGCCGACCAATTGACACACCTTACACCAGAAGAACAGCAGAAGGCAAAGAAATTTATCGTAAATCACTAGCAAATGTTTAATGGCCAAGATGGTATTACCGGTCCTACTAACATCTCCAGCACAATAGATACCGGAACGGCTCAACCCATAAGGATACCACCTAGGCGACTACCATTAGAGAAACAACAGGTAGTCGAGGACAAGATCGCGTCCAAGTTACACAATGAAGTTATTGAGCCATCCATCAACCCATGGTTTGCTCCCGTTATTTTAGTCAAAAAGACGGAAGGCACCAAGCGATTTTACGTGAATTACTGAAAACTGAACGAAGTGACGAAGAAAAATAGCTGTACACTCTCCGAATCTATGACCACACCAGCAGAGTACCGCTGGTTCTCCACACTAGACATAAAGAGTGTATACTGGCAAGTTGGACTACAATTACCCAGAAAAATTTATTAATAAAGAGTTAAACAAAATAGAATACCAAATGATCGCTAACAACCAACACCAAACTTCACCAAGCAACACTGACTCCCAAGATAATCCCATTCATACAATAACTATACCTTACATACAGGGTATCTCAGAAAGACTAAAAAGAGTGCGAAATAGATAAAATATTAAAACATCATTTAAAATAAGAACTACACTAAAATTAATTATATCAAAACAAAACCAAAAAACACAACACAGAATACAAAAAAATGCATTTATAAAAGCATTGTGAATGGGATGATTTTATGATGAAATAAAATCAATATTAGAGAAACCTCCAGACCTTTAAATGTTTGAATAAACGAACACAAAAATTACATTAAAAAATGACAGTTTGAAAAATCCAAAATTTGTGAACATGCTTGGGACGTTAGTCTGAATCTGGTACACAATGTCCCTCGTTCCTCGAAATTTCTTTGGACTTCCATCGTCTTGAAAAGGTTGATCTCACAACGTTTCAATAGCTTTGTATCTGCTATCGTCATCAGGTGAATGATGGGAAATTCAGGTTATCGGTGGTATTTATACCTTTAATGGGTCATGCGTCACCGGTCATGGTCATTGGGTCTCATCCCGTCCAATCAGCGTACCGGCAGTGGCCGAAGAAGGGGTTTCCAAATGGTTTTAATTTGGACGCTGGGCTCGCTAATTATATTCTCGTTCGAGATTATACATGCTGTCTCTATAAATTTTCTTTTATACCAATGCTCCTCCTTGTGAATTACTCTGGCCTGGTCCCAGTTGATGTTGTGGTGTTCGGTCCACGCGTGGTTAGCTAGCCCAGACTTCGTTAGCTCCGCCCTTTGAGTAGCTGTGCGGTGTTCCTTAACCCTGGTGTCCAGCGGTCGCTTTGTCTCTCCAATGTAAAGATTGCCACATTCACAAGGTATACTGTATATACACTTATTTGGTACTGCTGGAGCGTCCGGCCTTGTTCTTGTAATCATGCGAGGGACATTGTCTACCAGATTCAGCCTAACATTGGAAGCCCGGTACGGACCCGGTATCAATGGGAAATTCAGAGGATACGAGAAGACCATGAAGAAGATTGCCAGAGAAGAGGACTACATCAAGTTTCTGCGCTACACCAGAGACCTAAAAATCATACCAAATGCTTTCAAACTGAAGTCACCAATCCCAGGGAAACAAGCACAGAAGATACTCGACAAGGCCAGACACGCTTTAGTGAGGTCAGAAATTAACCATCATCGTTGGAAGAAATCCCAACTCCTGAAGGACGCGGAAGCAAGGTTTCAATAAAGTATGCATTAATAATACAAAAGAAGAAGAAGAATGGGAACATCAATAACTGTAGTTTAAGAAAGTGGTAGAAGATTAAATATTCAACGAAAAATTACCGAAGGTTTAGATGAAATCACCTGGGACCCGATTCTTGAAACCATGCTATGCGACGAAAATGGTCGTATACGGCCTTGCAGTCGAACACGAAGTTTGTTCTATTGCGGGCCAAATTGGTATTCTCGAATTGGTAGACGAGACAATACTGACTTTTGACATATAAAATTAAAATATGGTGAATTGCCAGAACTTCTTCAATATCTTACATGTTACGTAGAAATTTTAAAATTTATAACACAAATAAATTAATTTAGTCGGCTCAACACAACAATACAAAACAAAACTAACCGACAAATTTGATTACTATAAATGTCAAAATTTCGTACATGTTTGACCGTGACTCTTGTCGTACACGACCTTCGAGAATACCAAATAAACGTCATTTATGTCAAATTTCATTCGATTGACGTCATCTTTCGAGTGATAAAGCGGTGGAATGGTGTCGAGAATCGGGCCCCAGAAGCCACAAAAATCAGAAAAGCACACGATTTAGATGGCATAAACCCCCAAAACTGTGAAAATAGGGAGGCCTAATATCACATATGCGACTCTTACGTCCAAAGATATTATACAGGAAGACTAGTTGACAAATCCGTAGTCCTACTTCCCCTATTAATCCTGCTACAATTACTTATCTGTATTTTTCTGAAACCATTGTGAGGAGTGAAAACCGAAATGAATATCCAAACTTTGTAGCTAATTAGTCAATTTCTTTTAAATTATATTGTACAGGATATCCAACTTAACGAAATACTTTAAATTACGATTAATAAATAAATTTTGACCAATACTTACATTTTGGATGAGCAACTAACTATATGTCTTAGTTTTGGAACTTCAGTCCTATAGAAAATTGACATCTTTCTAATCCAGTCCTTTTTCTTTTGGAGTGTATCAGCTGCTGATAGTTTCAACAATCTTCTTTCTGATAATTCAAGACACGTATCACTTGGGTGTTCAAGAACTTTCAGCCTGTATTAAAAACACATAAAATTAACATAGGTATTTTCATTTCAGAAAATACTTAATCATACTTTTTAATATTGTCTTGAGATACTTCAGTTAAATGAGAGTAGCCAGATGAGTTATTGTACCATGCTATTTCTATCAGAACATCTTCAACTGCCTGTACAGTAAACCTTTGACGAGATTGCATATTTCTTTTCATTGACTTTGATTTTTTCAACCAATGAGCTTGTTCAAAGTTACTAGGTGTACAAATCTAAAAATAACTTAATATAATTTCCATTTATTTAGATAATAAATCTCTTACTATTTCTTGTCCAGGATGGTAGGCTTCAAAAGCAACTCTGCTTCTTCTTGACAACCAATAATCATCCAAATCATGATTAATACTAGTTAAAACATTAACTATAGAACCACATTTTGATTGCATAGTAATCATTTGTTCAACAGCCTATAAAATATAAAGAAGGGAAAAACTTAAGTGCTATAAGATATTTTGAACAGAAAGAAAATGAAGGAATATGGTTGGTTAAATCATTTTTACTTGTTTACTTTTGTTTACGAGAACCAACGATACAAACAAGTGGAAGGAGCTCCAATGGGATCGCCACTCTCACCAGTTATAACGAACCTTTTTATGGAGAACTTTGAGGAGCTGGCACTAAGAACAGCAACAATTAAACCCAGTTTATGGTTGCGATATGTGGATGATACTTTCGTGATTTGGCCTCATGGGAGGGAACACCTCAACACATTTTTAGACCACCTTAATGGCATACATCACAAAATAAAATTCACCATGGAGGTTGAAGACAATAATCAACTGCCATTCCTTGATGTTATAAATAGGAAGGAAGATGGAACCCTTGGCCATACAGTATATAGGAAAGCAACTCACACCAACAGATACCTTCATGCTAATTCTCATCACCACCCAGCCCAACTACAAGTCGTCGTCAAAACTTTAGTAACCAAATCACAAAGACTAGCTGACCAGGACAACATCAAACAGGAAATGGACAGTTTAAAAACAGCTCTGAGACAAAACGGATTTACAGACCGAAATATTCAAAGAGCCCTAAAGTCAAAACCGAGACGAACGGACGAGGAGCATGAGACACCAATAACCAAGGCTTATTTACCGTATGTCAAGGGTACCACGGACAGTATTGCAAGAATTCTACGGAGACACAATATCGATACTATTTTCAATACAGACAGAAAAATAAGCACGGTGTTGAGGACTCCGAAGACGAGGATCCCTTTAGAAAAACAGGGAGTGTACGAGATTCCATGTGGAGACTGTCATAAAACCTATGTGGGGCAAACTAACAGAAGAATTCAAGCTAGACGTGATGAACACCAGAATGCTATAAGAAAGCAGGAAAAAACAACATCCATTGCTGAACACGCCACCACGACGTCATACCGAATAGACTTTGAGAACACCAGAGTACTGCCAAATATAGAATACCCGAAATCAAGACTCGTAGGAGAGGCAATTGAAATAGCGAAGTGGCCTTACAGTCTAAACGCACGCAATGAAATCCAGAACTTATCGAATTGTTGGAAAATTCTATTAAACACCGTACCGGCCACGACCCGTCAAATAACAACTCAACCGGAAATAACAAATCAGCAAGCGGGAGGCGCTCCCACTGAGCGCCCAGGGCCAATCACACGCAGCCGTTCACGGTGCCAACCAATAGGCGCCGAGCCGCGACTATATAACACCGTGCGCGCTCCTGAAAATATCAGTATTCGAGTAACTAGAAGCGAAAGCAGAAGGCTACGAGAATTATGCGAACCGACCTGAAGAGGGCAGATGTGACTCTGCCGAAACGTCGTCATTTTACCAGGGATATCAACTACGGGGATGAATTCCCGGAAATCTAATACATTTAGTGCCCGCGAAAACTTAAAAAGATATATATATATATATATATATATATATATATATATATATATATATATTGTATTAGGTGGTTTCCGGGAATTCATCCGCGTAGTTGATAACTGATCCCTGCCGGGATCGATGGTAAAATGACGACGTTTCGGCAGAGTCACATCTGCCCTCTTCAGGTCGGTTCGCATAATTCTCGTAGCCTTCTGCTTTCGCTTCTAGTTACTCAGTATTCGAGAATTATGCGAACCGACCTGAAGAGGGCAGATGTGACTCTGCCGAAACGTCGTCATTTTACCATCGATCCCGGCTGGGATCAGTTAGCAACTACGCGGATGAATTCCGGGAAACCATCTAATACATATATATATATATATATATATATATATATATATATATATATATATATAGGTTCGCCAAACTTGAAGGGCGGATATGTGCTACATTGTGTAGCCCATATAACATCTAGATATCTTAGGTTTTTTGTTTTTTTTTAATTTATTTTTTCCTTAATTCCCAAATTTTTTCATATATAACTTTTTGTAACTTTTTTATTTTTCACTGTATCTTCATCAAATAAACTTAGGTCTAATCTATGATGTTTGTTTACTCTTCTGCATTTGATATTTGGCACAATTGGTTGGGAAAATGGTTATGAGTCCACAAATGGCGAGGTTCCATAAAAAATTCATTAAGTTAACTTTATCACATTACAAAAAAAAAATAAGATGCACATCGAGAACTTCGAATGCTTACAAAAACTTCTCTTATTCATCCCCTTCCCAATGACATACGTATTGGAAAGTAATTAGGATCATAATAAAATTTGAGATTGTAACTTACAAAGTTAGACTACAAAAAATACATCAAGTTATTTTATTCAAACTGACTTCCTTCGCTACGGATGCAATCGCGACACCTTTTTCTGACTGTTACAGTCGTAGTCTCTAGTCGCATCTCATCCCACATTGTTTCAAAATCAACATTTATTTTTTCTCTTAACTGCTCATTGATTTGTATTTCTCTCCTATAAACGAGTTGCTTGGCCTGTGCTCACACAAAAAAATCAAAGGGTGTCTTTGGGGACCTTGGAGGCCAGAGTATAGCTCTCTCAATTCACGCTTTTGGGAATGAATTGTCCAGGACTCCAGGAGCTCTCTGACAGTTCGCCTATAATGTGCTGGACAGTCATCTTTTTTGATGGATATTATTGGTCTGTCTTCCAATGGGATTTCATCAAATAAGATCGATAAATTGTTCGTTAAAAATTCAACTCAGTTACGAGATAGAAATATAAATCAAGGAGCAGTTAAGAGAATTAATTAATGTTGCGTTCCAAACAATTCGGGATAATCGATCTTATTAGGTGAAATTCCGTTGAAAGACAGACCAATAATATTCAACAAAGATGTTCAGCACATTATAGGGGAACTGTTAGAGAGCTCCTAGGCAATTAATTCCAAAACGCGTGGTCTGGCCTCCAAGGTCCCCAGACCTGGCTACCTATGATTTTTTTATATGGGGAAAGGCCAGGCAACTCGTTTATGAGGGAGAAATAGAAACCAAGAAGCAGTTACGAGAAATATTAATTTTGAAACAATGTGGGATGAGATGCAACTAGACCCTATGATTGTAGTAGTCAGAAAAAGGTGTCGTGATTGTATCCGTAGCGGATAACAACAAACAAAAATTATAACAAATTATTGCAACTTGATGTATGTTTTATTTTTTGTAGTTCTAAGCTTGTAAGTTAGAATCTCAAATTTTATAATGATACTAATTACTTTCCAATACGTGTGATATATCGTTGGACAGGGACAGACTGTCATAAACCTATGTGGGGCAAACTAACAGAAGAATTCAAGCTAGACGTGATGAACACCAGAATGCTATAAGAAAGCAGGAAAAAACAACATCCATTGCTGAACACGACGTCACACCGAATAGACTTTGAGAACACCAGAGTACTGGCAAATATAGAATACCCGAAATCAAGACTCGTAGGAGAGGCAATTGAAATAGCGAAGAGGCCTCACAGTCTAAACGCACGCAATGAAATCCAGAACTTATCGAATTGTTGGAAAATTCTATTAAACACCCTACCGGCCCCGACCCGTCCAATAACAACTCAACCGGAAATAACAAATCAGCAGGCGGGAGGCGCTCCCACTGAGCGCCCAGGGTCAATCACACGCAGCCGTTCACGGTGCCAACCAATAGGCGCCGATAGGCGACTATATAACACCGTGCGCGCTCCTGAAAATATCAGTATTCCAGTAACTAGAAGCGAAAGCAGAAGGCTACGAGAATTATGCGAACCGACCTGAAGAGGGCAGATGTGACTCTGCCGAAACGTCATTTTACCATCGATCCCGGCAGGGATCAGTTATCAACTACGCGGATGAATTCCCGGAAACCATCTAATACATTTAGTGCCCGCGAAAACTTAAAAACAAATATATATATATATATATATATATATATATATATATATGTTCTGAGAGGCTTCCGCGGTCATTATTATGAACTAAGCTAGGTTCCGGGTGAGAACCGCGTCTGAATTTATTGAATACTCGACGTTTCGACTCCTGCTTCGGAGCCATTATCAAGAGACAAAAGTGAAAAAGAGTTTCAGAGTCTAGATCGAACTCGGGGCCTCAATCTGCCTACTCCCCAAGAGTCACTAGGTAACTGAACTGAATGTGAGTCTGCTCTGCTTCTTTTATTTATAGGTAGCGCTGGGTTAGAAGATGTCACGTGATAAGGTTGTGTTGTGATTGGTTGGGTATTGGTGGGCGTGTCTGCTTTGTTTAATCTGGCAATTACGGAGGTCCAAGCTGTGGGAAGGCGAGTACTGTCATCGCGTCTATTTAGACAGAGAGGTCTTTTTTCTATTTCGATAGCTTCGCGAATAGTGGATGCCCTAAGAGAATTGAGAGATATGATAGTCCTACTGTCCTCGAAGTTGATAGAGTGCCCTGTTTGGATATGGTGATGCGCGAGAGCTGAAGTCGGATCTTTTTTACGAACTGACAGAGAGTGTTCATATACTCGATGGTTAACGCGCCTGTTGGTACGACCGATGTAGCTTTGTGGGCAATCGCGACATGAGATTTCGTAAACTCCTCGATTCTCGTTAGATACTTTGTCTTTGGGGTTACCGGTTAAGTTGCCTATAGTTTGAGTGGTGTTGAAGATAGTCTTTATTTGATGTCTTTGTAAAATCCGTGCAATTTTGTCAGTGACTCCTCGAATGTATGGAAGTACGGCTTTTTGATGTTGTTGTTCTGTTTCTGACGGGGTTGGTGTGATTGGGGGTTGTTGAGATTGATGAATTATACGCGCAATGTGGTCCGGATGATAACCGTTTTGTCGAAGGATTTGTTGAAGATTATTAAGTTCGTTTTGTCTATTGTCCATATCTGTTAAACGAATAGATCTGAGAGTCAAAGATTTCATTACAGAACTCAATTGGGCAGGGTGGTGGTGTGATTGGGCATTTAAGTATCGATTGGTATGGGTTGGTTTTCTATAGACGGTATGTGAGAATCTGTCATTGTTGGTTTTTGTTATGAGGACATCAAGAAACGTGAGAGAAGAATCGGACTCGATTTCCATTGTAAATTGTATATTAGAATGTATACCATTGAGGTGTTGTAGGAAGAAGTCTAATGAATCTCTGCCATGAGGCCAAATGACAAAAGTATCATCTACATATCTAAGCCAACAGGAAGGTTTTAAATTAGACGACTTTAGGGCCTGGGTTTCGATTTGTTCCATGAAAATGTTAGCAAGCACTGGAGAAAGAGGTGAACCCATGGGGGCCCCACGGACTTGTTTGAACAGAGTGTTTTGAAATGAAAAATAAGTGTTAGAGGAACAGAAACAGGGCACTCTATCAACTTCGAGGACAGTAGGACTATCATATCTCTCAATTCTCTTAGGGCATCCACTATTCGCGAAGCTATCGAAATAGAAAAAAGACCTCTCTGTCTAAATAGACGCGATGACAGTACTCGCCTTCCCACAGCTTGGACCTCCGTAATTGCCAGATTAAACAAAGCAGACACGCCCACCAATACCCAACCAATCACAACACAGCCTCATCACGTGACATCTTCTTCTAACCCAGCGCTACCTATAAATAAAAGAAGCAGAGCAGACTCACATTCAGTTCAGTTACCTAGTGACTCTTGGGGAGTAGGCAGATTGAGGCCCCGAGTTCGATCTAGACTCTGAAACTCTTTTTCACTTTTGTCTCTTGATAATGGCTGCGAAGCAGGAGTCGAAACGTCGAGTATTCAATAAATTCAGACGCGGTTCTCACCCGGAACCTAGCTTAGTTCATATATATATATATATATATATATATATATATATATATATATATATATATATATATATTTCAATGTATTTGAATTGTTAAGACATGAATTTAGTTTCAGTCATCAATAGTATCAACTGAAGTATTGTTAGAAGAGTTTGCTGATAGTCGATCATTATCCAATTTCAACAGGTTACAATAAATTACATTAAGATCCCCTACATCAGTCCTTCGATTAATGCTGTTATCATAATTATTGATGAAAACCATTTCTAAAAAATTTCGTTTAAAAGTATTACGTTCTGGAGCTAATTTTTTTGTATTTTCAAAATCCGCACTGTGGTGATTATTTAGACAATGTATGGCTAAAGAGCAATTTTCTTTTTTTAGCCTTATATCACTTTTATGTGATGTTATTCTATGTTTTATGTTTCTAGATGTTTGTCCCATGTAACTAGCCGGACAATCATTGCAATTCATTTTATACACTACGTTCGACTTAAGGTCTTTAGGTGTTTTATATACTACGTTCATCTTTGATGTACGGAATTGAAACATAATTCAGAGTAAGATCTGTCGAATTGAGAATTGTCAGATATTAACATATTTACATTATCAAATTGTGACGTGCTAAAAATCAGTTTATTTAAAAGTTTTGAAGGAAAGAGTTGTTACAGAAAAGTTGATATATCTAATAATTGAAAATTTTTTTCTTTGTAACAAGGATGACCAATATTACATATTCTTCTCTTCAGTCCATTTATTAGGTTGATTTTCGTTTTAAATGGATGATGGGAGTGGAAATTAACAAATCTGCCTGAACTAGTAGGTTTCATGTACCAGTCAAATTTTATGTTGTTATTGTCGTTTCGTATCACTTTAGTATCTAGAAAAGGAACTATATGTTGATGATCTTCTTCTATTGTAAATTGTATTGTAATTATTAAATACTTTTAATAGTTCAATGTTACTCCCTAACGCGATACAATAAATGATGTCATCAACTTATTTAAAATAAAAAGGAATATTGAAACATATATATAAATCATCAAAATTGCCCAAGCTGTTTTTGACTAATCACTGAGCATACATAAAAAAACGTGGAATGTCGTAAACTCCTCGATCCTCGTTAGGTACTTCGTCTTGGTTCCCGATCAAGATCGCTATGGTTCGATTGGTGTTAAAGATTGTCTTTATTTTATGTCGGTGTAGAATCCGTGCTATTTCGTCCGGGATTCCTCGTATGTACGGAATGAAGGCTTTCTGGTGTTGCGGGTCTCTTTCGGACGGAGTAGGTGTATTCAGGGGTTGTTGAGATTGGCTAATTATCCCCGCAACGTGGTCCGGATGATAACCGTTTTGTCTAACTTACTTAGAGAAAAGAACCAAAGAAATCAACGACAGAACACATCTTTCTCTCGACGTCAAAAAGAACAACACTCCTGGACATCCCTCTTAGGCTCATTGTAAGTTCGCTAAAATCTCCGACACAAGAACTAGCCATAAATAAAATGCAACAACATCGATTTATACTAATAAAAGAACGGAAACCGTTTATAAAGAAATATCAGACAGACATTTATACAGCAATACTCGTACTGCCCATACTTTAGTAATAGGAACTTCAATTCAAAAATAAGACACAAACAAGAAGAAAATAAAAATATTATTATAAAATTAATTTAACGCCGACAAAAAAATTACGAAACCGTTTAAATTAATCGTTCCGACTACGGAACAAAAACGGCTGATTATAAAAAAAAGACATCAACAATGGCGATCCCGATAATTCGACTAAAGAGCAAGAAGATGAGTTTGACGTGGCACCCGAGAAGAATGGAAAATTCTTCGGACGATTAAATTGGCAGTTTGGTTTAGAGGCAGTGTGTACGATACCAGCTGATAGTATTAATCATTGTATTTTGTAAGAGTTTATTTCATTATTTTGATAAAACATTTAAATATATATATATATATATATATATATATATATATATATATATATATAACCGACTTCTACCTATAACTAAAAAGCGAAAAATAATTATAACAAAATACAACTGTAGCAAATAAATAACACATTCAATGTTGTTAGGTACCTACCCAGGAAGTAAAAAATTTAAACATTAAAAGGTACTCATTCTGTACAACTTAATTACCTACCAATCTAGTATATTTTGAAGCCGGTGCCAAGCAAATCTAAAATCCTTCATTGTGTACTTATCTACTAATTCATCAAACTTGATTGTTGCTTGGCACCAACTTCAAAAATATACTAGATTGGTAGGTAATTAATTTGTACAGAATGAGCACCTTTTAATGTTTACATTTTTTACTTCCTGGGTAGGTACCTAACAACATTGAATGTGTAATTAATTTGCTAGAGTTGTATTTTGTTATAATTATTTTTCGCTTTTTAGTTATATATTTAAATTGATAGGTAAATCTTTACGAACAAAATGTACTAGTACGCGTTGACTTAATAAGCCCAAAATATATTTATGCCTTATGGACTACGCCATGTAACCTTTTTTCAACTTTTTTTGACAATTCTATATAACTATTGATAATTCCACTCCAACCTATGCACCAACCATCCTGTACATACAACTGCCCACGGACAAGCATAAATTTGTTAGCTGCCTTCTGTAAACTATAGGACGGAGTAGAATCCATCCCGTATTTACGGAGTCAAATCCGTCCTATATTTCAACGATAGTATATAACTCCTTGTGGGCTACCCAATAAATTATTTCATTTTTAATATTTTATATTATCGCCCGGTGTAACATTAATTCCTCTCCACACTTTATGCAACTTCTTATGGGCTATAAAAGAAATATTTTTTTAATCACACTGTATAAATATAATTCAACTCCCGCATATATTTCAACCATCCTGTATATGATTTGCTTATGTCCACATCATATAACAGATTTTTAATCACCCTATATAATTTTAATTTCACATTTTTTCCAACATTTTTATATCACCAAACGTCCAGTCCACCCTATATTCAAACCATCCTGTATATACAGCTGCCTACGGAGCACTATCATTCTAGTCCGTCTTATATTTCAATCTTCATAAAAATGCAACTCCTTTACTTTGTGATTTTGTTTGCTATAATTAAACACCCTGTCTATAAACGCACCAATTAGCAGTTTAAAGTTTGACATGTGTTGTCACTGAATTTTCTATTAGGCCGGGAGAATGTGACAACCAAAAGCACCGTCTTCGCAAAATGGAAAAATTTGCATTTCAATAGGTATTTGCCTGGTATACAAACAAAACGAGCTTGGTACTCATTGATTTAAGGAGCCGAAAATACTATGCTCTACTACCTATATGCTTGAGATGTACATAGAAAATTTTCAAATTCGCAATTAAAACTTCCAGTGCCTAAAATTACCGCACTATTACGTTGGAATTAAAATATTTATGAGGAAATGTCCGTTATGTCATTTCGATGAAATTTTTGAATTTCGGAATTTTCGGCGATTTTCTGCAAAACTGCAAGTTGCACGTCGCAAAAAAGTATAGGAGATCACCTAAGGATCTTCCTTAATAGATTAAACGTTAAAAAACTATACACATTCATAAGGAGTTATGGAAAAATCGACTAAAATATTAGGGATATTGGTCAATTTCCATGCACGCATGTGTTCATTCACAAATTTTATCACTTTACCAATAGAATCCTTTTCCAAAATTTGAAGTTTCACCAATCCGGATATATACTCTATTAAACAAGACCATACTCATTCAAAACGGTGCACCACAGGAGAAGAAATCAGGTAACATACATACAAAAAAAAGCGAAAAAAAAATACGAGACGAATTGATAACCGCCTCCTTTTTGGAAGTCGGTTAAAAACTTCTTGGAAATAAAGTAGATGACATTGATTCAGTCCTAAATGAAGTACAAGATAAAATCAGTGCTATCCAACACAAAGTGGAAAAAGATATTAAAAAAATGCAACAAGACTTGCAGAGAGGGAAAAATCAGAAAACCTTAAGTACCGAGTGTTCCTTTAACAAACCACCCACTTTAGATGGTAGTTCATCTTAGCCTATGTACAAACGGCAATTTGAAGCCGTGGCTACAGCTAACGGATGGGACAGTCAAGAAAAATATACCTCTCTCGTAATTCCTTTAAGAGGTCCGGCATTAGAGCTCATCCAAAGCATTCCAGTGGATGAACAAGGTAATTTCAATCAATCCTTGAGTCAAGTATACCAAGTAAGCAACTAACTGGTAAAACACAAAAATCTAGAGAGAGTCTTCAAGAATTCAACGCGACTGTAGAGTGAGACTAGCTGAACGATCACCAACCCAACAGTCAACAAAAGAGGACGAAGGCTGACTAACCCTCCACCAGCCCCCAGGATAGCAGCAGTAGACACTATAATCAATTGAGACAGGGCCCAGTAAAAAGTTTCTAAAACAGTTTACCGACCATTTGATACACCTTATACCATATGAACAGCAGGAAGCCCAGCAATCTATGGCAACTCACTAGGAAATTTTTCATAGTCAAGATTGTACTACCGGTCTTACAAACATCATCCAGCACAGAATAAATACCAGGACGGCTCAACCCATCAGAATACCACCTAGGTGACTACAATTGGGGCAACAACAGGCAGTCGAGGAAAACATCGAGTCCATGTTATAAAATGGAGTTATATTGAGCCATGGTCTGCTTCCGTTGTTTTAGTGAAAAAGAGGATGAAACTAACCGATTTTGCGTTGATTACAGAAAATTGAACCATGTTACGAAGAAAGACACCTACACACTGACAAAACTAGCAGGGTCGCGTTGGTTCTTAACACTAGACGTAAAGAGTGGAAATTGGCAGGTTGTACTACATGAGAACGACAGAGAAAAGACAGCGTTCTCCACCAGTTAAAGAGCTGTTTCAGTTCACGGTCATGCCCTTTGGGTTAAGTAATGCTCCTGCTTCATTTGAGAGATTAATGGTATTGACCGAGCTGACATGGAGGACATGTTTAGTATACCTCGACGACATTCTGGTGATGGGTCACACATTCATCTGAAGAACCTAGGCGAAATATTTTCTAGAATTAAGAACGCCAACCTGAAACTTAAGCAGAAGAACTGTTCTATGTTCCAAAAAGAAGGAGAGTTTTTGGACCACGTATATATATATATATATATATATATATATATATATATATATATATATATATGAACTATATATGTATATATATATATGTATATATAAGCCTCTCAGAACATATATATATATATATATATATATATATATATATATATATATATATATATGAACTAGGCTATAAATGCCCCACGTTTCGACTCCTGCTTTGGAGCCATTATCAACAGAGAAAAGTGAAAAAGAGTTTCAGAGTCTAGATCGAACTCGGGGCCTCCATCTGCCTACTCCCCATGAGTCACTAGGTAACTGAACAGTTCACTTTTGTCTCTTGATAATGGCTCCAACGCAAGAGTCGAATCGTCGTTTAAAATAATGACCGCGGACGCCTCTCAGAACATTTCATAAATACAGGGTATTCCATCTCAAACGAGCCACCTTGAATATTTTGGTTATTTTCAAAACTATTGCAATAAGAAAAAACAGGTCGATTTTTCTTTCGAGAGGGAAATTTTTTGAGGTGAGTTAGCGCTTACGCGCATTCAACATAAACAGCCAATTCTAAGACCTTGAGATTTGAGATAGGGAAAATAGGTGTTGTCGTATATCATTTGAAAGCCATTTTTACGGACAATACCGTCATAATAAAAAAATTATTGTAATTTCTGTATATGTAACAGAAAAAAAATTTTTTTTATTGCAATTTCTGTACATGTAATAATAAAAGAGTATTAAAAAAACGAATTTACAGTACAATACAATGCCTCTAAAGCAAATGTTCAAAGTGTCTTCCATTGACTTCCATACTATAGTACAACCTTGACTGAAAGCAGTCTCTGACATGGTTCAGTATAGTCGGTGTTATATGACGACACTCTGCTAAATTCGTTGGCGTAGTTCGTCCAAATTCGCAGACTGAGTCATAAAAATTTTGGATTGAACGTCCCCACAAAAAAATCCAAAGGGTCCAGATCAGGTGATCGGACAGGTCATTCATAGGACCTCTTCTTTCAATCCAGCGACCAGGGTATTCCAAATCGAGGTATTGACGCACTGGTGCGGCGCAGTGAGGAAGAGCTCCATCTTGTTGGAAATGCAATTGTTCTCCATGTAGTAGAGGATCATTTTCTAATTTTTCTATTATAAATGCATTTCATTTTCCAATATATTGTGATAAATTTCATCATTTAAATTACCAAGAATAAACAGGGGTCCAATCAGATGACATGCCAAAATATCTGCCCAAACGTTTAGTTTTACCGAAAGTTGACTATGAGCTTCTCGAAATAAATGAGGATTTGTATAGCTCCAAAATCTACAGTTATGTCGGTTAACCTCCCCATGAAGTAAAATAGTGCACTCATTCGAAAAGAAAACATTGTACAAGAAAACTGTTGCCTTCGATCCCAATCATCCTCATTCAATTCATGAAGTATTTAATTTTGTACGGATGGAATTGGTACTTATGCAAAATTCTAAAAACACTAGTTTTGCTAATACCGGGAGCGGCAGAGATTTGCTGGACAGACTGCGTATTTGGTATAAGTTGGACATGCCCCCATGTAGCCACAGCTACCCCTTTATCATTTACAATTCCAATGGGACCTCTTTTTTTATTCATTACTGAGCCGGTCTCAATGTTCACGTTCGGGATGGTTTTGGTTAAAAACCCTTGCAGCAGATCGAGCACAATCTTGATTTTGGTTATAAAGACTTACCAGCTCAACACCATAATTATCTTTTAAATTTTCAACAAATAAGTAAAGTAATAACTTGACAGATAAATGTACAATGCTTCAAATGATCGAAAACAGGTAAACAAACTTGCTGAAAATATCAGCAAAAAATAATGTAAATTAAATGAGTGTTTACATTTAATGTTTTTCTTGTATTGTGTGTTATTACAGGGTGCGGCAGTGAAACAGGATGGTTTAAGAGCGTACTACTATACAAGAACTCCTTTTTAATACTTTTCCATGCAGTAAAAACTTTTAATTTAATAATCTGGTTCTACTACTATGTCCGTTAGGTTTTCTGTTACATATACAGAAATTACAATAATTTTTTTATTATGACGGTATTGTCCGTAAAAAGGGCTTTCAAATGATATACGACAACACCTATTTTCCCTATCTGAAATCTCAAGGTCATTGAATTGGCCTGTTTATGTTGAATGCGCGCAAGCGATAATTCACCTCAAAAAAATTTCCCCCTAAAAATAAAAATCGGCCTGTTTTTTCTTATTGCAATAGTTTTGAAAATAACCAAGATATTCAAGGTGGCTCGTTTGAGATGGAATACCCTGTATATATACACAGGGTTATTCACGTATTCAGAGGAACATTTTAAAATTATTTTCGTTTTATACAGGGTGTCCCAGAAATGAGAAAAGTATCAAAGTTTTATTTTTTTAATTGAATGCCCTGGGTATTATTACATTTTCGCTATTGTTACGAGAATTCATCCGACAGCTGGTGCAATCTGCCATCAACCAATTCGTGGAAGGGACCACTGCCGTTATTGGGAATTCTCTTAAAGCTTCCAGAACATGAGTTTCCCGATGGTTCGTGGACTTACCAGACAACTCGAAAAGAAATATATAAATATGAACAGCTGGCGATAGGAGGCATTCAGTTTTCGTCTGTCGTATTGTATAGTTAAGATAAAATGTAAATAGTTTCTTGTGAATATAAATTGTGTAGAAGTAGTGGAAATAAATTAGAGTGAGTTGGACTGTGTTTTTAAATAAATCCAAGAACTGAACTGAACCCGAGTGTGAAAATAAAAACATTACAGTGGTGTCAGGTGTGGGGTATTTGTGGAACTTTAGAAGTGGAAAATAAATAGACTGACAATGTTTAAAAACGTGAGTTTGACCAATTGAAAGTGACGGACTTAAAAAAACAACTTGAGGAAAGGGATTTAGAAATTAGTGGAAAGAAAAGTGAATTAGTACAACGGCTACGAGATGCTCTAATAAATGAAGGTAACGATCCCGATACTTATTTGTTTGAGATTTCTGGTAATGGGGATATGAGTATGCTACTTAAAAAACTTGACGAAAATTCTAAGGCTTTAGAAGACAAAGTGTTAGAAAAATCTAAAAACATTAAAGTTGGGTTAGAAGATAAATTCCTGGAAAATTCTAAAACTATAGAAGAGAAATTGCTAGCAAATTCGAAAACCCTAGAAGGCTTACAAGAAAATACTAAAACCTTGGAAGACAAATTACTAGAAAATTCTAAAACATTAGAGGACAAATTGGTAGAAAATTCTAAAACCTTAGAAGATAAATTGCTGGAAAATTCTAAAAATTTGAAACAGGCATTAGAAGAAAATTCTAAATCCCTGGAAGAAAATTTGAAAAGCATGGTACAGAAAAATTCAGAAATGCTGGAAGAGAAAATATTCGACAATGAGGCTCAGATGGAGGAACTAAAGCAAACAATGGTCGAAGAGTCAGTCAAAAATGAAATGCGGATAGAAGAGCTAAGACAGATAATGGAGGGTGAGATCAGCAAAATAAAAGAACAAGTAGTCACAATACAAAGGAGAGAAACACAATCAAAAACCAGAAGTAGAAACAATATAGAAGAAGAAGATTCGAAAATTGGCCTCGAGGGGACAAGACACAAAATGAAACCTCCCCAATTTGATGGAAAGTCGTCATGGGCTAATTATCGTCGCCAATTCGAGGCTGCAGCTAAGCTAAACGGATGGTCGGCAGAGGAGAAGGCAATCGCATTAACCCTAGCCTTAAGAGGGGATGCTACAGATATCTTGCAAACATTGAATACCTCGGAGCAAGAAGACTACAAACTGGTCAAACATTTAGAACTGAGGTATGGACAAACCCATTTGGAGCACGTTTATCACTCCCAAATGAAAAATCGCTACCAGAAATCGAATGAATCCCTTCAAGAGTTTGAAGCTGATATTGCCCGTCTTGTTCGCCTATCCAGCCACACCGGAAAATGTGATAGAAAGGTTAGCAGTGCAAGCATTTTTGGAAGGACTTCGGGACCACGAAGCCAGACAAGCACTGACCCTAGCTCGACCGATTCAATTAGTGGATGCACTGGCTCGAGCTCTGGAATTCGAGGCTGCGAATAATACATGTAGAGGTCAGAGCAGAGTCCGAATCACGGAAGGAGAGTCAGAAAGAAGATGGCGGAAATGATAAGGCCTCTTTAAGAAAGATAATAGAAGAAGTCCTTACCGAAAAAAGTTAGATGTCGGAAGTGTCGTAAGGTAGGACATGTCCAGAGTCGTTGCAAGGAGAGCAACGGAGTCCAGACTTCCTCGCCGGGGAAACTAAAGAAGGCCTATGTAAAGGAACCATGGTCGAACTGTAGCAAACAAGTGTCAACTACCAACGCATATGTCGCTTCGCTACGCAACCACGTTAACAGTGTCTTTGTAGATGGCCTTATTCATAGGAAGCAATTTACAATGCTGCTGGATACTGGTGCGACGAAAACAGTAATAAGGCCCAACATTGTTTTAGAGACAATGATAAAACCAACAAAATGGCAACTGCGAACAGCGACAGGAGAAGTAGCGAAAGTCCATGGTGAAATAGAGGTTGAAATGACCTTGGGAAACACAACCTTCCTACATCGGGCATTAGAGGCAGACATCGAAGACGAAGTAATCATTGGAACGGATGTCATGAGTTCCAAGGGATTCCAGTTAAACTTCAAAGATGGTGAAACATAAAATTAATACTGGGGACGCTCAACCTATTCGACAGTCGGCGAGAAGACTACTCCTAGCTAAAAGAGAAGAAGCCGACAGGATAGTCCGCGAGATGGAGGAAGAAGGTGTTATTGAACCATCCAATAGCCCTTGGGCTTCTCCAGTTGTCTTGGTTAAAAAGAAAGATGGCTCGACCCGATTTTGAGTGGACTATCGACAATTAAACCACGCTACAAAGGACAGCTATCCCCTTCCAAGAATAGACGATACCCTAGATATGTTGGCTGGATCGAAGATGTTTTCCACCCTGGACTTGAAGAGCGGTTATTGGCAGGTGGAACTTGCTAAATAAGACCGGGAAAAGACTGCTTTTACCATCGGCTCAGGACTTTACCAATTCAAGGTGATGCCGTTTGGGTTGTGTAATGCTCCAGAGACGTTTGAAAGATTGATGGAAACAGTGTTAAAAGGGCTTTCATGGAAAACATGCTTGGTGTATCTTGACGACATTATCGTGGTTGCAAGATCATTTGAAGACCACGTCAAGAACCTGGAGGAGTTGTTTCGGCGACTTCGAAGTTCCGGACTAAAGTTAAGCCCGAAGAAGTGTGAGCTGTTCTAAGGAGAGGTGTAATATCTTGGACATGTGGTTTCCGCAGAGGGAGTAGCTGAAAGAAAGTCAAAGCTGTCCAGGAATGGCCGATACTTAAAGATATCCATCAGTTAAGAAGTTTCCTGGGGTTATGCACGTACTATCGTCGGTACGTAGCCGGATTTGCCAACATCGCCAAGCCACTACTAGACTCACAGAGGGGAAGGTACAATACTGAATACTGAAAAGAGCATTGACGAGTGCCCCCGTCTTAAGTTATCCTTTGCCAGATGGAAAGCAATGTCAGAATTGGTGCGGTGCTTTCGCAGATCCAAGACGGTCAGGAGAAAGTCATCGGCTATTTTAGCAAGACCTTCAGCAAGCCTGAATGGAATTACTGCGTTACTCGCAGGGAACTCTTGGCTGCGGTAAAGGGGGTAGAACATTTCTACAAGGACCTCTATGGTAAAAGATTCCTCCTGAGGACTGATCATGCAGCACTGAAGTGGCTCTTGCAGTTTAAAAACCCCGATGGACAAGTGGCCAGGTGGATTGAGCGGTTGCAAGAATTCGACTTCGAGACTGAACATCTAGCTGGAACAAGCCATAAGAATGCTGATGCTCTATCGAGGAGACCATGCCTTGATGACTGCAAACATTGTCAACGAGCTGAAGAAAAAGGGGCTGTAGAACTACCACCATCGATGACCATTGGCAATCTGCGGAGATCCAAAAAGACCAGAAATTAGATCCAGATTTGAAAGAGGTTATCCAGTGGAAGAAAGAAGACCGCAAACCTACGTGGCAGCAGATTTCCCGATACTCACCAACCATAAAGTCGTACTGGGCTCAATGAAACTCCCTCATCCTGGAAAATGGCCTACTGAAGCGCGTCCTGGAAACTCCAGAGGAGGGAAACAACAGAAAACAGATTGTAGTTCCCAGAAATAGGAGACCACAGGTTTTACGAGAACTACATGATGGTACAACTGGAGGACATCTGGGAGTAACGAAAACCCTGGGGAAGTTGAGAGAACGCTTCTATTGGGTAAACTGCCAAGTAGATGTTAAGGAGTGGTGCCGGAAATGTACGGTTTGTGCAGCAAGTAATGGGCCTCAGAAGCGACCAAAAGCTCCCATTAAGCAATATAACGTTAGCAGTCCATTCGAAAGAATAGCCATTGATGTTGCCGGTTCATTTCCTGAATCCGAATCTGGTGTGGTGGTGATGGACTATTTTAGTAAATGGGCCGAAGTGTATGCCTTGCCGAATCAAGAAGCCATGACCGTTGCTGATGTCCTTGTCAAGGAATGGATCAGTCGTTTTGGTGTTCCCTTGGAGTTGCACTCAGGCCAAGGTAGAAACTTCGAGTCTACTCTTTTCCAAGAGGTCTGCAAGCTCTTGAATATCAATAAAATACGGACGACAGCATTACACCCACAATCCGATGGAATGGTAGAACGGATAAATAGAACCATTAACCGCCATTTGTCAAATGTAGTCTCTGACTACCAAAGAGACTGGGACCAGTATCTGCACTTGTTTCTAATGGCATATCGTTCGTCTGTGCACGAGTCCACGGGTCAGACCTCGGCCAGTATTATCATGGGACGAGAATTAAGACTAACATGCGATTTGATGTCCCCCAGGAGAAGAGACCGCAGGTAAAGACTATCTCAGCCAGTTACGTCAAAGGATGAACGACATCCATGAGCGAGTCCGGTTAAACATCGAGAATGCCAGTGCCCGAATGAAGGAAGCCTACGACATCAAAGCCGAGGGCGGAGAATTTCAAGTTGATGATCTGCTTTGGTTGTATAACCCGCAACCTTGTCGTGGATATTCGCCCAAGCTACAGAGATCTTGGGAGGGGCCGTACCAAATTGTGAAGAAAATCAACGATGTTGTCTACAGAATAAAGAAGCTACCTCGGGGAAAACCAAAAGTGGTACATTTCAACAGGTTAACCCCTTATGCCAGAAGTCATGACGGAGAAGTTGACCAAGACCAAGTCCGGAGCATCCAACGACCCGATGATGAGATGACCTTCGAACAGTTTATGGCACTGTACTCTAATGGGCAGAAAGTGCAGCACGACGTGATCACAGAGGAACCCCGAGACCTGTTTGAGGTGCCCATAGAATATGCCCTGGCTCATTGTGTGGCTCGAGATCTCCGGATGTCCAGAGAAATAGCCAAGGTGTTTGCCAAAAGGTACAGCCAGTTCCAGAAGCTGCGGGAGCAAGATCCAGTGGTAAGGAAGGTCCTTCTTCGCGAAGATAAACAACCAGTGGGTACCAGAGACATTTTTTATTTGATAACGAAAACATTCTCGCAGGACAAGCCAACATACATCGATCTTTGGAAGACTCTGGTAGAATTGAGGAATGTGATGATGGAGAAGAATCTGATGAAATTGGCGGTCCCAAAGATAGCCTGCGGGTTGAATGGACTGAATTGGAGGGTGGTGAGAAGTATGATGGAAACAATATTTCGATTCAGTGACATCAGCATCCTGGTATGCTGTCTCAATATTCGCAGCCCAGATTCGAACACCCTTGACTGTTACTTCCACCAAACTTCCCGATGTCGAAAGAGTCCTGCAATGATCGTCACACCAGAAAGGATTCTAGGACTTTCCGGGACGAAATGGTCTTAAGGAGGGGGCAATGTTACGAGAATCCATCCGACAGCTGGTGCAATCTGCCATCAACCAATTCGTGGAAGGGACGTTATTCCGACACTTCTGGAAATGCGAAATGTTTTGTCTCTCAACAGGCCGACCGCTGCCGTTACTGGGAATTCCCTTAAAGCTTCCAAAACATGAAAGAGTTTCCGGATGGTTCGTGGACTTACCAGACAATTCGAAGAGAAATATATAAATATGAACAGCTAGCGATAGGAAGCATTCAGTTTTCGTCGGTCGTATTGTATAGTTAAGATAAAATGTAAATAGTTTCTTGTAAATATAAATTGTGTAGAAGTAGTGGAAATAAATTAAAGTTGGACTGTGTTTTTAAATAAATCCAAGAACTGAACTGAACCCGAGTGTGAAAATAAAAAGATTACACTATCAACAATTAAAATGATAAGGTGTTTCATAAAAGTTTACTATACCTAAACCCCATAGTTTCTGTATTATTCCCTATTTTATCAACGTAACGTAGTGATCATTTAAAGGGTTAGTGTCTCAACATACTCTTTTCTTGTTTCCAACCAAATTCCGACTGGGGTCTCCTGAAGGATAATATTTTGTGTTGCACGTGTCGAAATTCCAATATTGTATACAAGGTATGAAATAAATACCAATTAATTAACCAAAATTTCACCTGACAATTACTTCTTTAAGTTTAATGAAACATCCCGTATTTTATGTCACCAATAGTAGTAGAGTTTTATTCTCTATGCGACAGTGTAACATTTCCATATACCTAACAATTCACGTTCGCATGAAAAACGCACATTCACAGAATACAGACGAATTTTAACTTTTTTAATATTTAACAAGATAGCTATGAGAATTCGACAGTTTTCATTTAATACTTTTCTACATATTATGCAAACTATTTTTTTCCAGGAAAACCAAAAATGACAGGTTTGAGGCAAAAAAAACATATTATTAACCTTAGTTGCTGGGTAATTCGTGAAGTAATGTTGAGTTTAAAACAATAATATCGGTTCATAATAAATGTTCGATATGTCGTCCGTCTGACTAAACATAAATATATCCATGTTCAACATTTGCCAACATATCGACGGATACGCTTTGGAAAGCTCCTCTAATGCGGTCTTTCATATCATCGGGTGTTGTTGGAGGCGTGTTATAGACAATTCCTTTACGCATCCCCATAAAAAGAAATCCAGTGAGGTCAAGTCGGGGGATCGTGGAGACCAATTCTGAAAAGCATTTCTTCCAATCCAAAGATTTTGAAAATGGATATTTAGAAAATGTCGTACCTCACGATGAAAATGTGCGGGAGTCTCATCCATTTGTACCCACATTTTTGCTCTTATGTTTACTGGAATATTAATCCATTTAAATGTTCTTAAAAGAAATAGGGACCAATTAAATAGCGTCCCATTATTCCGCCCCACACATTTACTGACCACCTGTGTTGATTATCAATTTTCCGAAACTGATGCGGATTGGAATCAGAATAATAATGGAAGTTATGTCGATTAACAGATCCATTATTGTGAAAAGTACATTCATCAGTGAACAGAACAAAATTAAAAAAGTTCTCATTTTCAGCCACTTTATCCAACACCCACATACATAACCTGTACTCGATTTTCAAAATCATATCCGGAACGTTCCTGATGAATTAGGATTTTGTAATCATGATAATTATGCTTGTTAAGAAAATACAAGGTGTTTCATTAAACTTAAAGAAGTAATTGTCATTTGAAATTTTGGTTAATTAATTGGTATTTATTTTAAACCTTGTATACAATATTGGATTTTCCACAAGTGCAACGCAAAATATTATCCTTCAGTCGGAATTTGGTTGGAAACAAGAAAAAAGTATGCTGAGACACTAAACCTTTAAATAATCACTACATTTTGATAAAATAGTGAATATTACAGAAACTATGGAGTTTAGGTATAGTACATTTTTATGAAACACCTTATCACTTTAATCGTAGATACCGAAAATGTAATAATATACAGACCATTCAATTAAAATAAATAAAACTGATACTTTTCACATTTCTGGGAGAACCTGTATAAAACGAAACTAATTTGAAGTATCAACATAAAAAGAGATCGTCTAAAATGAGTATCTTAAGTCATAATATTCCATGTTATAATACGTGAATAACCCTGTATATATATATATATATATATATATATATATATATATATATATATATATATATATGAGCAAGGATGTGAGATATTCATACTAGTTGTTATACTATGGTACATTACGACATCCAGGAATACATCCGTTCGTTACTATGATTCAAGTTTGACACTTGCAGACGTTTCGGGAATAGCTCAGGTTATTTACTTAGAAAAGGCCCTTTTGGTGCCAAATTAATAGTAGAACAAAACCAACATCAATGTGTTCTAATGATAAAACATGACTAATTGCAACATTTTCATCGATGCGTTTGTGTTTTTTAACAAGAAACCCACGAAAAATCGGTAACAATTTAGTTTATTACCTTTTACACAAAATCCACCTATGGAACCGTGTTTGCTACTATGGGCAATGTTGAAGAGAAAAGAAAAACTACAAAATGAGCTACTATACGCTCAACTTTGTTAATTGGTTTCTTAGATAATGAAATCTTTACCCGAAATTCCAAAAAAATAAATAATCGCTTATATATTTTTTTATTTTATAGTTGAAACATTCTTATTAACTGAAAGGGTAGACCTTCTCATACCCAATTCATGTTCTAAAAATAAATACTTTAGCCCCGGTGGTGTTTGCAAAATTGTAGTCAATCCTATGGAAGACATATTTTTTTGAAAGGCCATATTACCTCACCGGATGACCCTATCATTATGAACAAACGACCGATGAAAAGTAGAAGAGTTTCTAGCATAATATGGATTTGTGTAATAAATTCAGCAAAATGGACTACCTAAACTCCATTCAGATAGACACTGATGATAATGATGGAGCAATAATTTTTAATATGCAAAAGACGTACTTATTTTAAATTTAAATAAAAAACGGAAATTTGCCTTCTCTATTCACTGTAAATAATAGTAGGTTCCTTTGTTTACACTTTCAGTATATTTTATAATTAATTATTATATAGAAATTAAACGCTGATACAAATTGATAATCGTTAATAATAGAAAAAAAAATGGTATTCTTCAATTAGTTAACAACGCAATTTTATGTTGTTCAATTCAGGTTCCTGTTAAGAAATTTTTATTAATAAATACCAATTAATTTCCTTAGATATATATGTTTTGAGCTTTTATTGAAACATATACAAATAGAAAAATCGCTTGCAACAGCCTTCGCATTTTGCATATTATGATTGCTCACTCATTATCATTTGTGGCTAATGGAGTTTAGGTATTCTATTTTGCTAAATTTATTACATAAATTCATATTATCCAAGACATATAAATATGTGTTTGCTTAAAATTAAAATTTGAGATTATTTATTGTATGGTATAGTCACACAGGTACCACCCCTTAACAATTTTTCAAATGGACTCGTCCAAATAAATTTTATGGAATAGCCAAATATTAATATTATTATTTAAAGAATAAATACATATAAATATATGTATTTATTCTATAAATTTTGGAAAAGTGAGATGAAAGAACTCTAGATCAATTTTCTACTTTCCAACCGTAGTTTATTCATAATGATAGGGTCGTCCGGTGAGGTGCTTAAAATTATAACTTGCATCAAGATTATTTATTATACGGATGTAGTGACACAGGTACCACCCCTTAGCAATTTTTTGAATGATCCAGAAAAATTATAGAGAATGGCCAATTTTGTCAGTATTTATATGTATTTGTACTTTAAATTTTGAAAAAGCGAGATGAGAGGTCTCGAGATCAACTCTTCTACTTTTCATCGGTCGTTTGTTCATAATGATAGTGTCATCCAGTGAGGTAATATGGCCTTTCAAAAAATAAATGTTTTCCATAGGATTGACTGAAATTTTGCAAAAGTATGAGTATGAGAAGATCTATCGCTTCAGTTAGGTTTAGTTTAGCTATAAAATAAAAATATATAAGGGATTATTTATTTTTTTTTGGAATTTTGGATAAAGATTATAATAGCTCATTTGTAGTTTTTTCATTTGTCTTTAACATTGCCCATAGTAGCAAACATGGTTTCATAGGTGGATTTTGTGTAGGTAAAAAACTAAATTATTACCGATTTTTTCAGGTTTTTTGTAAAAAACAAAACGCATCGATAAAACGTTGAATTTTATGTCAATTAGTCACGTGTTATCATTAGAACAAGTTGATGTCGGTTTTGTTCTACTATTAATTTTGTCACGTATTTTCGTAAATGACCTGGGCTAGAAGGTCTCAATTGGCATTGTCAATGTCTTGTCATGGTTAACTCAAAGATCTTTTGAAAATATTAACCTCGAATAACTGTCCCAGAAAGTCCGTTATTTCAGAGAATATTTGACTTGTTCAAAATTTGCCAGAGTTATAGACTTATTATTACTTTTTTAACTGGCCACAAAAAATCTTATGTAGAGGTATGAAGATTTCTTAAGAGCCTGTTTTTTAACACAACAAACTCAAGGATCGAAAAATTGAAAAATGTACAAAACTGTAATAAAATCAAATCCACTGTTTAATTGTTTAGATAACTTAATACAGAAATGTAAAAACATGATTCTTACTGTATTATATCGGGTGTAACAAAAGTACCGGTACCCCCACGTAACTTCCTATAATTGCATTTCCGAGAAAACGTTCCAAACAAAAGGGGTTCAGTTTTGACTTAAAAATTCAGTGGTGCTCTTGTCATTAAACCCAAGGTCAATTCAAGGGAAACACCTATTTTTTATTCCGGAATCAGAAAGAGCGGAACATTTTACCATCAGACATGTATTGGACCTTGGAGTCTAAGTGACCTCTCAAGGTCAATTCAAGAGCAATCGCTATTAGCAATGAAATTTTTAAATTTTTTTTATATCATTTTTTATTACTTTCATTTTTTGTTTAATATCAATGTTATTTTCCACTCTAAATCTCTGAGATTGTGATGTTTCCCTTTAAATATGATTAAAAATTGATTGCTGATATATTTTTTATTAAATGCCATAGTTAATGAAATGCAATGGAATTGAAATTTTAAACTAGATTACAAGTTACCTTTTAATATCATTTTAAATCCTAGATTTAGATAACTTACAAGCAGGGGCGGATCCAGGATGACATTTGGGAGGGCTTGATCTCGTTTGGAGGGCTTGATGTCACTGAAGGATCATTTTAGCACAATAAACACTAAAAAAGCATACCACTCAGATGATTTGGGGGGGCTTCAGCCACCACTCAGATGATTTGGGGAGGCTTCAGCCCACACACTCAGATGATTTGGGGGGCTTCAGCCCCTTAGCCCACCCCATGGATCCGCCAGTGCTTACAAGTAACTAATTTTCTGGTAGTTTTAAATGTCTATTTTTAATGACCTTGTGAGGTCACTTATAACCCAACATCAAATACATATCTGAATGTAAAATTTTCCGCTTTTACTGATTTCGGAATAAAAAATAGGCGTTTCCATTTAAAAACAAAGTTGACCTTGAAATTACCTTGGGGTCAAGGACATGGTCAACACTGAATTTTTAAGTCAACACTGAACAACTTTTTTTACACTCTGTATAATATTGTCACCCAAAGGTCTGTTTCCTGTAATTGAAATTCCTTTAGTGCAATAAAATTGCACTGTAGAAATAGATGACACAATGCAACTGAGATGCAAACAGCCTATGTGCATCTCATTTTGGTGCAGTCACAAGCTGCCCCATCTGCAACATGGAAAAATGTCCAGGAGAAAGCAATCTCAGAATTTCTTTTCATGAGTATTTATGCTGCAAATTTTCAATGTGAATATAAATATTTAGAGCAGTGATTTATGAAAAAAAAACCTTAACAGATTTGCAGTTTATTGGATTTGTTTATAGAAAGTTAAGTATATACAACATTAATTTATTATTAATTGTTTTACTTATAGTACAAGTCTCTAGTTCCATTATTCCATTGGCCAATATCCAGAAAATAAAGACATTGAAATAGTGGAAGTCATAAGTGTAAAGAAAATTAAAATGAATTGTTTAATATAAGGCAGAAACAGAAAATGTGGTCAAATATATGTGTTAAATAATTAGAAGATTGTTACATAATATTAAAGTTAAATAATACAAAGAAACCTTTTCAAAATGGTCATTAAATTTTAAAGCAAATTTTGTAAGTAAACCTTTTTTTAAAGAATTTTTGTCAGCATCAATGGGTATTTAAAATTTGTTGTATGGTCTGTTACAACCTTACAATACCACTTTTAAAATGAGTATCTTAAGTCATAATATTCCATGTTATAATACGTGAATAACCCTGTATATATATATATATATATATTATATATATATATATATATATATATATGAGCAAGGATGTGAGATATTCATACTAGTTGTTATACTATGGTACATTACGACATCCAGGAATACATCCGTTCGTTACTATGATTCAAGTTTGACACTTGCAGACGTTTCGGGAATAGCTCAGGTTATTTACTTAGAAAAGGCCCTTTTGGTGCAAATTAGTAGAACAAAACCAACATCAATGTGTTCTAATGATAAAACATGACTAATTGCAACATTTTCATCGATGCGTTTGTGTTTTTTAACAAGAAACCCACGAAAAATCGGTAACAATTTAGTTTATTACCTTTTACACAAAATCCACCTATGGAACCGTGTTTGCTACTATGGGCAATGTTGAAGAGAAAAGAAAAACCTACAAAATGAGCTACTATACGCTCAACTTTGTTAATTGGTTTCTTAGATAATGAAATCTTTACCCGAAATTCCAAAAAAATAATAATCGCTTATATATTTTTTTTATTTTATAGTTGAACATTCTTATTAACTGAAAGGGTAGACCTTCTCATACCCAATTCATGTTCTAAAAATAAATACTTTAGCCCCGGTGGTGTTTGCAAAATTGTAGTCAATCCTATGGAGACATATTTTTTTGAAAGGCCATATTACCTCACCGGATGACCCTATCATTATGAACAAACGACCGATGAAAAGTAGAAGAGTTTTCTAGCATAATATGGATTTGTGTAATAAATTCAGCAAAATGGACTACCTAAACTCCATTCAGATAGACACTGATGATAATGATGGAGCAATAATTTTTAATATGCAAAAGACGTACTTATTTTAAATTTAAATAAAAAACGGAAATTTGCCTTCTCTATTCACTGTAAATAATAGTAGGTTCCTTTGTTTACACTTTCAGTATATTTTATAATTATTATTATATAGAATTAAACGCTGATACAAATTGATAATCGTTAATAATAGAAAAAGGTATTCTTCAATTAGTTAACAACGCAATTTTATGTTGTTCAATTCAGGTTCCTGTTAAGAAATTTTTATTAATAAATACCAATTAATTTCCTTAGATATATATGTTTTGAGCTTTTATTGAAACATATACAAATAGAAAAATCGCTTGCAACAGCCTTCGCATTTTGCATATTATGATTGCTCACTCATTATCATTTGTGGCTAATGGAGTTTAGGTATTCTATTTTGCTAAATTTATTACATAAATTCATATTATCCAAGACATATAAATATGTGTTTGCTTAAAATTAAAATTTGAGATTATTTATTGTATGGTATAGTCACACAGGTACCACCCCTTAACAATTTTTCAAATGGACTCGTCCAAATAAATTTTTATGGAATAGCCAAATATTAATATTATTATTTAAAGAATAAATACATATAAATATATGTTTTATTCTATAATTTTGAAAAGTGAGATGAAAGAACTCTAGATCAATTTTTCTACTTTCCAACCGTAGTTTATTCATAATGATAGGGTCGTCCGGTGAGGTGCTTAAAATTATAACTTGCATCAAGATTATTTATTATACGGATGTAGTGACACAGGTACCACCCCTTAGCAATTTTTTGAATGATCCAGAAAAATTATAGAGAATGGCCAAATTTTGTCAGTATTTATATGTATTTGTACTTTAAATTTTGAAAAAGCGAGATGAGAGGTCTCGAGATCAACTCTTCTACTTTTCATCGGTCGTTTGTTCATAATGATAGTGTCATCCAGTGAGGTAATATGGCCTTTCAAAAAATATGTTTTCCATAGGATTGACTGAATTTTGCAAAAGTATGAGTATGAGAAGATCTATCGCTTCAGTTAGGTTTAGTTTAGCTATAAAATAAAAAAATATATAAGGGATTATTTATTTTTTTTTGGAATTTGGATAAAGATTATAATAGCTCATTTTGTAGTTTTTTCATTTGTCTTTAACATTGCCCATAGTAGCAAACATGGTTTCATAGGTGGATTTTGTGTAAGGTAAAAAACTAAATTATTACCGATTTTTTCAGGTTTTTTGTAAAAAACAAAACGCATCGATAAAAACGTTGAATTTTATGTCAATTAGTCACGTGTTATCATTAGAACAAGTTGATGTCGGTTTTGTTCTACTATTAATTTTGTCACGTATTTTCGTAAATGACCTGGGCTAGAAGGTCTCAATTGCATTGTCAATGTCTTGTCATGGTTAACTCAAAGATCTTTGAAAATTATTACCTCGAATAACTGTCCCAGAAAGTCCGTTATTTCAGAGAATATTTGACTTGTTCAAAATTTGCCAGAGTTATAGACTTATTATTACTTTTTTAACTGGCCACAAAAAAATCTTATGTAGAGGTATGAAGATTTCTTAAGAGCCTGTTTTTTAACAACAAACTCAAGGATCGAAAAATTGAAAAATGTACAAAACTGTAATAAAATCAAATCCACTGTTTAATGTTTAGATAACTTAATACAGAAATGTAAAAACATGATTCTTACTGTATTATATCGGGTGTAACAAAAGTACCGGTACCCCACGTAACTTCCTATAATTGCATTTTCCGAGAAAACGTTCCAACAAAAAGGGGTTCAGTTTTGACTTAAAAATTCAGTGGTGCTCTTGTCATTAAACCCAAGGTCAATTCAAGGGAAACACCTATTTTTTATTCCGGAATCAGAAAGAGCGGACATTTTACCATCAGACATGTATTGGACCTTGGAGTCTAAGTGACCTCTCAAGGTCAATTCAAGAGCAATCGCTATTAGCAATGAATTTTTAAATTTTTATTTATATCATTTTTTATTACTTTCATTTTTTGTTAATATCAATGTTATTTTCCACTCTAAATCTCTGAGATTGTGATGTTCCCTTTAAATATGATTAAAAATTGATTGCTGATATATTTTTTATTTAAATGCCATAGTTAATGAAATGCAATGGAATTGAAATTTTAAACTAGATTACAAGTTACCTTTTAATATCATTTTAAAATCCTAGATTTAGATAACTTACAAGCAGGGCGGATCCAGGATTGACATTTGGGAGGGCTTGATCTCGTTTGGAGGGCTTGATGTCACTGAAGGATCATTTTAGCACAATAAACACTAAAAAAGCATACCACTCAGATGATTTGGGGGGCTTCAGCCCACCACTCAGATGATTTGGGGAGGCTTCAGCCCACCACTCAGATGATTTGGGGGGCTTCAGCCCCTTAGCCCACCCATGGATCCGCCAGTGCTTACAAGTAACTAATTTTCTGGTAGTTTTAATGTCTATTTTTAATGACCTTGTGAGGTCACTTATAACCCAACATCAAATACATATCTGAATGTAAAATTTTCCGCTTTTACTGATTTCGGAATAAAAAATAGGCGTTTCCATTAAAAACAAAGTTGACCTTGAATTACCTTGGGTCAAGGACATGGTCAACACTGAATTTTTAAGTCAACACTGAACAACTTTTTTTACACTCTGTATAATATTGTCACCCAAAGGTCTGTTTCCTGTAATTGAAATTCCTTTAGTGCAATAAAATTGCACTGTAGAAATAGATGACACAATGCAACTGAGATGCAAACAGCCTATGTGCATCTCATTTTTGGTGCAGTCACAAGCTGCCCCATCTGCAACATGGAAAAATGTCCAGGAGAAAGCAATCTCAGAATTTCTTTTCATGAGTATTTATGCTGCAAATTTTCAATGTGAATATAAATATTTAGAGCAGTGATTTATGAAAAAAAAAACCTTACCGATTTGCAGTTTATTGGATTTGTTTATAGAAAGTTAAGTATATACAAACATTAATTTATTATTAATTGTTTACTTATAGTACAAGTCTCTAGTTCCATTATTCCATTGGCCAATATCCAGAAATAAAGACATTGAAATAGTGGAAGTCATAAGTGTAAAGAAAATTAAAATGAATTTGTTTAATATAAGGCAGAAACAGAAAATGTGGTCAAATATATGTTTAAATAATTAGAAGATTGTTACATATAATTAAAGTTAAATAATACAAAGAAACCTTTTCAAATGGTCATTAAATTTAAAAGCAAATTTTGTAAGTAAACCTTTTTCACTTTAATCGTAGAATTTTGTCAGCATCAATGGTATTTAAATAAATAAAACTGTTGTATGGTCTGTTACAACCTTACAATACCTTTTTAAAATGAGTATCTTAAGTCATAATATTCCATGTTATAATACGTGAATAACCCTGTATATATATATATATATATATATATATATATATATATATATATATATATGAGCAAGGATGTGAGATATTCATACTAGTTGTTATACTATGGTACATTACGACATCCAGGAATACATCCGTTCGTTACTATGATTCAAGTTTGACACTTGCAGACGTTTCGGGAATAGCTCAGGTTATTTACTTAGAAAAGGCCCTTTTGGTGCCAAATTAATAGTAGAACAAAACCAACATCAATGTGTTCTAATGATAAAACATGACTAATTGCAACATTTTCATCGATGCGTTTGTGTTTTTTAACAAGAAACCCACGAAAAATCGGTAACAATTTAGTTTATTACCTTTTACACAAAATCCACCTATGGAACCGTGTTTGCTACTATGGGCAATGTTGAAGAGAAAAGAAAAACCTACAAAATGAGCTACTATACGCTCAACTTTGTTAATTGGTTTCTTAGATAATGAAATCTTTACCCGAAATTCCAAAAAAATAAATAATCGCTTATATATTTTTTTATTTTATAGTTGAAACATTCTTATTAACTGAAAGGGTAGACCTTCTCATACCCAATTCATGTTCTAAAAATAAATACTTTAGCCCCGGTGGTGTTTGCAAAATTGTAGTCAATCCTATGGAAGACATATTTTTTTGAAAGGCCATATTACCTCACCGGATGACCCTATCATTATGAACAAACGACCGATGAAAAGTAGAAGAGTTTCTAGCATAATATGGATTTGTGTAATAAATTCAGCAAAATGGACTACCTAAACTCCATTCAGATAGACACTGATGATAATGATGGAGCAATAATTTTTAATATGCAAAAGACGTACTTATTTTAAATTTAAATAAAAAACGGAAATTTGCCTTCTCTATTCACTGTAAATAATAGTAGGTTCCTTTGTTTACACTTTCAGTATATTTTATAATTAATTATTATATAGAAATTAAACGCTGATACAAATTGATAATCGTTAATAATAGAAAAAAAAATGGTATTCTTCAATTAGTTAACAACGCAATTTTATGTTGTTCAATTCAGGTTCCTGTTAAGAAATTTTTATTAATAAATACCAATTAATTTCCTTAGATATATATGTTTTGAGCTTTTATTGAAACATATACAAATAGAAAAATCGCTTGCAACAGCCTTCGCATTTTGCATATTATGATTGCTCACTCATTATCATTTGTGGCTAATGGAGTTTAGGTATTCTATTTTGCTAAATTTATTACATAAATTCATATTATCCAAGACATATAAATATGTGTTTGCTTAAAATTAAAATTTGAGATTATTTATTGTATGGTATAGTCACACAGGTACCACCCCTTAACAATTTTTCAAATGGACTCGTCCAAATAAATTTTTATGGAATAGCCAAATATTAATATTATTATTTAAAGAATAAATACATATAAATATATGTATTTATTCTATAAATTTTGGAAAAGTGAGATGAAAGAACTCTAGATCAATTTTTCTACTTTCCAACCGTAGTTTATTCATAATGATAGGGTCGTCCGGTGAGGTGCTTAAAATTATAACTTGCATCAAGATTATTTATTATACGGATGTAGTGACACAGGTACCACCCCTTAGCAATTTTTTGAATGATCCAGAAAAATTATAGAGAATGGCCAAATTTTGTCAGTATTTATATGTATTTGTACTTTAAATTTTGAAAAAGCGAGATGAGAGGTCTCGAGATCAACTCTTCTACTTTTCATCGGTCGTTTGTTCATAATGATAGTGTCATCCAGTGAGGTAATATGGCCTTTCAAAAAATATGTTTTCCATAGGATTGACTGAAATTTTGCAAAAGTATGAGTATGAGAAGATCTATCGCTTCAGTTAGGTTTAGTTTAGCTATAAAATAAAAAAATATATAAGGGATTATTTATTTTTTTTGGAATTTTGGATAAAGATTATAATAGCTCATTTTGTAGTTTTTTCATTTGTCTTTAACATTGCCCATAGTAGCAAACATGGTTTCATAGGTGGATTTTGTGTAAGGTAAAAAACTAAATTATTACCGATTTTTTCAGGTTTTTTGTAAAAAACAAAACGCATCGATAAAAACGTTGAATTTTATGTCAATTAGTCACGTGTTATCATTAGAACAAGTTGATGTCGGTTTTGTTCTACTATTAATTTTGTCACGTATTTTCGTAAATGACCTGGGCTAGAAGGTCTCAATTGGCATTGTCAATGTCTTGTCATGGTTAACTCAAAGATCTTTTGAAAATATTAACCTCGAATAACTGTCCCAGAAAGTCCGTTATTTCAGAGAATATTTGACTTGTTCAAAATTTGCCAGAGTTATAGACTTATTATTACTTTTTTAACTGGCCACAAAAAAATCTTATGTAGAGGTATGAAGATTTCTTAAGAGCCTGTTTTTTAACACAACAAACTCAAGGATCGAAAAATTGAAAAATGTACAAAACTGTAATAAAATCAAATCCACTGTTTAATTGTTTAGATAACTTAATACAGAAATGTAAAAACATGATTCTTACTGTATTATATCGGGTGTAACAAAAGTACCGGTACCCCCACGTAACTTCCTATAATTGCATTTTCCGAGAAAACGTTCCAAACAAAAGGGGTTCAGTTTTGACTTAAAAATTCAGTGGTGCTCTTGTCATTAAACCCAAGGTCAATTCAAGGGAAACACCTATTTTTTATTCCGGAATCAGAAAGAGCGGAACATTTTACCATCAGACATGTATTGGACCTTGGAGTCTAAGTGACCTCTCAAGGTCAATTCAAGAGCAATCGCTATTAGCAATGAAATTTTTAAATTTTTTATTTATATCATTTTTTATTACTTTCATTTTTTGTTAATATCAATGTTATTTTCCACTCTAAATCTCTGAGATTGTGATGTTTCCCTTTAAATATGATTAAAAATTGATTGCTGATATATTTTTTATTTAAATGCCATAGTTAATGAAATGCAATGGAATTGAAATTTTAAACTAGATTACAAGTTACCTTTTAATATCATTTTAAAATCCTAGATTTAGATAACTTACAAGCAGGGGCGGATCCAGGATTGACATTTGGGAGGGCTTGATCTCGTTTGGAGGGGCTTGATGTCACTGAAGGATCATTTTAGCACAATAAACACTAAAAAAGCATACCACTCAGATGATTTGGGGGGGCTTCAGCCCACCACTCAGATGATTTGGGGAGGCTTCAGCCCACCACTCAGATGATTTGGGGGGGCTTCAGCCCCTTAGCCCACCCCATGGATCCGCCAGTGCTTACAAGTAACTAATTTTCTGGTAGTTTTAAATGTCTATTTTTAATGACCTTGTGAGGTCACTTATAACCCAACATCAAATACATATCTGAATGTAAAATTTTCCGCTTTTACTGATTTCGGAATAAAAAATAGGCGTTTCCATTTAAAAACAAAGTTGACCTTGAAATTACCTTGGGGTCAAGGACATGGTCAACACTGAATTTTTAAGTCAACACTGAACAACTTTTGTTATTTTTCTCAGAAAATTTGATCATAGAAAGTTACGGGGGTACCAGTACTTTTTTTACACTCTGTATAATATTGTCACCCAAAGGTCTGTTTCCTGTAATTGAAATTCCTTTAGTGCAATAAAATTGCACTGTAGAAATAGATGACACAATGCAACTGAGATGCAAACAGCCTATGTGCATCTCATTTTGGTGCAGTCACAAGCTGCCCCATCTGCAACATGGAAAAATGTCCAGGAGAAAGCAATCTCAGAATTTCTTTTCATGAGTATTTATGCTGCAAATTTTCAATGTGAATATAAATATTTAGAGCAGTGATTTATGAAAAAAAAACCTTAACAGATTTGCAGTTTATTGGATTTGTTTATAGAAAGTTAAGTATATACAAACATTAATTTATTATTAATTGTTTTACTTATAGTACAAGTCTCTAGTTCCATTATTCCATTGGCCAATATCCAGAAAATAAAGACATTGAAATAGTGGAAGTCATAAGTGTAAAGAAAATTAAAATGAATTTGTTTAATATAAGGCAGAAACAGAAAATGTGGTCAAATATATGTGTTAAATAATTAGAAGATTGTTACATAATAATTAAAGTTAAATAATACAAAGAAACCTTTTCAAAATGGTCATTAAATTTTAAAAGCAAATTTTGTAAGTAAACCTTTTTTTAAAGAATTTTTGTCAGCATCAATGGGTATTTAAAATTTGTTGTATGGTCTGTTACAACCTTACAATACCACTTTTGTAAGGATAATGGGTATATTATATGTGAAACTTTTTCCTCAATATACTGACAAATTCCCAAATATTTTGTTAAAACATTCATTCAAAAAATGTTAGTTCTAATGCCTTTCTGGAGGAATTAAGATTAAGATTTTTTAAATTCCCTAATCAAGAAAAGCATACTTTTTAGCTAAAAAGTATTTTTGACATTTATTATATATATTCAAAATGGTATGATTTCTATTTCAATAATAATGGTGAACAAACTGAGGAATATAAGAATTTGGAATTAAATTAATTAATTATTATTATTAAATTAAATTATTTTTTTAATACAAGTTAATAATGCCTGCAACTAAATCTTGATTATTATCACAGAAAACACCATGACCTTAACTGTTATAATGATAAACCCTGTAAAATGAGTGTCTACACCTGACATAATAAATCCACATTCCCCATTCTTTGAAACTTTAGAGTTTGAATTCCATAGTCATTGATTTCAAAGAAACTTAATTCTGCAGAATTTACTTTTGAGAAAGTAAAGTAAATCACTATTGCCAATTGTAAAGGATGGAAATGAACAATGTTCTGAAATTGAAATAAAGAAAACAATGAGGTCAGTTATCACTCCTAAAATCACAATATTATGTTCTTATAAAATTTCCACAATTAGAGACTTATTAAAGAGCTTACTTAACTGGGGCTTACTGTGATTTTAAAATTTATTAGTATGAGTAGGCCAATGCATTGTAATTGCATTTTTTCAACTTAATTGTATGTAAGTTTTCCACATATTTTATAAGAATCTTGCACATTAAAATTAAAAGGAAATAGGCAATTGTATATTTTACTTTAACAATATAAATAGATGATATTGTTTAACCCAACATGAATCATTATATTTTCCCTTAAATACAGATAATAATATTCTGCCTTTAGACTTTATTTTGATTAAACACCAAGTTTTAAACCTCTCTTCTGATAATTTGTAATTCAAATTTATATATCCTAATTAAAAAAATAATTCTTGAGGGGTCCCAGATTATTACATCTACTCATTGGGGTTTTCTCTCCTCATTTCTGTTGTCCAGAAAATAACTATTTGAAATTTGTAATGGAAAAAAAGTGTAATAGGGGGATTACTGGGTACCTGGCTCTCATAATCTTATTGGCAGATGTTCTGGGAGAAAGAAATCTTGGCAATTTGATCAACTCAGCAAATATCCTAGAAATTATTCATAAATAATTCATATTTTCATTGACAATGTCTCCACACTATGAGTCTACAGAACTGTATTTGTACAATGAAAAATTGGTTGATTGATCATATTGAAGATTTCTATGTCTCAGAACATCTGTGAGGAAAACTTGTAATCCGGACAATTTTTCAAATTTGCCACTATTACACTTTTTTCTCATTACCAATTTCAAATACTTATCTGTTACAGAAAAGAAATAAGGAGAGAAATCCCAATGAGCATGGAGAATAATTTATACACCCTACTTATCAGATATTATGCTTTGATTACTGTGAAAGCCACTTGCACTTTTGCTAAGATTGTCACTTTAAAGTCTCATAGTGGAACTCTAAAGTCTAAGTTTACCCAGTAAATACTATTGTTTAGACATTTAAACGTTGTCACTTATACTTCTATATAATACTTAATTTATAACAAACAAAAATTGTGTCACAATAACACAACATTCCAAATATTAGAAATAATTTACCTCAATTCTCCCAAATTGACTTCCCAAACAAACAGCATCATCAACATCAAATGGTCGAACATTTTGTAATCTTTCACTTGGAACATTTTCTACTATCTTATCTGTTCCTATTATAAGTATTGTAGCCGTCTGCTTTGTTTCTTTACAATACCCTCTTTGTGTTTCTTTGCCTTTCTCAAGTCTGCGAACTATGTCTCCTGGTATGATACTTCTATTCAATAGTCTTATTTTCTGCTGTCTCCAAACTTGTTCCCTGGAATTATTGCTCCATAATATCCGTATCTGCCCTTTCTGTAACGTATTATATTCATCGACATCCGAAGAACCCTCATAACTATCCACGACAACTCCAAAAACTATCTTTTTATTTTTATCGAATCTGTAAACAATATCGTTCGTATAAAATTCTTTAATTTTTTCATTATTTGACATTATTTAAGAATTTAAATGACGTTAATTTTGCTACTTCTATAACTATTCCCAGTACAAATCTGAAAATTCTGAAATCAAATGAAGATATTTTTTGTCAAATTTCTTGTGACGCATGTCAAAATTATGAAAAAAACATAAAAAATTCAAATAACTTAAGTCTCATGATATTTGAGGACTTTAAAGTAGAAAAATCTAGACAGTATTAAAATATCATCCGAGACAACCATTTTATGTTTTATTTTTAAATTAAATTTGAATTTTGAATTACAAAACTAGAAATTTCAAATATTCTTCCTTATTTTGATTGACACTAGAGACCGTAAAATGTCAAATCGTATCAGAATCAGAGATAACAACACATAGAGAGTAAAGTAGGATGAATCTTGACGTATTTAACCATGGGTGACGGCACTCCAATGGATGGATGGTTTGAGAACCACACTTGTACGCAGAATAGTTGTTTATAGCGTTATTATTGATTATAGTAAATGAGCATGAAAGGAAGTAATAGTGCAACTAAAAATAATAAGAAAGTCAACAGAAAAAATAATTATATAAATATATAAAGAATTCCATGGCATTATTAATATAATTTTGTAGGTAGATTACAACATAATAAGTTATTTATTCATAACCATATATAACAATTATAAATTTTCAATGCATCTCATGATATTCTATTATAATTACAGAGAGAAAGGGGGGAAATGTACAAAGAAAGAAAATAATTGCCTTTCTATACTTTGAACCAACTCGTCCATGTAAATAAGTCACCCCATCGCTGCACGCCTTTCTCAAACTCAAACAAAAACTGTTCTTTGTACATTTCCGCCTTTCTTTTTGTGTATTTTTCCCCCAACAGCTTGAAAAAGTCCGGTTTTCCTATCGTCATCTAAAAGAATGTCATGAAATGCATTAAAATTTTTATAATTGATAAAATGACGAAAGATAAATACCTATAATGTTTGTCTGTCCTGCATGGTTATTAATAAATAACTGATTAAAATTTTGTAACCTACCTGCAAAATTATATAAATTATACCATGGAATTATTTATATCCTTATAAATATATCAACTAACTCGCATCAACTTTTTTCCTGTTGACTTTATTGTTTTTTCATGCCCATTTACCATAATAAATAATATTTTTTCAACTCAAGTCAATTAAATTTCGCGGAATCGTACCCCTTAGTCCACTAGCCACACCAAGCGACGGAATAACGCCCATTAATTGAGATAGACTTAATATATAACTAGCCGTTACCCGGAATGTTCAAGTCTTTGCAAAAAGAAATAACTTATGAAACATATGGGTTATTCTATATAAGAATTTTTCCAAATTTTTTAAAGACCCTACTTAACTATGAATCCACCAATCCCGAATATATTTGCTTGTGGGTCACCCTATATAACAATTTTAATCGACATTTTTTTGAATCACCTTGTATAATTGTAACTAGTTATGCATCCCGTTCCGATAAGAGAACAACAACAAAAAGAAATGGAATATCAGCAACACGTGGAGCCAATTTAGCATAGTGAATTCTAATATTATGATGCATTTGTTTTACGATTAGAATAGACGTAAAATTTAAAGCGATTAGACGTATAATTTTGTATTCAGTAATAAATTTAAAACTTGTAATATTTTTCCGCTCAATTAAACTTTTAATTTTTAAAAAGTTATTTTTGCAAACCAAAAATATTACTGACGCAGTCAGTAGGATCTGAACGAATTTCTTCGAGAAAAACGTCAGTTTTCCAACTGTTGATTCAGTGAACCGAACTCCGAAAAGACGAGAAAAATCCAAGTGAAGAAAAGAAAACCCCAACGATCCACTTTAGACCAGAGAAATCCAATGAAGATCCTCTCCGTGGTACTGTAAGTAGAAAAAAAAGATGCTTTCCTTGTTTTATATATATTATTTCCTTATATTCACATTATTTACCCAGTTTATGTCTATCTCCTCGATTTTGTCTGATTCATCAAGAGAAAACAGTGCAAACGAGTTAATTTTAAGAGAACAAAATTTTGAATTTGATTTGAGTACATTATTTTCCGATTTAAACATTTCAAATATTCCAGTTGACGATTCAAATATTTAAAATATAATGAATCCGAATAGACAAGCGGGTAATGATCCAGTTTTTCAACCCAAGTTACTACAAATAATTCCACAATTTGATGGAAACCCATTAGAACTGTCATCATTTCTTGACACTGCTAATACTATTATTAATCAGTATTGAGAACCAAACCCAAAAAAATATACAAAGCGTACAAAACATAACAATTATATACGGCATTTATTCTAAACTAATTGGTCAAGCTAGAGAAGTTTACAGTATTTGCATTGCTAAAGATTGGCACACTGTCACACACGTTAATAGCACATTTTGGAGATCAGCGCGATGAGAATGGTTTACTTTTTGATTTAGATCAATTAAGACGATTTCAAAATGAACCTTCTTTACAGTTTTATATAAGAGTTATGTCCAATTTAAGCGCACTACATGACTATGTTGACATTCACGAAAATCTTGTTCAAAATAGAACAGTCAAAAAGACACTTACAAAGACCTTCCAATTTTGAAAACAATTATCACAAAAACAATTTACAACATCAAAAACAACATAATCACAACCAACATTACAAACAAAACCCAAACCAATTTCAAATGCAAAATCAATTTCAATTGAATATAAATCAAATTCCAAGTCAATTTCTACCAAATAATTTTCAATATCAACAACCACAATTTCCTAGAGGACCAATACAAATTCAACAAAGACCAGTTCCTCAACAACAAATTTTCACAAACAGACCAATTTTCCCTCAATAGCAAAGAAACTCAATTAACGTGTGGCAACCAAGAGGTAATATCCCACAACAAACTCCTGTTCCTATGAGTGGTGTTTCAACAATAAAACCCTATTCACAAGATCCTAGAAATCAAAAATTTTACCAAAAACCAAAAAACCCATATGAAGTACACAATCTTGAACAATTTGACCCTTCTTATGAAAATCCCGAATTTCATGATGAAAATATTTCAGAAACAGATTTTCAAAATGAAAATATTCATGAAAACTATATTGACATCAGCTTACAAGAACCAGAACAAAGTTTAGAAAAAGCGAATTTTCCAACAACTGCCTCAACGAAAAACCTTACATAGAACTACATTCTATCTATGACAAAAAGGACCTACCTTATATAAAAATATCCAACCCTCCATTGAAACTTTTAATAGACACGGGTACAACAAAATCATTTTTGAATCCCGAAGTAGCAGGAAACTATTTTTCAGATTTCATAAAGAAAGAACCCTTTACAATTTCTTCAATTTTTCAGACAACTACCAAAAATTATTGTATCGAAATCCCAGCATTTTCAGAATTTAATTCTAAGAAAAATATTAAATTTTATTTATTTAAGTTTCACAATTTCTTTGACGGCTTAATAGGCTATGAAACAATGAAAGACCTTAATGTTCAAATTGATAGAAGAAATTTCACTTTGAAAACTTCAAATTCCAAAATTAATCTAGATCATTATGAAATAAAGAACAAGTTTTTATTCTATGCCCGATTAGAACACCATACCATTGAAACCCTTAAAGTTCCATTTAACATTCAAAATGGCGAAATTGAGATAAATACAATTAAAATAGGTAATTGTTTTATCCCAGGAGGTATAACAACCGCAATAAATGGTTATGCCAATGTGGAAATTCAAAATAACACTGATGACCCCCAATAAATAAAATTATATTCTCCCATATCTGTAAAACTTTTCAATCAAAATGACTTTGAAATTTTTCATGCAACAATATATCCCAATGAAGAACAATACATTCCAAAAAATGACATTACGAACTTAATTCGAACTCAACACATATGAACTCAGAAGAAAAATATCACATCGAAAAATTATGTCATTCATTTTTTGACATTTTCAAAACTAGTGATGAACTTTCACGAACCAAGTAAAACACAAAATAAAAACTTCTGACGAAATTCCAGTTTATTCAAAATCATATCGATATCCTTTTATCCATAAACCGGAAATTCAAAGACAGATCAAAGAAATGCTCGATAATGAAATTATTCGACCAAGTATTTATTTCTCCATGGTCGTCCCCGATCTGGATAGTTCCAAAAATGCTTCCAGTATTAAAAAATGGCGAATAGTAGTAGACTGTAGACTATCGTAAATTAAATGAAAAAACAATTGATGATCGTTGTCCCATTCCAAATATTTCCGATATTCTCGATAAACTTGGCAAATGCCAATATTTCACAACTTTAGACTTAGTGAGTGGCTTTCACCAAATTGAAATGGATCCCGACGATATCAAGAAAACAGCTTTCAATGTCATTACGAATATCTCCGTATGCCGTTTGGTTTAAAAAACACCCGCGCAACGTTCCAGAGAATCATGGACAATGTCTTAAAAGGTTTACAAAATAACATCTGTTTTGTGTATGTCGATGATATCATATCAAATTAAAGCTATTTTAAATTACCCAATTCCAAAAACAACCAAAGAAATAAAACAATTCCTAGGACTTTTAGGTTATTATAGGAAGTTCATCAAAAACATCGGTCACATTACAAAACCATTTACAACTTGTTTGAAAAAAGGTGCTAAAATTAATATCAATGACCCTGAATATATTAAAACTTTCGAAGAAGGTAAATCACTTCTGACAAATGATCCAATTTTGCAATACCCATACTTTTCGAAAAAATTTACTTATTCTAACCACAGATGCGAGCAACGTAGCAATAAGTGCTATACTTAGTCAAGGTCCTATTGGTAGTGACCTCCCAATGCTTTCGCATCCAGGACCCTTAATGATCACAAGAAAAACTATTCGACAATTGAGAAAGAATTGTTAGCCATCGTCTACGGGATAAAAGTCTTTCGATGTTACATTTTTGGTCGACCCTTCCCTTAAAGTGGCTCATGTCTTTAAAAGAACCCAATTCACGTTTAGTACGTTGGAGATTACGTTTAGAAGAATTTGACAATGAAATAGTTCACAAGAAATGTAAGAAAAATACTAATGCAGACGCCCTGTCACGAGTAGAAATTTACCCTAACGAAACCGAACGAAATACTCCCCCAATATTTCAATACATTCAAGAATTTAACGAGAACCCAGAAATACAAATGAACAGACCTTCTACTTCTCGAGAAATCGATAACGAATCGATAATAGGAAAAGTTGACCCTGACGAAAACAGTGACAACAATACTATTCATACTAGCGAAGAAGATCCAATACTTTCAAATAAAATAACAGACAAACCAGTGAAGTGAAGAAAATTTTTGAAAACCCTGTAATTCGAACACGTTTTTATTTATATGTCACAAAGAACTCTTTCCGACAACAACTAATTCAGTTTATAAAAGAGTATGCAGGAAATACTAGACAATATGCATTTTACTTCCAAAATTATTCCTATAAATTTTTAAAGTCAAATAAGTTACTTTTTGATATAACACAAGAACACCGACAACAAAATCTTATAAAAATTCAACACGAGGGAATAACAAATCACAGAGGAATTTTAGAAACCTCTAACGAACTCAAACAAAAATACTATTGGCCCAAATTAATCGACGATGTAAAAAAATCGTAAATAACTGTAATGTATGCGAACAAGTAAAATATGAACGTCATCCCCCTCTAATAAAATTTCAATTAACGCCCACTCCAAAGAAACCCTTTGAAACAATTCACATAGATACTTTCAAATTCGAAAATTCAATTGCCCTTACTATATGTGACAGCTATTCAAAGTTTGGACAAGCTTATATTATTTCCAGTTTATCAGCCCTTCATGTCTATAAATCACTTTTACAATTTATCAGTACATTTAAAATTCCAGAAAACATTGTTTCTGACAATGGTTCAGAATTCACTCAACATCTCCTAAAATATTTTGCAAATTTATATAAAATAAATTGGCATTATACCTTGCCCTTCTAAATAGTAATTCAATCGTAGAGACATTTCACTCAACTCTATTCGAACATTTGAGAACACTTACATTAACAAAACCAGATATAAGCCCTTTTGAAAAACTTTCTTATGCAATTATAGGTTACAACAATTCCCTTCATTCAGTCATAAAATATAAGCACATTGATCTTATTTTTGGTCAATTAGAATTAAAAGAACCAATCGAAATCGATCCCCAATCCCAAGTTGTTAACCACAAACTTGACAAACATAAAGAAATCATGAAAACTTTATACCAAAATGTTTCTGAAAATATGAAAAAACAAAAAGCAACCCTTATTCAGAAAATTAATGAAAAAAGGAATGACCCTCCTGATATTCAACCAGAAACTACAAGTTACAGGCAATTAACGGAAAGACAAGGCAAAACTAAACCTTTATATAAACCTGAACATGTTCTACAAAATAAGCATTTAACAGTAACGACACCTCAAAATACTTATCACAAACAAATATTTAAACCGCCTCGAAAATTTATTGACAAAAACTTGTTACCGGTTGATAACACTACACCTGACGATGAGCCAGAAAGTTCAAATTCCGAATCTGAAAACGAATCCCGGAGTCCTTCCCTTTAAACTTGGAAGTTCCCGACTAAAAATCGCCTCTCACACTTTCCTACGTTATGTCCGAATTGACCCAATCAAATCACAAATTTTTGTCAACCACCAATAGATATGATAACTTTGAACATGTAATACGTAACGTCACGTCTGTTCAAAATGAACCACTCCTTAGTTCATATAAACATATGAAGTCAGATTATTAAATCAAAAAATGAATTCACTTTTCCCAAATACTAGAAATAAAAGAGGATTAATTAACCCCTTAGGATCTGTAACAAAATATTTCACAGGAAATATGGACGCCCAAGATGCTCAAGAAATTCATAAAAGCATTTCAGAACTCGAAACTAATCAAAATAAAATTGTTAGAAAAGTTAATAAACAAATATCATTAACTTCGGCACTTATGAAAAATATTAATGAAACAATTACTAAAATATCAAATAACCAAAATTTGATTGAAAAAAAAAAGAACAATTAAGAATAGGTTTGAACGAATTAAATTTTCATTATGCTCATTATTTAGAGATCCAAGAAATTTTGAATCATATTAAATTAAATTCAGACTCTTTATTGAATTTTCTTTCAAACATGGAAAATGCTATAAGCTTTGCTAACTTAAAAGTTTTACATCATAGTTTACATCATAGTATCATTTCACCAAATTAATTACAAAAAAATGTTGTTGAAATAATCACACAGTTACTCACAATTGTTATTTTCTGTACGTGATTATCTCAAATATTATGAAGTAGTTGAAACAAATGTAATCATTTCACAATATAAAATAATATTTCCTCTTGATTTTCCATTGGCCCATCCTGATATCTTTGATTATTATCACCTTTATGCCATACCAAATGAAAATGAATCAATAATTATCCCACCATCTTCCTATCTTTCCATAAGCAACAATGAGTACCAATATCAAGATGAAGAATGTAAAAACTTATGGTCAAATTATTTGTGCAAGAAAAATCGCCTTTTGCCACTACTTCAAAATCTCGTTTGTATAACTTCACTTTTATCAGTCGAAAACAAGTTAGAAAACTGCCAACAAATTCCAACCAAAAATGGCCAGAAGATAATTGAAGAAATCAATGAAGCCCATTACATTGGAGTTTTCCCGAAACAACAAAAAGTTCAAACCACATGCCAAGAAAGCGACGTAGCACTCCTTCAAGGAACATTTTTGTTCATTGTTCCGCCAAAATGTTCAATCAAAATCATATCGTTCGTCTACAAAAACGAAAAAGGTACAATTAAAGGTCATCCAGTTACCTTAGACGAAATAAAAGCAATCAGTCTAGCAGTTTTACCAGTTCAAAAGCTCAACCTAGAAAAAGTGCCACTAGACAAGTTACATGAACTTCAAATTCAGGAATCAGCTGAAGAGCCCTTATAATAAATCAAAATACAGTCCAGACGCTCAACATGGTTTATTTGCAACATTGCAGTGATCCTGTTGTTCATTGTCAGGAAGCGAGATCTGATAATGAAATTGTTCCAGTCCAGCCAACCACGCCCCAGACCGGAAGTTAGTCCGTCTCAGGGGGTTCCACCCTTGACGAACCTTTAGGGGTGGAGGAGTTATGCATCCCGTTCCGATAAGAGAACAACAACAAAAAGAAACGGAATATCAGCAACACGTGCAGCCATTTCAGCATAGTGAATTCTCATATCATGATGCATTTGTTTTACGATTAGAATTAGATTAGAAAACTTTATAGCGATTAGACGTATAATTTTGTATTCAGTAATAAATTTAAAACTTGTAATATTTTTCCGGTCAATTAAAGTTTTAATTTTTTAAAAAGTTATTTTTGCAAACCAAAAATATTACTAACTTTACTCCACCCTTATTTCAGTTATGCAACTGCTTATGGTCTACGCTATATAACAATTATTTCTGATATTTTTTGAGCCAACTTGTAAAGTACAATTTCTCTCCACATTATATTTTAATCGCCCTTTATATGCTACTTTTACTAACATTTGTTAATCACACAACTGCTTATGGGGCACCCTATATAACAATTTTGTTCAACATTTTTTTGAATCACCTTGTATGTATTACAACTACCCTGTATACCCTGCTGCTTGTTGGTCAACCAATATAACATTTTTTAAATACTTAACTATAACACTTCTCCACCCTATATTTCAACTATCATATATGTACTCGTACAACTGATTATGAGCCACGCTATTTCACAAGTTTTCCTCAAAATTTTTTAATCACCTAAAGTATAATTACTCTACTTCATTTAAAGCACTCTTCATTTGCAATTTTCTCTAACCTTGTTGGAATCACACTGTGTAACTATAACTTTACTGCGTCCCATATTTCAGGTACATAGATACAACTGCTATATCACAAAATTTTTCTACCATTTATTACCCACCCCGTACAAATATAATTCTAGTCCACCCTATATTTCAACAACCTTGTATATGCAACTACTTATTTTCCACCAAATATAAGATTTTTGACAGAAACGGTAGATATACTCTCTTCGAGGTGTCATTCTTTTGACACCTTGTAGAGAGTGAGTATTCAATATCTCTGACAGGTGAAGTTAACGTGAAAATTTCATCGGGACATTCTAATCTAGGAATTACGGGTAAGAGCAATCAAACATGGAACGGCTCCAGATTTGGAAACTCTATGTGCTAGTTTCCCCGAAAATCCTAGATATTAGTCTTCAAATTTAACGGTAGATATAGCATAAAAACTTCTACCATGTTGGATAACACAATTACTATATTGGTTCCACCGCAAGCACCAAATATTAGATACTTGAATCAGCTTAGCTTTTAATCAAAATTAGGAATATGCCATTGTAACATGTTTCGATTAAAAAAAATCAACTGATATATCAACCGTAATTTTACAGGGTGTTCTAGAAATGGGATACTTAGTGCGGAGTAGAATAACAAGGATTTAAAAAATCTAAAAAAAGTTATACTAAGTGTACCATAAGCAGACGCATATATAAAATGTGGTTGAAATAATGGACTTAGTTATATGGGGTGGTTCTAAAAAGTTATATTGAGTGGGCAATAAATAGTTGCATATACCAGGTAGTTCATAAACGAGCGGAGTAGATTTATATTTATATAGGATAGATAACAAAATGATATATGGTTTGGCTCATAAGTAGTTGCATATACAATATGGTTGAAATAAGGGTAGAATATTTATACACGTTTGATCGTTACTTAAGATTTACGACGCATGTTAACCAGTAATTTAAAAAGTCATTCGTTGTTTTAAAACTACTATACAAACAAGTCAATTTTAAACTTCAAAACGAGGAAAAAATTGTGTGAAACATTTGTTTTGCCAATCTTCTATTACTGTTATACAGTGTACTATCCCTACCTAACTGAGTTTACAAAGAAAAGAATTCAAAAAGTCCAAAATATCTGTTGTAGACTTGTTTGCGCACTTCGCAAATTTGACCATATAAGTCAAAAACTAATAGAGATAAACTGGTTAACAATGAAAAAGACTTGGCAATATCATTTTTGTAAATTTGTCCATCGTATTATTCACACGAGAAAACCGGATTATCTTTGGGAAAAAATAGTTTATGCTAATCAAATTCACAATAGACCTAAAAGATTCAGCGACCTTTTATATGTCCTTAGACATTCATCAGCCATGTTTCAGCGGTCTTTCTCATTTAACGCAGTTAAAATGTATAATAAAATTAATCTGGAAAATTTAGATGATACAACTTTACTTGGTTTTCAAAAGAAAATTAAAAAGTTCTTGTTTAACGACACTTTTGTTTTTAAATAGTCTTAATGTAGTTTGTCAATGTCAATACTTTCCTCCATATTGTTCATTTGCCACAATTACCTACTTTGGTAATAAATATTTTGTGAAGAAACTTGGTTTGTTTAGGGTTGAGTGAAAGATTAGCCATAGGCTAAACTCCGCCTTTTGTTTTGCTATGTATGTGTATAGTATAGATTTATGTATGTGCATGCTGTATAGATATATGTATTACATAGATGAAACAATAAAGACGCTTTATTATTATTTTTTTATTCATTTATTTTCTCCTATGAAGGGTTACAAAACATTTGGACGGGTTTTTCCATGTCCAGTGTTTTACTATTTCAGTACGCGTTGAGGAAAGAGTGGGTGATATTACAGGTTTTTAAGATTATAGCTTGCTGGATTTCTGTGTGCACATAGAGAGGCAGATTTAGCTGAGTAAGATACATTTTGAAGGTGACAGGGGTGATACCAGTAACCGATATAACCATTGGAATTATGAAGATTTTTTGTTGTTTCCAGATTCTTTTTATCTCTTCTGCTAGGGCTGTGTATTTTTCTATTTTTTCCTTGTGTTTTCCTTCTATGTTCGTTTCGTTCGGGATTGAAATATCTATGAGGAACGTTGTTTTTTCTTTTTTATCTGTAAATGTGATATCTGGTCTGTTAAATTTTATGGTTACCAACTTGTCTGTGTGAATGGTAATATCGTAGTACAGTTTGTAGTTTTCGGTTTCAATTATTGTTGTGGGGGTATATTTATAGAAAGGTTCTGTTATTTGTTTCAGTTTGTAACTATTGATAATAGCTTTGTGTATGATTTTAGCAGCGGTGTTATGTCTCTCTGTATATTCGGTGCTTGCTAAGAGTTTGCAGCCTCCTGTTATGTGTTCTATGGTCTCAGGAAATAGTTTACATTTTCTACATCGGTCATCTAAAACATTAGGATCTTTCACGATTACTTTCAAATAGTTTTTAGTTGCAATGACTTTATCCTGTATAGCTATGATAAAGCCCTCTGTTTCAGGGAACATTTTACCTTGTTTGAGCCACTTATAAGTATCTTCTTTGCTTATCGTTTCTTTGTTAACATTATAAAGGTGTTTACCATGTAGTGGTTTGTGGGCCCATATTTCAATTTTTTGCTTCATGTGTTCAGTTTTGTTATGTGTATCTGCTTCATGGTTTCGTTGCGAGAGATTCAAGGGAGTATATTTTTTATCTGATTGTATGACTGCATTATGAAGACCTGTATTTTTACTATAAAAATATTTGCGAAGACATTGGATTTGTCTTGTGTGTAATGACTCTATGTCTATAAGTCCTCGACCACCATCTCTTCTATTTAGTGTATGTCTTTCTTTGCATGTCTTGGGGTGTGATTTTTGAAACTTTGTCATCTGTGTACGATTGAGTCTGTTGATGCCTTCTAGATCAGTTTTTGTCCAATTTAAGATTCCAAATGAGTATGTAAGTATAGGGATTGCGTTTGTGTTTATGGCTTTGACTAGATTTTTTGAGTTAAGTTTAGTTTTGAGCAGTGCTGTGAGCCTGTTTTTGTATAGTTCCTGAATGTGATTTTTTATATCGCTGTGGTTGATTTGGGTGTTTTGTTGGAATCCTAGATATTTATATGTTTCATGTTTATCCAGTTTGTAGAGGATGTTGTTTTGTAATGTTACAGATGTTTCAGTTTTGATCCATTTGCCATTTTCTATGTGTACTGTTTTGCATTTCGAGATCCCAAACTCCATTTTAATATCAGAGGTGAAGGTTTCGGTGTTTTGCAGGAGCTGATTTAGTTGAGATTGTTTGGATGCGTATAATTTGATATCATCCATGTACATGAGATGACTTATTGTAAATAATTTTCGAGTGTTGTTCCTTACGTCAAATCCTTGCCCTGTCTGGTTTAGCATATTAGATAGGGGGTTTAAGCACTTACAAAACCACAGTGCACTTAGAGAGTCACCTTGAAAGATGCCGTTTTTAATTTTAATTTCATCCGTATGAATGGTGTAGGTGTCCGAAACTTTTAAATGAATTTGTGTCCTCCATGTTCGCATTACGGTAGTGAGGAATGCCTGAATTTGTGTGTTTATCTTATAGACCTGTAGGATTTTTTGTAGCCATGAATGTGGTACTGTATCAAAAGCTTTTTTTTAATCAATGTAACAAGTATGAATGTTTCTATGTTGTTTCGTTGCTTGTCTCATCACTATACTGTCAATTATCAGCTGCTCCTTACATCCTTGACTTTTCCTTTTACAACCTTTCTGTTCCTCGCTTATTAGTTGATGTTTTGTAAGGTGTGTGTCTGTTTTATTAGATAGTGTTCCTGTAATGATTTTATATAGGGTTGGAAGACATGTAATTGGTCTATAATTTGAGGGATCTCGAGTATGGTTGTTTTTTGGTTTAATATAAGTGATTCCTTGTGTTAGAAAGTCTGGGAATGTTTTTGGGTTTTCGGTGACTAAGTTTATTCGATTAGATAGATAGGGATGAGTTGTGGTAAATATTTTGTACCAGAAGTTCTGGATTTGGTCTATTCCTGGACATTTCCAGTTATGTGTATATGCTATTGTTTGTGAGAGTTCCTCTGGCGTGATTGTGATATCATTTTGTTCAAGTATGTGTTGGTATTTCTCTTCTTCTTTTTGTATCCATGATGCATCTTGATTGTGTTGTGTGGGTTGTGACCAGGTAGTTGTCCAAAACTGGGTGATTTCTTCTTTGGATGGGGGGTCTATTTGGAATTCCTTTTCTTTTTGAAGTTTTTGGTAGAACATTTTTTCATTTTTGCTAAATAATGTGTTTTCATCTTTCCTTCTATTTGATTCATTATATCGTTTTAGCCTAGCCGAGTATAGTGAGAGCTTTTGTTTACAGGTATCAAGGTTTTCCTGGAGCGACTGTTTGTTTTGCATGAGTTTATTTACATGTTGTTTTAGTTTTTGAGATGTATTGCCCTTTGTTGCTTGTATCAGCCTCCCTATATTTTTTCTAAGTGTTTCAATTTTCGATTCTAGTCTCATTTTCCATTTCGGTTTGCCAATTTTCTCATTATTTTGCATCTTCTGTTTGTTGAGCTGTATCGTAGTAATTGCTGCTGCATATATGTATGTATGGTTTCAAGGGAGGATTCCTTAGTTATAAATTTTTCTGGGAGTATCTTATTAATGGTTTCTAAAATGATTTGCGTTGTCTCTTTATAATATACTTTTGGGATTCTATGCCTTTTTGTTGGATCAGTTCCACTCCATATTGTAATATTATTATTATCCCGACTTGACCATACAATGTATGGCATCACACTCCCTCTAAGGCACACATAGTGTGCCCTTAGGGGAAAATTCACTAAACCCCAGATATACTACATATCAAAAGGGTTTAGCTCTGTGGGAGCCCTTGCCAGGTTATCAGGCCCGTGGTTGGCGTCGTGGCTGCAGTTCCCCATAAATTTTCTAACCGTCCGGGCTGTTCCTAACAGGACGGCTTTTTGCATCAGTTGGTAAAGATGTTCGTCCAGACCGAGGTATTTCAAATTGTTTAATAGATGTTTTGGGACTACTCCTGTTGTTGACATAACAATTGGTACTGTTCGAGTGTTCTTCATGTCCCATTGTCTCTGTATTTGAAATTCTAAATCCCTGTATTTGGCTATTTTTCAGCCTGCTTAATATTTATATTGTTGTTCTTTGGGATTGGTATGTCAATTAAGGTTGTTTTTCTAGAGACTTTATCTACCAAAACTATATCTGGTCTATTGTGAGCAACAGTCCGATCGGTCAATATCGTCCGGTCCCAGTACAGTTATTATTATTATTATTATCTGACTTGGCCATACAATGTATGGCATCACACTCCCTCTAAGGCACTCTATGAGTGCCTTTAGAGGAAAATTCACTAAACCCCAGATATCCTAGATATCAAAAGGGTTTAGCTCTGTGGGAGCCCTTGCCAGGTTTTCAGGCCCGTGGTTGGAGTTGTGACGGCAGTTTCCCATGAATTTCCTGACCGTCCGGGCTGTCCCTAACAAGACGGCTTTTTGCATTTGTTTGTAAAGATGTTCGTCCAGACCGAGGTATTTTAAATTGTTTAATAGATGTTTTGGGACTAGCCCTGTTGTTGACATAACAATTGGTACAGTTCGTGTGTTGTTCATGTTCCACTGAGTCTTTATTTGAAATTCCAAATCTCTATATTTGGTTATTTTCTCAGCCTGCTTGATATTTATATTATTGTTGTTGGGAATTGCTATGTCAATTAAAGTTGTTTTCCGAGAGACTTTATCTACCAAAACTATATCTGGTCTATTGTGAGCAACAGACCGATCGGTCAGTATCGTGCGGTCCCAGTACAGCTTGTAGTTGTTATTTTCTAAAACAGATTCTGGTTTATATTTATAGTATGGTAATCTTACCGACTGTGATAATTCATGTTTCAGTGCTGGTTCCTGGTGAAGTATTTTTGCCACAGCATCGTGTCGTTCTTTGTACTCAGTTGCAGCGAACGCTTGACAACCTCCTGTGATATGCTGGATAGATTCAGATGTTTGGCAACCGTACCTGCATCTATCGTTGTTAATGGAAGGGTCTTTAACGATGTACTTTAGGTAGTTCTTAGTTGGAATTACTTGATCTTGGATTGCCAATATAAAGCCTTCCGTTTCAGGGAACATATGACCAGAGATCAACCAGTAGTTCGACGCTGCACTGTGGACATAATCTTGGTTGATGTCATTTATATGTCTTCCATGAAGGGGCTTCTCTTTCCATTTCAGCAGTTTCTGATCTGTGGTCTGGTGGTGTAATTGGACATGTTGTTGTGTCAGTCGCAGTGGTGTTAAGTCATCAACCTGGCACATAACTCTATGTAGATCAGAAAATTCTGCGAGTTTCTGGAAATGACTACGCAAAATAGAAATTTGTTGATCTAATAGTTTACTTAGATCTGTCAATCCTCTTCCTCCTTCATACCGTGGCAAAGTTGTACGTTCGACAGAGCTCTTTGGATGGTGATTTTGAGCTTTTGTTAGTAAAACTCGAACTTTTCGTTGTAATTGTTCAATGTCAGTCTTGCACCAATTAACTATACCGAAAGAGTAACTGAGCACTGAACACGCATAGGTGTTAATAGCCTGAAACAGATTTTTACTGTTTAGTTTGGTTTTCAACAGTCGTCTTACCCTTCTATAAAACTCTGCTGTTAGGTCCTTTTTCATAGTCATGTGATCAATACGTTGAGCCTGCTTTATTCCAAGGTATTTATAAGTATGACCTTCCCCCATAGATTCAATTTAGGTGCCATCTCCCATTTCGAAGTGCCCCTGCTCTATTTTTCCTTTAACTATATTAATAATTCGGCATTTGTCTAGGCCAAATTTCATATGGATGTCACTAGAGAACCCTTCTACTATTTTAAGCATATCATGCAGCTGTTGTTTTGTAGCTGCCATCAACTTTAAATCGTCCATGTATAAGAAATGGTTTATCTTTAATGCTTGTACGTTGTTGTGTTTGAGACTGAACCCAAAATTAGTTGAGTTCAGTTTGTTTGAGAGAGGGTTCATGGCAAGGCAGAACCACAGCGGGCTAAGAGAGTCTCCCTGGAATATACCCCTTCTGATTGGAATAGGGTCTGTTTGTATCGAACAGTTGGCTTCATTCAGTGAGATTTTGGTTTGCCAGGTGACCATGGCATGTTCCAAAAAGTTAATAATACAATTATTCACTTTATAGAGTTTCAGCACCTTAATGAGCCAATCATGTGGAACTGAATCAAAGGCCTTTTTGTAGTCCACTTATGCCATGTAGAGATTACGTCGTTTGGCGTGGGCTTGATTGCAGACAACAGAATCAATTATCAGTTGTTCTTTGCAACCCATCGAATTTTTCGCGCATCCCTTTTGTTGTTGAGTAATTATGTTGTTCAGTTCACAATGTTTGAAAATGCGATGATTAATGCATGATGTTATGAGTTTGTATAAGGTTGGAAGGCAAGTGATTGGTCGGTACTTTGCTGGGTCCTGTGCATATAGGTCGTCCTTTGGTAAGAGGTATGTAGCACCATGCGTAAGGAAACTAGGCTTCTTGTGTGGGTGGGCAATTACGTCATTTATAAGGGCTGTTAGTGTTTCGTGGGTTGCGTACAGTTTCTTTATCCAGTAATTTTGTACACCATCTGGTCCTGGTGCTTTCCAGTTATGGAGGTTCTTCATTATGTTGGATGTATCTTCCGTTGTAAATGGTTGGTATTGCATGGCCTCACAGTTCTGAGATGCAGCCTCCTCCTCATTAATCCAGCTGGCTCCGGAGTTATAGGAGATTGTTGTGGAAAGCTGTGTTTTCCAGAATTCCTCGATGTCTGTTTTACTGGGGTAACTAGGGGCTTCATTATTATTGTTGTTGTTAAGTTTTCTATAAAACCCTTTTTCTGATTGTCGGAAGAGTGTGTTGTCTAGTTTCCGTTGGTTACTGGTTTTGTACCTTCTCAATCGACTTGTGTAGACGGAGAGCTTTTGTCGAATTATTATTATTATTATTATTTTTAGAAAAAAATGTGTTATGTAAGCAGTTAGGATCTTTGAATTATGTTCATGAGTTATTATAGTTATGAAATTGATTGACAAAATGTTAGAAGAAGTTGTTTATACAAGGTGGTTGAAATATGAGATCGAGTGGAATTATAGTTTATAGAGTGGTTAAAAAATTATTTTATATCTACAAGTACATAGTTGCATATATAGGATGGTTGAAATTTGTAGCGGAGTATAATTACAGCTATACAGGTAGGTTTAAAAAATATTAGAAATAAATGTTATGATCTACAAGCTGTTCCATTTACCGGATGGTTGAAATATAGGGTGGAGTAGAATTCCAAGAATACAGGGTGGTACAAAAATGTTATATTGGGTGGCAAAAAAGTAGTTGAAATATAGGATTGGGTAGAATTATAATTATACAGGATTGGTAAAATATGCCAGACAATTTTGTTATATAGCAGTTGCATGTATGGAGTACCTGAAATATACCTACACAGTGTGATTCAAGCAATGTTAGAAAAAGTTGCAAATGAACCAGGAAAAATTGTGAATTAGCGTAGCTCATAATCAGTGGCACAGATAGGATAGTTGAATTATAGGGTGGAGAAGTGTTATCGTTAAGTATTAAAAAAATGTTATATTGGTTGAAAAATAGGCAGCAGCGTATACACAAATGCTGAACAAAATTGTTATATAGGGTGCCCCATAAGCAGTTGCAGTTTTGGTAAAATATATTGGGCATTGATGGATTTATAGTTATACAGGGTGGTACAAGAAATGTTATACTGGGTGGTCATGGGCATGAGCTGTTGCACATATGCATTATCTGAAACATAGATCGAAGTAAAATTATAGTTTTACAGTGTGATTAAAACAATGTTAGAAATGTTGCATATAAGGAGTGGTTGAAATATAAGGTGGAGGCAAATTATACTTTCAAGAGTGGTTTTAAAAAAGTGGTTATATAGCGTAGTCCATAAGTAGTTCCATAGATAAGATAGTGAGTGGAGCAGAATTATAGTTAAGTATTTAAAAAATGTTATATTTGGTAGCCTTTAAGCAGATGCACATACAGGCTGGTTGAAATATTTTGTAGAGTAAAATTATGATTATACAGAATAGTTCAAAAATAAGTTATAATGTTAGACTAATTGGCAGCAGTATATACAGGATGGTTTTAATATATATGGAAGTAGAGTTGTAGTTATACAAGGCGGTTCAAAAAAAATTGAATAAAATTGTTATATAGGCTGGCCAATAAGGGGTTGCAATTTGGGTGAGTGTTTAAATAAAGGTTTCGTGTTAAGGTGCAAAACTGTGTTTTTACATTTTTACATTTGTGGCATAGGCATTTCCATTAGAGTGGAGTAGACCGTGAGCAGTTGCATCCTACTATATGGAATACCTGAAATATGGAGCGAAGCAAGATTATAATTTTCTTGTTAACACAATGTTAGAAAAAGTTGCATATTTAGGGTGATTAAAATATAGGGTGCAGGAAAATTGTATTTTACAAGGTATGTTATATAGCGTAGACCATAAGCAGTTGCATAGCAAACATATCGGGTGGGGTGTAGAGTTATACTCAGGTATTAAAAAAAGTTATATTGGATGACAAATAAACAGCAGCGAATACAGGATGGTCGCACTATAGGGTGAAGTAGATTTACAGTTATACAAGGTGATTCAAGAAAATGTCGAATAAAATTGTTATATAGGGTGGCTCATAAGCAGTTTCAGTTTGTGTGAAATATATTCGAGATTGGTGAATTTATAGTTAAGTAGGGTGGTTCAAAACAGGTAGAAAAATTGTTATGTATGATAATCCATATGTTTCATAAGTTATTTCTTTTGCAAAGACTTGTACATTCCGTACGCGGGTGAAACAGCGGGTAAAACTATTCATGGCCCACTCAATATAACTTTTTTGAACAACCCCGTATAACTAATTTTACTCCCCCTTATATAACTGTCACTCTACTTCACCCTATAGTGCAACCATCATTTATATGCTCCTGTTCATTTGTCACCCAATATAACTTTTTTAACACCTGCTGCTTGGAACTTAACTCCACCCTATATTTCAGTTATGCAACTGCTTATGGTCTACGCTATATAACAATTACTTCTGATACTTTTTGAGCCACCTTGTAAAGTAGAATTTCTCTCCACACTATATTTTAATTCCACAGGCATTTTCAACTTTTCTAACATTGTGTTAATCACACTCTAAAATTAGAATCTTGCTTCGCCCATGTTTCAGGTATTCCATATAGTAGGATGCAACTGTTCAGCCCTAAATAACAACTTTTTTAAACTTTTCGATCCACTCTAATGGAAATGCCTTTGGAACCCTTGGTGTGTCACAAATGTAAAAACACAGTTTGGAACCCTAACACCAATTCTTTATTTAATAACTCACCCAAACTGCTTTTTGGCCACCTTAAATAACAATTTTTCTCATTTTTTTTAACCGGCTTGTATAGCTATAACTCTACTTCCATATACATTAAAACCATCCTGTGTTTACTGCTGCCAATCAGTCAAACATTATAACTTATTTTTGAATCATCCTGTATAACCATAATTTAACTCCACAAAATACTTCTTCTTTGGGGCCACCAAATATAACATCTTTTAAACACTTAACTTAACTCTGCTCCACTCACTATCTTATCTTCGCACCTGCTTATGGACGACTATATAACCACTTTTTAACCACCCTGGAAAGTATAATTTGTCTCTACCTTAAATTTCAACCACTCGTATATGAAACTTTTTCTAACATTGTTTTAATCATACTGTATAACTATAATTTTACTACAGATATTTCATATATGCTACAGCTCATGTTCTATCCTATAAAAAATATTTATTCCACCTGTTTAAGTATAATTCTACTCCACCCTCTATTTCAACCACCTTGTATATGCAACTACTTATCGGCCACACAGTATCACATTTTTTGTACCTCCCTGTATAACTATAAATCCATCAATGCCCAATATATTTCACCAAAATTGCAACTGCTTATGGGGCACGCTATATAACAATTTTGTTCAAAATTTTTTGAATCACTATTTGTATGTATTACAACTACCCTGTATACGCTACTGTTTATTGGTCAACCAATATAACATTTTTTAGATTTCTTAACTATGACACTTCTCCACCCTATATTTCAATTATTCTATAGGTATGTGCAAATGATTATGAGCCACGGTATTTCACAGTTTTCCTATTTATTTAACAACAGACCTGAAGTATAATTTCTCTCCACACTTCATTTAAAGCACCCTTCATTTGTAAATTTTTCTAATCTTGTTTGAATCACAATGTGTAACTATAACTTTATTGCGTTCCATATTTCAGGTACCATATATTTCAAGAACCTTGTATATGGTAAATGGAACAGCTTGTAGATCATAACATTTCTTTATAATATTTTTTAAACCCACCTGTATAGCTGTAATTATACTCCGTTACATATTTCAACCATCCTATATATGCAACTATGTATTTGTAGATATAAAATATTTTTTTAACCACTCTATAAACTATAATTCCACATATTTCAACCATCCTGTATAAACAACTTCTTCCAACATTTTTTCAACCCATTTCATAACTATAATAACTCAAGAACATAATTCAAAGATTTTAACTGCTTCATAACACATTTTTTTCCAAAAAAAATTATCCACCGTGTGTAATATCCCACCCTTATTTCAACCATATGGTACATGCAACTACTTATGAGCCAAACAATATATCAGTTTGCTATCCACCCTACATAAATATAATTCTATTCCGTCCGTTTATGAACCACCTGGTATATGCAACTATTCATAACCTACTCAATATAACTTTTTTTGAACCACCCCGTATAACTAATTCCACTCCCCCTTATTTTAACCACATTGTATATGTGCAACTGCTTATGGTACACCTAACATATATTTTTTTTTAAATTTCCTAAATCCACGTCATTTCACCAAGTGAAATAGCCTGTTCTGTCTCTATTGCCTTCTCTTTCTAGCATTGCCCCGAATTTGTGCATTGCAGGCAGTGAGTAGTATTTACTCTTAGATCATTTACCATCTAGATATAGCCTGTCAAGCATAAAATCGTGGCAACGCTAGAAAGAGAGGGCAATAGAGACAGTAAGAGGCTATTTCACTTAGTTTTAAATGTAATCCAACATCTATTACATATTTTAAATTCAATAATTACAAAATCATTTTTAAAATTTTTAATGTAATACAACAATTATGGTGATAAAATAAATATAATTTGTTTAAGTATTTGGATAATGGTTATAAAGACATTTGATCAAATCTCAAAATTTCTAAATATTTATTTACAATCGGGAACTTCATTATTTTTTAAAACTCCATATTGAGTGGTAAAGGCGTCAATTTTAATGGGTAAGAGGAATGTATTGGTGTCGCATATTATGCATTTAAGGACAGATTGTAGAAATTCAAAATCTATAATCCATAATAATATAGCGAACTGCTAATCAAACTCATTGAATCTACCTAAAAACTTGTACAGAGGTATTTTCGGTATTGCTGATTATAGATTTGAGAGACGAATTTCGAAATTCAAAATGAAAAATCCAATATGACGTTTAAGTCAAACTAAATGAATCTGGGTAAAAATTGTAAATGGGGGTTTTTGATATCGATGATTGTGGGTATGAAGACAGATTTTCGAAATTCAAAATGAGAAATCTAATATGTAGTAGTAGTAGTATTTATTAGCAAATATTCTGCTACATAAAGACATATAACTAATTAACATTATTTCGTACTTAAACTATTACAATTAAATCTATTATTTAAATATAATTAAGTAGTTTTTACACAGCCCCATTTTACTTAAACATATAAAGACTATTTCTATGTCTTGTATAAAAAGAAAGCTTATTGTATATTACCAGGTCTTTGGTACCAGATTTCCTTAATCGATAAAGTACTGTTGTTGTACTAACGAATTTTACGTACCAGTGTTATTCTTTTAGACATATACTGCGGCAACATATTATAAACGAAAAGCATATTGTTGTAAATTTGTCGTTGCTTTATACTCATAAGTGTAGGGCAAATGAGCACATCCATAATTCTGGTACACCACTATTACTACTATATTCTGATCTTTGATTTCCCTGCATTTTAATACATGTTATAATGAAACTTCCACACGAGAGTTTATCTCGAAAACCTGATTGATTATCTATTAATATATTAAATGATTCAAAATCTGTTTGTTAATGAATACTTCCACAATTTCAAGCAATGATAATGTATTTATGGGAGGGAGGTCTTTTCATTTTTCTATTGATTACTTTCTGCATATGCACTATTACTGACGTTTTACATAAATTAGCTACTTTACAGTCCTCAACTGAAGCATTTATAATTTTATTTATTTATTTTTCACAATTTGCAACTTACATATTGAAGGCCTTTTGAATTATTAACTTTAAGAGCAAAATATCTGCAGAATAAGTTAAAGAGTACCTCATAGATGACTAAAATCCTAAATGAAAATAGAAATGGAGTTACACTTATCTAAAGACTCCACTTGAATAGCTGTTTTACACTCGCTAATTTACTAGCCAATCTTATGACCTGTTCCTTATTTGTAGGTGTCCAATAAATTTGTGGATTTAGAAGTTCTATTTTATGTGGATGTTCTAGGGAATTTTTAGTGACTTTGTATTTTTGAGTCGGACCAACATGTCTGTGTTTATGACCTTTTATTTGATTTGAATTTGTTATCTAAAAAATAAGTAAAACTAGTTACTGGTCATGTAGTTTATATTTTTCTATTAATTAAACAATGAAATGGATGAAATGCAATTTTGTCAATTACAAAATGAAGCAGGTGGTCAGACTACATTTAACACCAAAGACTATATGTAAAGTTTGGTATGCGTAAAACGAAAAATTTGGCACAATTTCTAGGCCAATTATTTACTTGATAAACGCATTACGGTTGGAGAATTTTCAGGATATAACAACATATATTTAGCGAAATATGAGAGAAGATTTCTCATGATACACTGTTTAGTCTACATTGCTGCAAATAATTAATGAAATATTTAGTTTTTTCATTTCACACAACAGTAAAAGCAGAAACATTTTTTTTATAAAACACTCAACTACTGGTACCTTATACATACGCCCTGGTATAAACCGATTTGTATTAAATTTAATTTTTTAAGAAATTAGCAATATTAGTTAGAATATTAACTAATAATAATTTACTAGTATTGTTAGTGAAACGCTTGGGCAAATGGGTAACATAATATTAACTTATTCTTCACTACAAAGGCATTACAATGGCAGTGAATATTAAATAATTTGGTCAAGTGCGAGTTGGACTCGCATACTTAGGGTTCCGTACCACCTTCAAGATTCGAATATTCCAGTTTCAAACAAGCAGGGAATGAGTGCATTTTCTTATACTTACCCTTATATCTTTTAAAGGAAGCGTTTTAAATTTATAAAAAAATATACTTTGATTTTTCACACATAGACTTTTTATTTTATCTGCTTTAGGATTCGCTTGATTTTTATCACAATACATATGTATTTAATTTTCTAATTTGGCCCCCAAAAAGTAACATTAGAGTTTTATTTTACTAATAAACTTTCAGAAATGCCTTTTATAATCTACTGTCTGAGTTTTGAGGCTCTGTAGATTGAAAGAAAAACGGCAAAATAGGTCAGAGTTTAAATTATAAATTATTAAATCTGTTATTCAAATTATTTAAAAATATAAATAAAATATATTTTTCAAATTTTTAATAGTGTAGTTTCTAAAGTGGGAATTAAGTCGATGTTTAATATTTTTAATATATTTTATACAAATGAATAAATATGAAAAATATGATATATTTGTAATTCACATTGGAATGTCTTCGATGCACATTCCATAGAGAATATTCAAAAAAAAATGTATGAATTAGATGTTGCGGTTTTAGTTCAATGCTGGTTCAATGCAAGTATATAATTGACGAAGGACCTTTAGCGGAACATTCAATAAACACGTGCCGTCACATAAACGAATCACCAAATAAAAGTTATCACTAACCTTTAAGTCGAAGCTCTGGTGTTTTCTTGGTTCTTCTTTCTTCAGAGGCTAGCCTCAGCAGGAACAGTTTCTTAGAGCTTCGCCTGGACAACACGTTACACAAAAAATAGCGACGTAATGTTCATTGATTGAGCATACAAAAAATGCGGGTTTAACAACAAATGATGCGCTTTTGTAAACACAAAAGAAACAAAATGAAAGCGGTTTAGCGGTCGTTACGAACGAAGCTACTAACTCGCGAAATCGTAACGCAAACAACAACAATAGGCGTCGTCTCTTCAGACGGAATCAAAAATGTCCGAACAGTTCGGAGCACAATACACGAAACTCCCAAGCGTCTAAACAGCTAGGGAAGCGAACCACGAATGTCAATACAGTCTATATTTTACAAGCAAAAAAAAACACTTAAAATTAGCATTAGCGCGACGGAATGTTTTAGAAAAGGTGCAGAAGTTTAAAAATCAATGAAGTAATTCAATCAAATTGAAAACAATACACTAAACAAATTGCGGGAACGCACCATTCCGCCAGCCTTGAATTACTTATTTCAAAACTAAGGGCCCACTGGCAGTGGACAAAGCTTTACAAGAGGTCGCTTCAAAGTACCACTTGCAGTTCTAACTGTAGCAACGCGTACAACACCATCACCTCCAGGATGTAATTTAATGTGCCCTAATGGCCAATTCAAAGGAGGGGAAGTGTCTTGCTTCAAAATAACAAGAGTACCTGGCTTAACAACCTCTGAAGGATCAGTCCATTTGCTCCGTTGATGAAGAGTATGTAAATATTCTTGCGACCAACGTTTCCAGAATGCCTGATGCAAACGACTCAGTAACTGCCATCTGTTGAGACGATTAGATGGGACAGATAAGAAATCAGATTCAGGAGGTGCTGTTAAAGGTTCCATGGTAAGAAACATTCCAGGACTCAAGGCGGTAAGATCCGATTGTTGCTACAAGGGGTTATAGGTCGCGAGTTTAAAACTGCTTCGACCTGTGCAAATACAGTAGAAAGTTCTTCGTAGGTTAAGATTTGATCTCCAACGACACGTCTTAAGTGAGCTTTAAGGGATTTAATTCCGCTCTCCCATAGTCCTCCAAAGTGAGGAGCCGAAGGGGGATTGAAATGCCAAGAAATGGTTTCTCGTGCAGCAGTAGCTCTAAAAGCTTTCAAGATCTGCTTGTGAGCACACACAAAATTAGTACCACAATCACTATATATATATGGCTACATCAACCACGACGTGCAATGAATCGTCGCAAAGCTGCCAAGAATGCATCAGCAGACAAATCTGATACGAGTTCTAGATGAACAGCTTTTGTTGCAAAGCACTTAAACAGGCACAGATAAGCCTTTAAAGTTTTCGACCCTCTAGTTTTAGCCATGGTTATAGTGAAGGGACCAGCAAAATCTACTCCAACATGAGAAAATGGTTTCAATTGTGAAACGCGGGAAATGGGCAAATTTCCCATGAAGGGTTGGTAAGCAGAAGGATTAAGCTTCCAACAAGAAATACATTTAGAAATGACACTTCGAATTACTTTCTTTGCGGATAGAATCCAAAATCGTTGCTGTAAAAGAAATTGAACAGTTTGGATCATGCGTGAAGATTGGTGATATGACAATCTTCGACAATTAGATTAGTCAAACGACTTTTACTTGGTAGCAGTGCGGGAAATTTAGTATCAAACGGCAATGGAGCATTAGCCAATCTAGTACCAACTCTAAGAGTTCCCTGTTCATCAAGAAACGGCGAAAGTTTACGAAGCGATTTGGGCAATAGTTTTCGTTCTCGAAGAAGGGAAATCTCTTTAGAAAAATATTGATCTTGAACATAGCGAACAATGCGAAGCTGAGCCTGATATAACTCAGCAGCCAAAAATGATCCAGAGCCCCTACGGTCTGGATTGCGGGCGTTATCAACAAAGCGACAAATATGAGCTAAAATGCGGGTAATGCGATTAATAGAAGAATGTTCTTCTAACAAAGTACCAAATAAATTTGGTGAAGCGGTGACTTAAAGCGCCACTATACGGGCTTCAGTCATAACTAGCGGTGACATGCTTGAGTCTGAGCAAGCATGTGGCAAACAAGCGGTAGTCAACAATTGTGGGCCTTTCCACCAAAGTGTATTGCCTAACAACTCTGATGGCAAAGTGCCGCGGGAACCCAAGTCAGCGGGGTTATCACAAGATTGGATGTAAAACCAATGCGAAGAAGGAATTTTTTCCTGAATGTAAGCAACTCGATTACTGACAAATGTCTTCCAACGGTGCGGGGAAGAACTAAGCCATGAAAGGACTACCGTGGAATCTGACCAGCAACGAATCACCTTGAAGAACAAACGACTATTGAATTGCTCATAAACATAATGAGCCAACTTAGCGGTAAGAACTGAAGCACACAGTTCCAATCTGGGAAGTGACAAAGTTTTCAAAGGGGCAACTTTCGATTTAGACAACACAAAAAAACTTTGACGAAATCCAGATGCGGTTTCGAACACAAAATAAACAACAGCGGCATAACCTTTCTCAGAAGCATCACCAAATGCGTGAAGTTCACAACTAGAAAAGTTTTCTATAGCAAGCAGGCGAGGCAAAACTAAATTCTGTAAGGAGGGAAGATCACCTATGAATTTTGACCATAACGAAACAATGTGAGCAGGCGGGGTTTCATCCCAAGACAATTTCGAACTCCATAATCTTTGAATCAAGTGTTTAACCAAAAACGTTACAGGTGAGATAATTCCTAATGGATCAAAGATTCTGGCCAAAGTGGACAGAAGTATGCGTTTAGTACAAGAGCTATCAACATGTGGGAGACTAGTAAAGAAAAAGGAGTCAGAGGATGGATTCCAATGCAAACCTAAAACTTTTAAGGGATTATAAGATTCAAAAGAGTATGGATTCATCGACAAATATTCCTCAGGGAGGTGTAGCAACAATCGTGAATCATTACTGGACCACTTGCGAAGCTCAAATCCTCCTCGTCTTAAGAGTTTAATAATTTCTAACTGCAATGTTTGAGCCTTTTCAAATGATGAACTTCCAGCAATGATATCATCTACGTATGTGGACGATCGAACAATAGCGGCTGCTGATGGCAAAGAGCGGTCTTCTTCATCAGCCAACTGATTTAAAGTGCGGATAGCCAAAAAGGGTGCGGATGAAACTCCATAAGTGACAGTCTTGAGCCTATAGACTGCAACTGGATCTCGCGGAGAAAAACGCCAAATGATTCGCTGATAATTTTGATGTTCTGGGGCAATCAAAATCTGTCTATACATCATTTTGATGTCTGCAGTGAGCACTACAGGATGAAATCGAAAATTCAACAAAATAGCGATAATGTCTCGCTGCAATTTGGGACCGATAAATAAACAATTATTCAAAGATAACCGATGAGGTATCTTAGCGGATGCATTAAACACTACACGAAGTTTGGTTGTGCTACTATCAGGTTTCAAAACACAATGATGCGGTATGTAGTAACAATCAGAAGCAGTAGATGGATCAGGAACCAACTCCATATGATCCAGCTCCAAATACTCTTTGAGAAAATCATAATATTGTTTGTAGAGATCTGGTTGCTGTAGAAGACGCCTTTCTAAAGAGTAGAAACGTTGTACGGCGAGATTATACATTCCATCAAAAACAGGAAGTGTATTTCGAAAAGGAAGGGGCACAACGAATCTACCTGAATCCAATCTCCTGCATCCCTCGGAAAATATTTTTTCGCAGATAAGATCAGGGGACTGGACCAGTGCGGTAGGAACATCTTCAATTGTCCAGAACCTTTAGAGTGAATCATCTAATGATACTACATCTTCAATTTTACAAAAAAGCGAAGTTGGGTTTATGGCCGACTGAGAGTGAGAGTTAACAGAACTCGAAGACACTCTACCCATAAGGATGTAACCAAACACAGTGTTAATAGCATCAGGAACACCTTCCTTTCCCAGAAGACGTCCATCCAACAAAATTTGAGAAAATATATCGGCACCTAACAAAAGGTCAATAGCGCCTATTGAAACCAGGATCAGCAAGTTTCAAATTGGTTAGATATGTCATATTAGCCATGTTAATGGGCGCAACAGGCATATCATTGCAAATGCGGGGTAAAACAATAGTCTCAACAAGAAAATTGCACTCACGCTTTACTATAGAGCGAAGAGAAAGGGTAAGAGAGCCCTCAGCAGAGGGACTCTGCATAGAACCTAGCCCGTTGACTTGAATCGAAGCGGGCATAGGTCGGAAGCCAAGGCGTTTCACAGCCTTGCTCGCAATGAATGATGTCATGCTACCAGAATCTAGCAGACATCGCAAAGTTTGATAAGAACCGTGCTTATCTAATACCTCAACTAAAGCGGTAGATAACAACACATTTGAATTGTATGACAAAAGTGAATTATGACAAGAAGTCTGCGGTAGAGAAGTTTCGGGACTTTCAACAGTATTAATGGTACTGGATCCACCAGATGTGGAAGCCAGGTTTGCGGGGGGAGCTTTAGATTCAGACCCAATACCTGAATCAGCACGATTTACAAAATGAAGCAATGTGTGATGGCGTTGTTTGCAGTTGCGGCAAGTGGATAAAGATTTACAGCGATTCGACTGATGAGAATCGCCTAAGCAATTAAAACAAAGTTTAAAATCTTTAACAAACTTAAACCGCGCGGATACTGATTTGTTCAAGAATTCAGAACATTTGTAAATCGCATGATCAGATTTACAAACTAAACAATTTCTATTCTTAGTGACAAACAAAGATGTAGTGAAACGGAAAGAATGTTGCTTTGAATTCAATGGTAACTTTTTGTCAACACTTCGCTTTGCCTTGCGGGATAATTCAACATGTTCAAAGACATCGCAAAGTTTCGACAAAAAATCAACAACTTCCGAACGGATCGGAAAGTCATCTTGAGCGGTCACAGTACCATGGTAATGTTCAAATTTAGCGGCTAAATTCTTTGGAACTCGTTTCAACATCATCTGAACGACACAAAAATCCCACTGATTTACTGGTAAACCCAAATTCTTCAATGCTGCCAAATTATCACTGAAGTCATCCAATAACCTCTGAAGGGCTATCTGAAGTTAGTTGCGGGAATTGTTCTAAAGCTGACCAATGAGACTCCGCGATTAAACTGGTTCGCTTGAATTTTTTCAAAAGTGTTTCATAAGCACTCACGTAATTGTTTTGTGTTAGTTTAAAATTCTTAATAACCTCAAAAGCAGGCCCTTTTAAAGGTAACTGCAAATATTTGAACTTCTGCATAGTACTGAGTTTTTCATTATTGTGAATTAATGAATCAAACAAATCAATAAAAGTACCAAATTCCAATATGTCTCCATTAAATGAAGGCAAATCAATTCGCGGCAAAGCAACACTTTCCTGTTCCCGAACTATATTTTGTGGCGTAGAATTCTGAACAGATTTCAGTTTAGCAAAAATAGACCTAAATGAATAAAACAATTTTTCAAATTTATTGCGAATGTCATCCTCAAAGTCAAAATCATCGGTTGCATCTGAAATTAATCCAACAATGGAATTGTGCTGTTTAAAAAATTCTAAATGAATTGAATCAACCATATCAATCATGCTAAAAAACAATTCAACGTCGTCACCTCTTAAGGCTTTCTCGGCAGCAAAATAAATATCTTCTAATCTTTTAAACTCCGATTGTCGATGATTTTTAAATTTACGTAAATTTTCAGCGGTTTTTGACATCTTAACAATAAATTAAAATCACTGTAACGCCACTGAACAAATCTAACACGATAGAACGAAAACAAAATACTATTCCAAGAATGTACAATTTTTTACTGTTGAAGTAGTAAAATATCTGACCAAATGTCAAATAAATTCAAAACAATTTAGCAAATAACCAAAAACAAACAAAACGAGCTCTTGTAAGTTTTTAAGGCGGCAAAAAAATTGCGTTTTATTTCCAACGGAATTAGTGAATATCCCGAACTTGCTTTCTCTTCTAACAAATAAAGAAACTAAAATTCAATGCGGTTTTCAACAATAATTGCAACGAAAAATCAATGTTTTGATCATTAAACTTTGCACGATATTAACTCAAATGTATCCGGCCCGGAGTTGGACCAAATTATGTAATTTATTCGATAATCTTTGCACTAAATTAACTCAAATTGCATCCGGCTCGAACTTGGACCAATTATGGAATGTCTTCGATGCACATTCCATAGAGAATATTCAAAAAAATGTATGAATTAGATGTTGCGGTTTTAGTTTAATGCTGGTTCAATGCAAGTATATAATTGACGAAGGACCTTTAGCGGAACATTCAAAAAACACGTGCCGTCACATAAACGAATCACCAAATAAAAGTTATCACTAACCTTTAAGTCGAAGCTCTGGTGTTTTCTTGGTTCTTCTTTCTTCAGAGGCTAGCCTCAGCAGGAACAGTTTCTTAGAGCTTCGTCTGGACAACACGTTACACAAAAAATAGCGACGTAATGTTCATTGATTGAGCATACAAAAAATGCGGGTTTAACAACAAATGATGCGCTTTTGTAAACACAAAAGAAACAAAATGAAAGCGGTTTAGCGGTCGTTACGAACGAAGCTACTAACTCGCGAAATCGTAACGCAAACAACAACAATAAGCGTCGTCCCTTCAGACGGAATCAAAAATGTCCGAACAGTTCGGAGCACAATACACGAAACACCCAAGCTTCTAAACAGCTAGGGAAGCGAACCACGAATGTCAATACAGTCTATATTTTACACGCAAAAAACCCTTAAAATTAACATTAGCGCGACGGAATGTTTTAGAAAAGGTGCAGAAGTTTAAAAATCAATGAAGTAATTCAATCAAATTGAAAACAATACACTAAACAAATTGCGGGAACGCACCACACATAATGAGCCTTTTATCTGATATATTACATGATACGTTTGAAAATTGAATCTTTATTTTCCATTTAATTGTATAATTTGTCCCTAAAATTACTATGGGGTTTTCTAGTAATTTATTTTCCATTTAATTCTATTATTTGGAGGCCAAATAATAGAATTAGGTATTTTTTTCATATTTTTCCTATAAACAAAAAAAGAAGTCTTAGAGTGTGGGGAATAACGGGGAGAATGGGCAATTTTTTTAAAATATTTTTTTAATATATTTTAAAATATTCATTTTAAAAAAATTAAAAAAATATATTTGTACCTATTCGTCATAATGAGCCCTGGGATTTGATATATTACATTACCCGTTAGAAACAATTATAATTTTTTATTTTCCATTTAATTCTATAATTTGCCCCCCAAAATGAATATAAGGGGTTTCTTCCTATTTTTCCAGTAAAGTTCAGGTGAGGGGCTATACTTCCAGTTTTTCAAAATTTTTCAGCTCATGGTTTCGGAGATAAGGGGGGGAATGGGTAAAATTTTTTATATTTTTGTTAATATCGTTTAATTAATTTATTTTATAAATATGGAAAAAATATAGGTATTTGTTTTCTTCATCATGAGCCCTTTTATTTGATAACATGCTGGGTTAAAAACAATTTTATTTTTATATTTTCCATTTAATTCTATAATTTGTCCCCCAAAAAAAATATTAGGGGTTTTTCCTTATTTTTCCAGTAAAGGTTTAGGTGAGGGGCTATACGTCCATTGTTTTTTCAAAATTTTCCAGCTTATGGTTTGGGAGATAGGGGGGGATGGGTAAATTTTTTTATATTTTTGTTAATATCTTTTAATTAATTTATTTTAAAAATATGAAAAAAATTGTTTTCCTCATAATGAGCCCCTTCATTTGATATATAACATGATGGGTTAGAAACAATTTTAATTTTAATTTTCCATTTAATTCTATAATTTGCCCCCCCCCAAAATAAGTATTAGGGGTTTCTCCTTAATTTTCCAGTAAAGTTCAGGTGAGGGGCTATACCTCCATTTTTTTCAAAATTTTCCAGCTTATTTTAATTTTATATTTTCCATTTAATTCTGTATTTGGCCCCCCAAAATTAAAAGTAGAGGTTTCTCTTTATTTTTCCAGTAAACTTCAGGTCAGAACCTATAAATCTATTTTTTTCAAAACTTTACGTTTTATAATTTCGTAGATAAGGGGGGGGAATTTTGGTATATTTTCGTTAATATCTTTTTAAATAATTTTTTAATATGAAAACAATATATTTGTATTCCTCAGAATGAGACCTTTCATTTGATATATTACATGATGCGTTTGAAATTTTTTTTATTTTTAAATTTTTATTTATTTCTATAATTTGCCCTCCAAAATTAACATTATTGATTTCTCCTTAATTTTCCTGTAAAGTTCGGGCAACGCTATATATTTCCTATTTTTTTCAAAATTTTAGGCTCTGTAGTTTCGGAAATCCGGGGGGGGGGCGGTCGATTTTTTTAGTTTTTCCCCCCAGAAGTATCCCTACAATCAAATTTTTTTCTTTTACGATATGTACTCCTGATCGGGTCACCAAACTATACATTGATACCAAATTTCAACCTCTTCCGTCCAGTAGTTTAGGAGAAAATGGCTGTGATGTGACAGAGGCAGAAATCCTGAGTGATATTATAAGGGTATCCGTATATTGTATATACGGAATCCTAAAAATTACCATTTGAAAATTTTTTATAGGTGCACTGTAAATAGGACTTTCGTATAAAAAAGTGTCAAAATCTCTACCCCTTGTTCCATAATTAAGAATACAATTCTTGCTATAAAGACATGGACTATTAATTTTTAATAAATATACTTATGTAATACAGCTTTATATGTACGCTCCTGAGTCATAAATTAAACATAACCTCTTACACATAATCTCTTACAGATCAAAAGATTAATCCCGGAACGGGTGATCTACTTTTCCACAAATTGCAGAAGCTCACAACATAGTTTGTCAGTAAATAATAACTTTTGTACAAAAATCTTAAAAATATCACCAAAAATTCAATTACTCCATAACAAAGGACTAATATTGACAAGTTTCTAGCCGACAACACTGTAAAGCCACAGATCATACAATAAAGATAGATGGGCAACTCAATGTTATAAAATGTGTTCACATTTTGTCCCATGCTAGGTTAGAATATGCATAAAAAGCATCTTCAGAACTCCTTCAAGTACTAAATTTGACGTTTGTTGAATTTGACAGATCATCACCAACTAAAAAGAAGGAATCTGCAGTTTCTGGTCCCAAATGTCACCAATAGAGGGCTGTACCATCGAATTATTTTTATGCGTCCTTCGGAAATAACACCACAATCGAAACAAAAATCTGTATATTCAAGGAAAAACCAAACGTTTCCAGGTCTATTCTGACTTCGTTTTTAATGGCTTTACAGCATGTATTGAAAATATAAAATGCAAAATGAAAGTTTGATTAAATGTCATATATCAAGCTTTCATTATGCATTTTAAATAGACCTGGAAACATTTGATTTTTCCTTGAATACAAATTTTTGTTTCAATTGTGATGTTATTTCCTAGGAACACATAAAAATTATCAAGAATATGCCACAAATAACATTTAGAAGACAACATACCATCAAAATAAATGAAACTACTCGTAATATTAAAATAAAATTTATTTATTCACAAAAGATAAATTAACAAATACAGTTGAAAATTGCACTACTTATTTATATATTAAAATGATTCATAGTTAAAACAAAAACAGTATAAATATCAATATTATATATACAGTGAGGGATGTGTTGGTGTTCTATTTAAATTTTGTAAGATATGTTCATTATAGCCGCAATTAAAAGGAACAGTACTTACAAGATTACTAAGATTCTTAGGAGATGGCAAACTAAAAACTTTTGATAGAAATCTACAACATTTGGCACTTTGTTTATAGAGATAATACAAATATTTTATCATCTAACGAAAAAGTCTTCCTTTTGGTTTTAATTTTTGATTCCTCATTTGACTCAAAAATAAATTTGTAGTTGTGCTATTAAACATTATTCAAATACCTTATTTCACATTTCTTCTGATGTAATAGCTGTAAACGATTTTTGGTGTTCATTTTATTAGCTCTTCTTGCTATTCTCTTTCACTTCAATAGTTGTTTTCTAAGGTTCTGGGCATTGTGGCTATTTGCAGTTGAAGACTTCTTTCTTATCATCACACTTTGTTGGCGTCCTGTCAAATGCATCAAAAGTTATAGTTTATTAAACAATCACTAAAAAATGCTTACCCTTGTGTACCTGTTTCTTACCAAAGATATTCTATTACTGCTACAAATTATTCAATACGTTAATACAATGTATAAATAGTCCAAGAATGGGATTTAATACAAAATTCTACTCGAAATAAGAAAAATTATAAAACGATTAATGGCTTCACCTTTCACGGACAAAAAACACATTAGTAATGGCCGACAAAAACAATTAATCGAGCTTGATTCCTTGCCTTTATTTGCAGCTCGGTCGATAAAGAAGATCACATCGTGTCACCTGGTATATTCGATTAGGTGTCAAAAAATAGTACTTGAAGGAGTTCTGAAGGGGGCTAGGTTTACAGTTCACCGACAGCTGGACCAACATTGCCTACCTGAGTTACCACCCCCTGTGTAAAGCTAAACCTCATTCATTAATCGTTACTGGTCATTACGCACGTAGTAAAAATTCTAACAGGGTTGCCAATAGCACTTATTTTATGTGTTACACTATAATATGAGAATAATTTTCAATATTTCTGTAGTAAATATTTTAGTCCCACACTAAGTGTCTTATATACTTAAGTAAACTATGGTTTATATTTTCTATTGCATATTATATGTTGTGTGTAAATCAGTAAACTATTTTAGTTTCTATATTCCTGTGCTGTTAGTTCTTAATGATTTTGTTAAATCTGGCTACAGTGTGTCGAGAATAAAAAGAGATAGTTTTAATGTTGGAGCGCATAAAAATGTAATCAATTGGGTCTATTAATTCCTAGGTCTGTGGATTGCAGGTTATTTCCATCTTAGAGCATTTACTTTCTAGAGGTAGCCTGCAATGCACAAATGTCGGGGTAATACTAACGAGAGAGAGGGCAATAGTGAGGGCAAGAGGCTATTTCACTCGGTTGGGAGCTGCTTCCACTAAAGCATTTTGTTCATTGGCTGCGTCCACCGACCATCACCCACTAAGTGAAATAGCCTCTTACTGTCTCTATTGCCCTCTCTTTCTACCGTTGCCACGATTTTATGCTTGACCGGCTATATCTAGATGGTAAATGATCTAAGATTTCCATAGGGTACATGCTTTAAGGTGATAAATAGGTGGTGTTTGTCTTTATTGTATGATCTGTCAATCTGTGGGTGTTGTGTTTATGTTTATAGGTTATGAGAAGAATACAATCAACGAATATATAATAAGGTTCAATATTCGTTGATACAATGTTCTTCGTTGAAAAAGTTTTTTATTTATTAATAATATTCTAGGTATAACAAGTAGTTGAAGAAAAATGGAAATTAATGATTTCATTCCAACTAGAGGATCTGCATTAAAGGGTGTTTCTGCTACAGTACAAACACATTCTTTCTCTTCAAAATTAAACGTCAAGAAAAAAGGCAAAATTGAGGATGCCTTAATTTCAAACACAACTGAAGACTTCAATATTAAACAAGCAAAACGAGAGGTAATCAAATTTGGACTGTCTGGGTTAAACAGTCATAACAGGGAAGCATATAAAACACAGTTAGCAATAAAATTGGGTAAGTTTGTATATTAAAATCAGTTCTGTAAACGAAAATATCAATATCTATATTGCTGTTAATTTCTAAATAGTATTAGGTATCCTGCACAGAAATTTTATTATGTATAAGTGAGTACAACTAAAATGGTAAAGCCCTACACACACAGATCCTTTCTCAGGTCTCAGGAGTGGGGGCTTGACCTAGTCTCAAATATCATGATGTAACAGACACTTGAGGCAGTCATGTTAGTTATATTTAGTTATTTCAGTTGGTTGAAAAGAAGATATCAATTGGCATTATAATTGCTCTATGTTTTGAGGATGAGGATTTTATACCCACAAAAAAAATGGTCGAAAAATTGGTTACTAGAAAAAGAGAAATTTTCTGATGTACAGTTAATCAAGGAGCTTCAATGTAATGAATCCAATTTTTTTTTTAAATTATCTCTGTATAGATGAAGACAAATTTTATTTTATTTTAGGTCACTAATATTTTCTGGACCACTTCTTGGAGTTTGTGTGTCTTTTAGGATACTTAAATATCAAATTACCAGAGACTCAGTACATACAAGTCATCAGTACCTATTGATTTAGAGTCTTAATTTTTTTCTGTTCCCTTCTGAAACCACAAGACATATTGTGTATTCTTTAGAAAGAAAATTTCAGTATTTCTCTTAAGGTTTTCTACCAGCCAATATCTTGCTGCGTTTTTTAATATTTTTATCCACAAATGATTTGGACTTCACATCCCATAGGCAAGTTTCGGTGTCTATATAAGGATAAATCCACCCAAAATATAAGATTTACTCCTGTAGTCATACATATTGCACATCCTAAGCTTACAATTGAAATGGTCTCGCAACATTGGTACACACTATTTTTATGTTTTCTTGGGAAGTAACACATCAAAATAAAAAGCTGTATATTGAAAAAAAAAATGTCTGTTAGTACAAAAAATTTTGACTTCCTGTTGTGTATTTGCCATTTTACAATATTTATGCACAAATATATATATTTATATCATGATTTTAGCTTTAGAGCTATGATAAATACCCTTAAATATGGCAATAGTATTGTTATAACATGTTATTTTATGCTGTCAGAATTGGAACTAAAGTTATGTAGTACATGAAGAACCTAGTTCAAGATACCACATTTATAGATGAACTACACATACTAATTCCCAGTTCCGTTATGATTTTAGTTTGTTCGTTCCTTTTCTGATAACATGGGCAGATTTAAGGGGGAGGGCGATGGGGACGATCGCCCCCTCAGAGTGCCTCAAAGTTAGTAATTTTAATATTAAAACTAGGTAATATTAACTCAAAGAACATAGAAAAAGGTCACTTCTATGGGTTAAACCTCATATAGGGCATTTTTAATGTAGTAGCTTAAGAAATCTGGGCTTAAAATTATATTTAGGTAAATTTAGTACAGAATCGCCCCCTGAAGCTTGAAATTGCTCTCGTGGAAGCATGTGTCTGGATCCGCCCTTATCGGATAATGACTTGTATTCCCCTCAGCGGTCGGTACTGATCAGTTCATATCACGGATCGCTGCGACAGTCAATTCGAAAGATTGCCCAAATGAGATGGGAACCGCGAACTAAATCGTTTGTTCCCTAGCAGCACACCTATCATCACGAGTTAACTATCATGAATTCGCTCAATCGCTGGTTCATCCCTTATTTGACAAAGTAGATGGTGACGGTAACGGTTTGTACGGTACTTAGTGTAATGTTTTTATTTTCACACTCTTTGGGTTAAGTTCAGTTCTCGGATTTATTTAAAAACACAGTCCAACTCTAATTTATTTCCACTACGTTACACAATTTATATTCACGGAACTATTTACAATTTATCTTTATTAATGCTGCGTCGGCTCTCCGTTATATATATATTTCTTCTCGGAATTCTCCAGAACGTCAAAGAGCCGCCGGTACTAGACTTCGATGCGCCAGACTAACAACATTTCGGGTCCCCGAAATATCGGATGAATTCCCGGCACAATATGTACATTAGATTTTAAAAAATAATAAAAACTAAGAAATGTTTAGCAAAAAATGATCTTACTTACAATAAGATTTAATATATTCATTTTTATCAGTCAATTTGAATATATATTTATCTATTTTATGTCATTGCACTTGATAGTAACTAATGTGGTTTGTTTTACTCTATGTATCACACTGTTATCAAAATAAAACATAGTTCTTTGTGGATACATTTCTCTGAAGAAATGGATAGAAAAAAGCCGAAAGTAAACAAGATTAATAAGTGTACCAGGATACTCAAATATGAAAACAAAACACCTTTGACATAAGTGCCATTTTCATATTTTTTAAGGATAAATAATGTTGATCATTAGATTATAATTTTAACTAATTGGCGTTATAATAACTGATTTTTTTAGAAAGTATTTTTTGTGTCATTAATTATTTAATTTGTCTTAACTATACGGCAGTCTAATACTCAATGACTGCTTCCTCGGCTCTCCGTATTTATATATTTCTTCTCGGAATTCTCCAGAACGTCAAAGTGCCGCCGGGACTAGACTAGATTCTTCGAGATCAAAAACAAAGCAAGCCGCCGACCTCGATGCGCCAGACTAACAACATTTTGGGTTCTCCGAAATATCGGATGAATACCGCTTCTACGAATTATCGGAGGAATTACCGTCACATTGCCCCCTCCTTAAGACCATTTCGTCCCGGAATGTCCCAGAATCCTTCCTGGTGTGACTGCAAATATTGAGACATCATACAAGGATGTCGATGCTACTGAATCGAAAGATAATTTCCATCATACTTCTCACCACCCTCAAGTTCAGTCCATCCAACCCACAGGCTATCTCTGTTTGTCTTCGAGATGAAGGACCTTCCCCACCATAGGATCTTGCTTCCTTAGCTTCTGGAACTAGCCGGACTTTTTTGCAAACACCTTGGCTATTCCTCTGGACATCCGGGGATCTCGAGCCACACAATGAGCCAGGGCTTATTCTATGGGCACCCCAAACAGGTCTCGGGGTTCCTCTCTGGTCACCTCGTGCTGCACTTTCTACCCATAAGAGTACAGTGCCATGAACTGCTCGAATGTCATCCCGTCAAATGGTGGTTGGATGCTGCGGACTTGGGCTTGGTCAACTTCGTCGTAATGACTTCCGGTATAAAGGGCCAACCTGTTGAAATGTACCACCTTTGGTTTTCCTCGAGGTAGGTTCCTTATTCTGTAGACACCATCGTTGATTTTCTTAACAATTCGGTACGGCCCCTCCCAAGATCTCTGTAACTTGGCCGAATATCCCCGACGACGTTGCGGGTTATACAACCAAACAAGATCATCAACTTGGAATTCCCCGGATTCGGCTTTGATGTCATATGCTTCCTTCATACGGCCACTGGCATTCTCGATATTCAACCGGACTCGCTGATGCACGTCGTTCAACATTTGGCGTAGCTGGCTGACATAGTCTTCACCTGCGGTCACTTCTCCTGGGGCACATCTAAACTTCAAATCGCAAGGTAGTCTTAATTCTCGCCCCATAATAACACTGGCCGGGGTCTGACCCGTTGACTCGTGCACAGACGAACGATATGCCATTAGAAACAAGTGCAGAAACGGGTCCCAGTCTCTTTGGTGGTCAGAGATTCCCGCTACCATTCCTTCCATTGATCTTCAATAGCTTGCAGACGTGTTGGAAAAGAGTAGACTCGAAATTTCTACCTTGGTCTGAGTGCAATTCCAAGGGAACACCAAAACGGCTAATCCATTCCTTGACAAGAACGTCAGCAATGGCCAAGGCTTCTTGATTCGGCTAGGCATACGCTTTTGCCCATTTACTGAAATAGTCCATCAACACCACAATGTACTTATTTCCAGAGTCGGAAATGTCAGGAAATGGGCCGGCAACATCAAGGGCTACTCTTTCAAATGGACTGCCCACGTTATACTGCTTCATATAAGCTTTTGCTCGCTTCTGAGCCCCATTACTTGCTGCACAAACCGTATATTTCCGGCACCAATCCTTCACATTTGCTTGGCAGTTTACCCAATAGAAGCGTTCTCTTAACTTCCCCAGGGTTTTCGTCACTCTCAGATGTCCGTCGGTTGTACCATCATGTAGCTCCCGCAAAACCTCCGGTCTCCTATTTCTGGAAATTACGATCTGTTTTCTGTTCTTGCCTCCTTCGGAGTTTCCAGCAAATGCTTGAGAAGTCCGTTTTCCAGGCTGAGGGAGTTCCACTGAGCCCAGTATATGACTTTATGGTGAGTAAGAAACGGGAAATCTCCTGCCACATAGGTTTGCGGTCTTCTTCCTTCCACCTGATAACCAAGTAATGATTCAGGTTCATTACTCTTACTGTCACAATCTCCTTGGCATGAAACATAGTCTTCCCCAGTGCGATTCCTCTGCCTACATTTCCGTCGTTAAGTTCAGGATCAAACATCATTACTGTTCCAGCCTTAGCTTTCCCTTCTAGTTAAGCATCTACGTTGATTTCAGCTCTTGCCGGAACATTTACATCCTATTGCAAGATTGCTCGAAGCATTATGTCGTCTTTCCCATGAAGCACCACTTCATCGTCATTCACTCGCAGAATTCCATCTTTAAAGTTTAATTCGAATCTGTTGGAGCTCATGACATCCATTCCGAAGATCTTCGAAGGTCTTCGATGGCCGCCACTAATGCCCGATGTTGGAATGTTGTATTTCCCAAGACCATTTCAACTTTTAATTCCCCATGGACCTTAGCTGCTTCTCCTGTCGCTTTTTATCATTGTCTCGTCTAAAACAATGTTGGGCCTTATGACTGCTCTCGTCGCACCAGTATCCAGCAACATTGCACATTGCTTCTTATTAATAAGGCCATCTACAAAGACAGTGTTAACGTGGTTGCGTAGCGAAGCGACATATGCGTTGATAGTTAAGGCTTGTTGGCTACAGGTCGACGATGGTTCTTTTACATTGACTTTCTTTAGTTTCCCCGACGAGGAAGCCGGTACTCCGTTGCTCTCCTTGCAACGACTTTGGATATGCCCTACTTTACGACACTTCCGACATCTTATTAGTCTTTGTTTCGTAAGGACTTCCTCTACTATCTTCCTTACAGAGGCCTTATCATTTCCGGCATCTTCTGACTCTCCTTCAATGATTCGGACTCTGCCCTGACCTCTATTCTTCGCAGCCTTGAATTCCAGAGCTCAAGCCAGTGCATCCACTAATTGAGTCGGTCGAGCTAGTATCAATGCATGTCTGGTTTCCTGGTCCCGAAGTCCATTCAGACACGCTTGCACTGCTATCCTTTTAATTACGTTTTCCGGTGTGGCTGGATAAGCAAGGCGAATATCAGCTTCATACTCTTGTAGGGATTCATTAGATTTCTGATGGCGATTTTTCAGTTGGGAGTGATAAACGTGCTCCAAATGGATTTGTCCATCCCTCAGTTCTAAATGTTTGATCAGTTGTTCGTAGTCTTCTTGCTTCGAGGTATTCAACGTTTGTAAGATATCTGTAGCATCCCCTCTTCTTCTTCTCCTCTGCCGACCATCCGTTTAGCTTAGCTGCAGTCTCGAATTCCCGCCAATATAATTAGTCCAGGACAAATTTCCATAAAATTGCGGAGGTTTCATCCTGTGTCTTGTTCCCTCGAGGCCAATTTTCGAATCCACTACCTCCAGACTGTTTCTGCTATCGGTCTTTGGTGTAGTTTCTCCCCTTTGTTTTGCAACTACCTGCTCTTTTATTTTTCTCTCCATTATCTGTTTTAACTCTCCTTTGCGCGTTTCGTTTTTAACTGTCGTCTGGCTCAGCTCTTCAATCCGGGCTTCATTTTCGACTATTGTCTACTTTAGCTCTTCCATCCGAGCTTCATTCTCGACTATTTTCTCTTCTAGCATTTCTGAATTTTTCTGTACCATGATTTTCAAAATATCTTCGGATATAGAATTTTCCAGTAATTGGGCTTCTAAGTATTCTTTCAAGGTTTTAGAATTTTCTATTAGTTTGTCTTCTAGGGTTTTAGAATTTTCTAGTAATTTATCTTCTAAAGCCTCTTTCAAGTTTTCAGAATTTTCTACCAATTTATCTTGCAATTTTTCCTCTAGCGTTTTAGAGTTTTCTTGTAATGTTTCCTTTAAATTTTCCTCTATTTTTTTTCAATAGCATACTCATGTCCCCATTACCAGAAACAAATAAGTATCATTTATTAGGGCATCTCGTAGCCATTGTATTAATTCACTTTTCTTCCCACTAATTTCTAAATCCCTATCCTCCAGTCCGTCACTTTCAATTGGTCCAAATTCACTGCTTTAAAAATTGTCAGTCTATTTATTTTTCACTTCTAAAGTTCCACAATTACACCCACACCTGTCACCACTGTAATGTTTTTATTTTCACACTCTTCGGGTCCAGTTCAGTTCTCGAATTTATTTAAAAACACAGTTCAACTCACTCTAATTTATTTCCACTACTTTAACACAATTTATATTCACAGAACTATTTACAATTTATCTTTATTAATGCTGCCTCGGCTCTCCGTTATATATATTTCTTCTCGGAATTCTCCAGAACGTCAAAGAACCGTCGGTACTAGACTTCGATGCGCCAGACTAACAACATTTCGGGTTCCCCGAAATATCGGATGAATACCGCTTCCACGAATTATCGGAGGAATTCCCGGCACAATATGTACATTAGATTTTAAAAAATAATAAAAACTAAGAAATGTTTAGCAAAAAATGATCTTACAATAAGATGTAATTTTTTTCAGTCAATTTGAATATATATTTATCTATTTTATGTCATTGCACTTGATAGTAACTAATGTGGTTTGTTTTAGTCTATGTATCACAATGTTATCAAAATAAAGCATAGTTCTTTGTGGATACATTTCTCTAAAGAAATGGATAGAAAAAAGCCGAAAGTAAACATGATTAATAAGTGTACCAGGAGACTCAAACATAAGTGCCATTTTCATATTTTTTAAGGATAAATAATTTTGTTCATGCTAGATTAATATTTTAACTAACTGGCGTTATAATAACTGATTTTTTTTAGAAAGGATTTTTTGTGTCATTAATTATTTTAAATATTTTAAAATGTTCAAAAGAGCCATTTTTAAATAAATGCATTTAGAAGTTTATAACAAATACCTACCCAACAATTTTTCAATTATTTATAAAACCGGATCCATTAAAAGTGCCATTAAAGTAACAAATGAACTTGTATTGTTACTATTAAACATAAAAATAAAGAAAAATAATATAAGCGCTTTGGATTACTTCTTTGTGAGCTGCGAACTAATGAACTACAAGCACGACATATTTCGCCAAGGAACTGCGAACTAAACTGATCGCTTCCAGTCGTGAACTATAATAAGAACCCTAGAAATTAATCATTCTCAATAAAAACTAATTCTGCGAAGAAATAAACTGCTGCTAAAAAACAATTCTGTGAACGCACGAGTAAGGATATAAAAGTACGGAACATTTCAGCAAGATTTCAGTTCAGTAGTCGCTACCTACTGAACTGTAAACAGTTGATTTCGAAGTGAGTTCTCTACCTTTTGAAACGTAAATATTTTGTAGTGGAATTTATTGTGAATTAGTTCAGTTAATAAAAACCATTAGTTTTTGTGTAAAATTTAATTCGAACCCACGAAGAGTACGTCAAGTGATGTTAGAACATTGGTATACGATGATTTTAAAATCTAACTATTGACGAGACTACCAAAGAAATTCAGTAGAAAACACTGGAAAACGGGGATAAAAAAACAACATTCTCCAACAATGAAGGGCGGTTTGAAATCACGGTGATGCCATTTGTGTCATGTAATGCTCCCTCTATATAGTATACCTTGACGACATCTTAGTTATGGCTCACACATCCGATGACCATCTGTAGTAACTTGACAAAGTATTTTCTAAAATTAAGAATGCCAACCTGAAACTCAACCCTACGCAGTATGCAATGTTCCAAAAAGAGGTATAGTTTTTGGACCACGTTGTTTCGGCGTCAGAAATCCGGACTATCGACTACAAGATAGAAGCCGTTCGTGATTGGCCGGTCCCAAGAAACCAACATGACTACGAAGCTTTTTGGGGCTATATTCGTACTATAAGCGTGTCGTTAAAGAATTTTTACAGTAGGGCAAGTTGGTGCTATTGCTATTCAACAGCTTTGGTGTCCCGTTGGAGTTATATTTGGAACAAGGGCGGAACAGACTCTGCCAATGGACCAGCGAGGACCAGCGACATCTACAGCTATTCTTTCAAACGGGACGCCAACATTGTACTGCTTTATTCTGCTCTTTGTCCTGGTCTTCGGGCCCTTACTAGCTGCACAGGTGTCACATTTCCAGCACCAAGCTCTGACATCTTCGAACGAATTTATCCATTAATATAGTTCATGACGACGGGTACCTTTTTCTTTGGGGCGACAAGTTGGGACTTGCTGTCATTGATTTCCCAAACTGTCTTTAACAGACCATTCGCTACTTTCAGGGAGTCCCATTGAGTCCACAATGACATCAGGACGCCTTAGTATTTCGCTACCTCGGCCCTTCGCGGCCTGGGTGCCTTTCTCTTCTTTTCAATGTCTGGGCCATTTCTTTCTTGTACACATCGCACTGTTGTCCAGTCTTCATTAACATTAACACGAACCTGTCAGATGGGTACAGTTCTAGGGGCTGGTGGTGGACTACTCAGCCTTTGACGTGTTATACTGACTGGCTAACTGTTCCTAATGGTCGTATAGTTGCTGTGGCCAATTGTGACTCCCTATGCAGTCGTGTTGGATATGCCCTGTGCGTTTACAGCGGTAACGTACGCTCCTGGTTCATCGTTTCTGTTTTATCTCAATTAATTTGGTAATTTTGAACCATACCTCCTAAAGGAACGGCTCTAAGTCTTTCTGACTGACGGAAACTGCTGGTACCCTTGATTTGGACATGTTCATGATACCCTCCACTTCCAAATCCCTCCGCTGAGCTTCAGTACTATTCCTTATACCACTAAGTCTCAGATATCTTTGAACCTCACGTCTCGAAGACCATTTATAAAACTTTATGTAGCCAATTGACCTTTCACGTACCTCCGCTGAGCTTCAGTACCATTCATTATACCACTAAGTCTCTTTAAACTTTTCATGCCTATGCCAACGATTAATTGTAGCCACTGCTTCCAATTGTCGTTTGTACATAGGCCAAGATGAACTGCCATCATAGGTGGGTGGTTTTGTACAGGAAACTTTAAAACTTACAGTGTTCTGATGTCTTCCTTTTTGTAAGCCTTGTTAAATATAGTTCATCATAGTTTCCACCTGAGTTTGGATATGTTCACATTGTTCTTTGCTTTGAATTGAATTGAACATTTTGACCCTCAATTTCATCATTTATTACCTGTCTGATTCCAGGGTCTGTATTTTCTGATTAACTACTTTGTTACATGGTATTACTAATTGCATTAGTTACAATTGTTCTCGTAGTATCCTTGTCAGTCTACAGTATATGATGACTAGCTTTCGAAAGGAATGTCATTTTCGGTACTTTTACTTAAATATTTGAAACCGTTTTTGCTAAACATTTTGTTTATCCGTGAATTAGTATTGCGTAATCACTGTTAGAATTCGAAAGAATCCCTCTATTAGTAATGCCAATTTAAACGTTTTAACAATATGATAGAGCAAATGACATGTTCTGATGACAAATTCAGTAAAGGAAAACAATTTTAAAAAGCGTTCTGGCTGGAAACAATTACCCTACAAACAACAAAGAATTAAATAGAAAAATTGAACACAAAACAAACGTTGCTAATTAACACCAAACCTCTCTATGTAATACTAAAACTCAAGACAACTATATTACAGTAACAACTATACCATATGTACAGGGTCTGTCAGAAACACTGAAGAGAATAAACAACAGACTTAGTGTCAAAACAAGATTTAAAACAAGAAATACATTAAAATTAGTTATATCGAAAACAAAACCAACAAACACAACTCAAAAAAAATTCATTTACAAAGTTCCTTGTGTATGTAAAAATTTCTAATTGGAGAAACATCGAGACCTCTACATGTAGGAATGAATGAACACAATTACAAAAAGAAACGAGAAGTTGGTAAATCAATTCCACCAAACTACACAAAGAAGAACTAACACAAAACGAAAATTAAAAGAGTCTGCCTTGATACTGTTAAATGAGGACGATTGCATCGCTTCTACTTTATTAATAACGGTCATTACCTTTTGAACAACCCTATATCGAAATAGTTCATAAAGTTTCCCCTTATGACAATAATTGGATCAACAACATGAATCAACAGCATTTGTTACTTAATGATTTTTTTAATTGATAATAATAACCGAAAAAAATACAGCCCTGTCTTAAAACTCACCGATTTAAAACAAAAGATTGAATTTTTAATATGAGAGGGTAGGTTCCACTTTTAAATGAAACTGTCTAAACAATTAATACAGTGTATCATTAACTCCGCCCTTTGAGTAGCTATGAGGTATTCCTTAACCCTGGTGTCCGGCTGTCGCTTTGTCTCTCCAATTTAAAGATTGCCACATTCACAAGGTATACTGTAAATACAGTTTGGTATTGCTGGAGCGTTGGGCCTTGTTGGATATTGAAGCTAAAATGGGAAAAAAAGTTGCATCAAATACATCAATTGATCAGTCATGACCAATGCTTTTATAATAGTTTAATTCTCTCATTTGAGAATATTTGTGTGAGGTCTGGTATTAGTTGAAATCAAATTAATATTATTATTTATGATTTTTTTTTCAGTTATATTTTTCTTGAATCATATTACTCCCAAATAACTTCAAACCAGTCAAATGTCAGTCAATCATGAAATATCTAAGAAGAATTTTATTATAACACCAATGGTGCATGATTCCCGTAGCCTTCTGCTTGCGCTTCTAGTTACTCGAATACTAAGATGTTCAATAGCGGCATGTTGTTGTATAGTTGCGGTTCGGTGCTTATCGGTTGGTACCGTGAACGGCTGCGTGTGATTGGCCCGCTTGAGTTGTTATAGGGCGGGGCCCGGCCAGTATGGTGTTTAATAGCATTTTCCAATAATTCCATAAGTTCTGGACTTCATTGCGTGCGTTTAGACTGCGAGGCCTCTTCTCTCTTACGAGTCTCGATTTCCAACTCCAACTCATTCCACGTGAAAGGTCATCGAGATGTCCGAAATTCTACAGGTTGCCAAAAGTACATACAGAAAGTGCACTTTTGAGGCCAATACTAAGCTCAATTGGATCCCCAACACAACTGCTAGCCAAACACCTAGCCCAACAATTCCAACCGTTTGCAGAGGGGGCAGACTCATACCTGAATAATTCGACACATTTCATCGAAATACTTAGCAAAACGGTCTTACAACCAGATTGTCTTCTTGTAAGCTTTGACGTACTGCCCCTTTTCACCAACATCCCTATCGACGAAGCCTTGGATATCGTAATAGAAAAATACAAACTACCCCAACACCTTGTAAACTTAACAAGGCACTGTCTGATGAACACTTACTTTGTTTACGAGAACCAACGATATAAACAAGTGGAACGAGCTCCAGTGGGATCCCCACTTTCGCCAGTAATAGCAAACCTTTTTAAGGAGAACCGTGAGGAGTTGGCACTAAGAACAACAAGTCTTAAATCCAGTTTATGGTTACGATATGTGGATGATACTTGTGTGATTTGGCCTCATGGGAGGGAACACCTCAACACATTTTTAGATCACCTTAATAGCATTTATCACAAAATAAAATTTACCATGGAGGTTGAAGCCAATAAACAATTGCCATTCCTTGATGTTCTGTTAAATAGGAAGAAAGATGGAACCCTTGGCCAAACCGTATATAGGAAAGCAATTCACACCAACAGATACGTTCATGCTAATTCTCATCACAACCAAGCCCAACTACAAGCAGTCGTCAAGACTTTAATAACCAGATCACAAAGACTGACTGACCAGGATAACATCAAACAGGAAATGGACAATGTTTAAGCACGTTTTGCGAAATAACACCACGAAATTGCCGTATATTTCCAAACGTCAATGGCAAAGAAACTATGAAAAAAGATAGAAATCAAATAATAGATATTGGCAATCATTTTAATTTTTCATTTTAGAATTGAGTCTTTTTAGGGTTCCGTATATACAATATACGGATACCCTTATAATATCACTCAGGATTTCTGCCTCTGTCACATCACAGCCATTTTCTCCTAAACTACTGGACGGAAGAGGTTGAAATTTGGTATCAATGTATAGTTTAGTGACCCGATCAGGAGTACATATCATAAAAGAAAAAATTTTGATTCTAGGGGTACTTCTGGGAGGAAAAACTAAAAAAATCGACCGTTCCCCCCCCTGATCTCCGAAACTACTGAGCCTAAAATTTTGAAAAAAATAGGAAATATAGAGCGTTGCCCGAACTTTACAGGAAAATTAAGGAGAAACCATTAATATTAATTTTGGGGGGCAAATTATAGAATTAAATAAAAATTTAAAAGTAAAAAAAATTAAACGCATAATGTAATATAACAAATGAAAGGTCGCATTCTGAGGAACACAAATATATTTTTTTCATATTTTAAAAAAATTATTTAAAAAGATATTAACGAAAATATACCAAAATTTACCCATTCCCCCCCCTGATCTCCGAAACTACTGAGCCTAAAATTTTGAAAAAAATAGGAAATATAGAGCGTTGCCCGAACTTTACAGGAAAATTAAGGAGAAACCATTAATCTTAATTTTGGGGGGCAAATTATAGAATTAAATAAAAATTTAAAAATAAAATTTTTTTCAAACGCATCATGTAATATATCAAATGAAAGGTCTCATTTTGAGGAACACAAATATATTTTTTTCATATTTAAAAAAATTATTTAAAAAGATATTAACGAAAATATACCAAAATTTACCCATCCCCCCCTTTATCTCCGAAACTATAAAACGTAAAGTTTTGAAAAAAATAGATTTATAGGTTCTGACCTGAAGTTTACTGGAAAAATAAGGAGAAAACTCTACCCTTAATTTGGGGGGGGGGCAATTACAGAATTAAATGGAAAATATAAAATTAAAATTGTTTCTAACCCATCATGTTATATATCAAATGAAAGGGCTCATTACGACGAAAACAAATATATTTTTTTCATATTTTTAAAATAAATAAATTAAAAGATATTAACAAAAATATAAAAAAATTTACCCATTCCCCCCCTTATCTCCGAAACCATAAGCTGGAAAATTTTGAAAAAAATGGATGTATAGCCCCTCACTTGAACTTTACTGGAAAATTAAGGAGAAACACCTAATATTTATTTTGGGGGGCAAATTATAGAATTAAATGGAAAATTAAAATTGTTTCTAACCCATCATGTTATATATCAAATGAAAGGGCTCATTATGACGAGAACAAATATATTTTTTTCATATTTTTAAAATAAATTAATTAAAAGATATTAACAAAAATATAAAAAAAATTACCCATTCCCCCCCCCCCCTTATCTCCGAAACCATAAGCTGGAAAATTTTGAAAAAAAATGGAGGTATAACTCCTCACCTGAACTTTACTGGAAAATTAAGGAGAAACCCCTAATATTTATTTGGGGGGGGGGCAAATTATAGAATTAAATGGAAAATTAAAATTGTTTCTAACCCATCATGTTATATATCAAATGAAAGGGCTCATTATGACGAAAACAAATATATTTTTTTTTCATATTTTTTAAATAAATTAATTAAAAGATATTAACAAAAATATAAAAAAATTACCCATCCCCCCCTATCTCCGAAACCATAAACTGGAAAATTTTGAAAAAACAATGGAGGTATAGCCCCTCACCTGAACTTTACTGGAAAAATAAGGAAAAACCCCTAATATTTTTTTTGGGGGGCAAATTATAGAATTAAATGGAAAATATAAAATTAAAATTGTTTCTAACCCAGCATGTTATATATCAAATAAAAGGGCTCATGATGAAGAAAACAAATATATTTTTTCCATATTTATAAAATAAATTAATTAAAAGATATTAACAAATATATATATATATATAAATAAATATATATATATATATATATATATATATATATATATTTTACCCATTCCCCCCCCCTTATCACCGAAACTATAAGCTGAAAAATTTTGAAAAACGAAGTATAGGCCCTCACCTGAACTTTACTGGAAAAATAAGAAAAAACCCCTAATATTCATTTTGGGGGGCAAAATATAGAATTAAATGGAAAATAAAAAATTATAATTGTTTCTAACGGGTCATATAATATATCAAATCCCAGGGCTCATTATGACGAATAGGTACAAATATTTGTTTTATTTTTTTAAATTGAATATTTTAAAATATATAAAAAAATATTTTAAAAAAATTACCCATTCTCCCCGTTATTTCCCAAACTCTAAGACCTCATTTTTTTTGTTTATAGAAAAAATATGAAAAAAAATACCTAATTCTATTATTTGGCCTCCAAATAATAGAATTAAACGGAAAATAAATTACTAGAAAACCCCCATAGTAATTTTAGGGACAAATTATACAATTAAATGGAAAATAAAGATTCAATTTTCAAACGCATCATGTAATATATCAGATAAAAGGCTCATTATGTGAATTACAAATATATCATATTTTTAAATAATTTGTATAAAAGATATTAACAAAAATATTAAACATCGACCTAATTCCCACTTTAGAAACTACACTATTTAAAATTTGAAAAATATATTTTATTTATATTTTTAAATAATTTGAATAACACATTTAATAATTTGTAATTTAAACTTTGACCTATTTTGCCGTTTTTCTTCCAATCTACAGAGCCTCAAAACTCAGACAGTAGATTATAAAAGGCATTTCTGAAAGATTATTAGTAAAATAAAACTTTAATGTTACTTTTTGGGGGCGAAATTAGAAAATGAAATACATATGTATTGTGATAAAAATCAAGCGAATCCTAAAGCAGATAAAATAAAAAGTCTATGTGTGGAAAATCAAAGTGTATATTTTTTATAAATTTAAAACGCTTCCTTTAAAAGATATAAGGGTAAGTATAAGAAAATGCACTCATTCCCTGCTTGTCTGAAATGGAATATTCGAATCTTGAAGGTGGTACGGAATCCTAAGTATGCGAGTCCAACTCCTACTTGACCAAATTATTTCATAGTTTCTTTGCCATTGACAACGGGGTCTGACCCAGACCCCGAAACAGACATGTGGTGTTATTTCCCAAAAAGTGCTTAAACATTGAAAAATATAACACACATATATATATATATATATATATATATATATATATATATATATATATATAATAATAAAAAATATAAAATGGCGACGGTTTGGCGTAGGCGCGTCGCATCTGTCGTCTACAGACAGTTCAATATTTGTCATTTGTATTCTTTAAATCTTAGAATTATTAACTTATCATTTCAGCTTCTTTAGTGAAATGTTTTTTCAGGGGCTAAACCTCCAAAAAACAAGTATAAAAATTATGTCATTTTAAAACAAGATAAGAAAAAAGCCAAGGATAGTAGTAAACCAGTATTGCAGCATCTTGGAAAAGTAACTCTGCCAAAATCGAACGTTAAACGAAGATCCGAACACCTGCACAAAAACAAAAAGCAGAAAACAAGTATTATTGGAAGCTATGGAAAAGTCGCTAAAAAGTCTAAATAATTGATTATTTTTATGTAAATGTTAATATCGAATAAACTGTTTCTTATAGAAAGATTTAATTTCATTATATGGGAAATTTACCATTTCCAAATGTTCTTTGAAAACATTAATAAAAAATGTTACTGGAAAATTTTCACAACAACGAGGACGAAGTTTTTGTGGTATTTTTATATGCTGTCGATGTACATACTCAGATTGAAAAAGTCTAGATATATTTTAAAAAAATCAAAAACGAAATAAAATAAATCCAGGACGTAGATTTTTGTTTAACTGCTAGGTCACCACCATTGATTAAGGCATTGCAAATAGCAGATAACGCAACTGCCGGCCCAGACACTGAGAAATTATTTTCACTATCCCAGTCTCAATCTCTAGTTGATGACCATTCGGATGTGCACCTCTTTCGCTGCATGACTGGACTGATTTCAACAATTTCGGAATAGTGATTGGACAACAATTAAATTCCAATTCGAGGAATTTGAAATTTTACCATTGTCAGCATAGTTCCTTATTCCTATCATAGGATTTGAAACGATACAATACATTTTGGTAAACAATAATATAAAATATTAACACTTCTTAGCGCAAAATAATTATGCTGCGAAAATTCGCGACATTCCATTCAAACTTAACACAATTTTTTCAGAAAATCAAGTACGTACCACTTTGTAATCAGTTTCCACAATCTGTTAGTTACAGTTTCAAAAACCAATTCCAGTGAGTTTATTTGCCAGTACTTCTAATAGTAAAATTTTACAGCCACAACCACAATTTAATTACACCCAATTTTTTTGCAATTTCTTCAAATAATAAAGCCCGAGAGGATGTTATTTGTCGAAGTTTATAATACCGAATTTGAGGATATGTATCCATTCGTAAACAAGGTATCTTCTTGAGGAGCCTCTTTTACCTGAGCTGGTAGGGCAGAGAGAGTATATAGGTACTAATAATAAAATAACTGATGAAAAAATTTTGTTCGCACAATCTGTATTGAATTCATTCTTGAACCTGAGAGATCTTGACTGAGATTGTAACGTCTAACCAACAAATCCCAAAGGTCTTTCGATTCCTTTTTGTTTACCATGTTGTAAATAAGAACAATGGTTGCCCTCTTAACTTTTCTTGTACCGTAAACCAATTTAGCCTGCATTGTGTCAATTGTAGTATTACTGTTACATCCCAGTACCACTAGCATACATTTATTTGTTTTACAGATTTTGCAATCTCACTTGTAAGTAACAGAACATCGTTACAGTACCCAGCAAAATACCAGTGAGACAAACTTCTGTGAGTCATAGCTCTTACAGATGGGCAAAGCGTATAAGAATAACATCAAAGATACCTTTATGCTACATGAACCTACAAAGAGCTCGTCAACAACGAGGTTCTGAATTAGTGTGGCTACAACCAAAATAGACTCACTTTCAGATCAATCATCATAATAATAATGGCAGGGCAAATTAACAAAGTGTTTGTCCATCTACAACTTTATTCATAGAAACATATGCATCTCTTTGTAAATAATACTTATTATGAGCAAAATATATTTCACTAAAAATTCCTAACCCATTAAAATTAAAGAATCGACAATGAAGATGTCTCAACAAAAAAAAACACCAACAAAGACGAAGCGACACACCCTGATCATTCATCTCCTAATAATAAACGCAAAGAAACAAAGTGTTAGTCTGTAATTTAATTCATAGGAACATATACACACGAATGAGTATTTTTATGTTCTATATTATGAGCGAGAAATCATGTACCAAGAATTCCCATTCAAATTAAAAAATCAACACTAAAGATGGCCCAATAACGGTACAAAACGTCAGTAAAAGCAATGACAAAAGACACTTGAAATTCAGTTATCCCATATACTTAAGTAGTATTAAGTATATGAGTAATCCACAAGTTTATAACCTCAGATTGAAATTATTTCGCCACATTACTCATATGTATCCAAGATATCAATGTCTTAAATACGGACAATAAGGTTTAACTTTACTTTTCTTGTCACTGCCACTTCTGCTCGTTCCCCTGATACTCGTCAAAAAGCGGCTTTTGTACGGAAGTCAAAGGACTGACAGTGCGAGCGACAGTGAGTGTTTATATTCAGTCAGTGCTCGATTTTTTTTAGTTATACTATAAATATCCATACTTTTATTGATCAAAATACTTACTCTTGAAGGAAATTTAATACGCCACAAAAAACGGTCTCTTAACATTAAAGTTATTCGATGTGTTAATTAAACTGCCCACGTTATATTGCTTCATGGGACCTTTTGCTCGCTTCTGAGGCCCATTACTTGCTGCACAAACCATACATTTCCGCCATCAATCATTGACACCTGCTTGAAAATTTACCCAATAGAAGCCTTCTCTTAACTTCCCCAGGCTTTTCGTCCCTCCGAGATGTCCTTCGGTTGTACCACCATGTAGCTCTCGCAAAATCTCCGGTTTCCTTTTTCGGGGGATTACAATCTGTTTTCTGTTGTTGCCCTCCTCTGGAGTTTCCAGCAAGCACTTCTGAAGTCCGTTCTCCAGGATGAAGGAGTTCCAATGAGCCCAATATGACTTTCTGGTGGGTGAGAAACGGAAAATCACCTGTCACATAGGTTTGCGGTCTTCTTCCTTCCATCGGATAACTTTTTCCGATCCAATTTTTAGTCCTGGATCTCCTCAGATTGCCAATGGTCATCAACGGCGGTAGTTCTACAGAGAACAGCCCCTTTTTCTTCAGCTCGCTGACAATGTTTGCAATCATATATGGTCTCCTCGATAACGCATCAGCATTCTTATGGCTGGTTTCAGCACGATGTTCAGTCTCGAAGTCGAATTCTTGCAACCGCCCAATCCACCTGGTCACTTGCCCTTCGGTGTTTTTAAACTACAAGAGCCACTTCAGTGCTGCGTGATCAGTTCTCAGGAGGAATCTTACCATAGAGGTACTTGTAGAAATGTTCTACCCCCTTTGCCACAGCCAGGAGTACCCTGCGAGTAACGCAGTAATTCCGTTCTGGCTTGCTCCAATTGCGTCAGTGTTCAAGATAAAGTTTCCATCTGGTAATGGATAACATAAAATGGGGGCACTGGTCAATGCACTTTTCAGGGTCTCGAATGATCGCTGCCATTCCTCGTCCCACTGGTACCCTACCTTTCCTTCTGCGAGTCTAGTGAGTAGCTTGGCGATATTAGCAAATCCTGCTGCATACCGACGATAGTAGTAATAATTTCAGCTCTTTCCGGAACATTTACATCCTTTGCTAAGATTGCTCGAAACATTATGTCTTCTTTCCCATGAAGCACCCCTTCTACGTCATTCACTCGCAGAATTTCATCTTTAAAGTTTAACTGGAATCCTTTGGAGTTTATAACATCCATTTCAATGATGACTTCGTGTTCGATGTCTGCTTCTAATGCCCGATGTTAGAATGTTGTATTTCCCAATCCAATTTCAAGCTCTATTTCACCCTGAACCTTAGCTGCTTCTCCTGTCGCTGCTCGAAGTTGCCATTTTGTTGGTTTTAGCATTGTCTGTTCTAAACCGATGTTGGGTATATATAAAAGTATTTGTTGCACCTGTATCTAGTAGCATTGCACATTGCTTCTTATTAATAAGGTCATCTACAAAGACACTGTTAATGTGGTTTCGTAGCGAAGCGACAGTTGGGGCTTGTTGGTTACAGGTCGACGATGGCCCCTTCACATCCACCCTCTTTAGTTTTATGACGAGGAAGTTGGGCCTCCGTTGCTCTCCTGGCAACGAATCCGTATATGTCCTACCTTACCACACTTCCAACATCTCAGTTGTCTTTTCTCGGTAAGCACGTTCTCAACTATCTTTTTTTACAGAGGCTTCATCATTTTACCCACCTTCTGATTCTCCGTCAATGATTCGGACTCTGACTTGACCTCTGCACGTATTTTTCGCAGCCTAGAATTCCAGAGCTCGAGCCAGTGCATCCACTAATTGAGTGGGTCGAGCTTGTCTTGTTTGTTGTAGTTCGTGATCCCGAAGTCCATCCAAAAATGCTAACCTTTCTATCACATTTTCCGGTGTCGCTGGATAGGTAAGGCGAACCAGACGGGCAATATCAGCTTCAAACTCTCTAAGGATTCATTCGATTTCTGGTGGCGATTTTTCAGTTGAGAGTGGTAAACATGCTCCAAAGGAGTCTGTCCATACCTCAGTTCTAAATGTTTGACTAGTTCTTCGTAGTCTTCTTGCTCCGAGTTTGCAGAATATCTGTAGCATCCCCTCTTAGGGCGACGGTTAATGCTATTGCCTTCTCCTTTGCCGACCATCCGTTGAGCTTTGCTGCAGCCTCGAATTGGTGCCGATAATTAGGGGAGGTTTTATTTTGTGTCTTGGCCCCTCGAGACCAATTTTCGAATCCACTATTTTTGGACTGTTTTTGATTGTGTTTCTCCCCTTTGTATTGTGACTACATGTTCTGTTAATTTGGTGATCTCATCCTCCATTATCTGTTTTAGCTCTTCTATCCGCGTTACATTTTTGACCGCCGTCTGCTTCAGCTCTTCGACCACTGTTTGGTTTAGCTCTTCCATCCGCGTTTCATTTTTGACTATCGTCTGCTTCAGCTCTTCGATCCGAGCTTAATTTATGACTATTTTCTCTTCCAGCATTTCTAAATTTTTTCAAATTTTCTTCTAAGGATTTAGAATTTTCCAGTAATTCGGCTTCTAATGATTTTTTCAAGGTTTTCGAGTGTTCTAGCAATTTGTCTAGTAGTGTTTTAGAGTTTTCTAGTAAATTATCTTCTAGGGATTTAGATTTTTCGAGCAGTTTATCTTCTATGGTTTTAGAATTTTTGTTTTAAATTTGCCATTTGTTTTAATAGCATACTCATGTCTCCATTATCAGAAATTTTAAACAAATTCATTTCTTCTATTCTATTTATAATATATAATATCACTCCGGATTTCTCAGTTTTTTTACGTTACAGCAATTTTCTCTTAATTTTCTCAGTGTATAGTTTGGTGACCCGATCAGAAGTATATATCGTAACTGAAGAAATTTTCATTTTAGGGGTACTTCTGGGGGGGGAATAGACCATCCCTCCCCCTTATCTCCGAAACTTCTAGCCTAAAATTAAAAAAAATAAGGAATATAGAACGTTGCCCGGACTTTAACAGGAAAAATGAAAAAAAAAATACATTTTTTTCAAATGTACCATGTAATATATCGAATGAAAGGGCTCATTCTGAGGAACACAAATATATATATATATATATATATATATATTTCATATTTTAAAAATAATTAGTTTAAAAGATATTAACTAAAATATACAAAAAATTACCCATTTCCCCACCTTATCTCCAAAACTATAACACGTAAAATTTTGAAAATAATTAGAGATATAGGGCCTCAACTGAATTTTCGACAACGGGAAGTTTGGTGGCAGTAACAGTCAACGGTCATCGAATCTGGGCTAGGAATATTGAGACAGCATACAAGGATGTCGATGCCACTGAATCGAAAGATAGTTCTCACCACCCTTCAATTCAGTCCAAACAATTTCATCAGGTTCTTCTCCACGATCACAGTCCTCAATTCTACCAGTCTTCCAAAGATCGCTAATGTTTTCGTTACCAAATAGAATATTACTCTGGTACCCACTGGTTGTTTGTCTTCGAGATGAAGGACCTTCCCCATCACAGGATCTTGCTTTAGCTTCTGGAACTAGCCGTACTTCTTTGCAAACACCTTGGCAATTCCTCCAGACATCCGGAGATCTCGAGTCACGCAATGAGTCAGGGAATATTCTATGGGCACCTCAAACAGTGCCATAAACTGTTCGAAGGTTGTCTCTTCATCGGGTGGTTGGATGCTGAGGACTTGGGCTTGGTCAACTTCGCCGTCATGACTTCCGGCATAAGGGGCTAAGCTGTTGAAATGTTTGGTTTTCCTCGAGGTAGCTATATATATATATATATATATATATATATATATATATATATATATATATATATATATATATTGTACTGCAGGATACTCTGGCTTTGTTTTTATGATCATGCTGTTCAAGGTGTTGTTGCTCTTGTGAATGATAGTAATACGGTTGTTATCGTGGTTTTCTCTTCCTGCCTAGGTGGTTTATCCAGTTGTTTAAGTGCCTTGTTAATGATAGTTTCCGGATATCCATTCATCAAAAGGTTTCATTTGTTCTTCTTTGAGGACCTCTGGCGTGCTGCAAATATTTTTGGCTCTATGGACTAGTGTTTTGATGATGCCTGTCTTGTTGATGGGTGGTTAGCGTTGCAGTGCAGGTATAACCCTGTATGTTCTAGCCCTTTGGCACTTCACATCAAGGAATGGTAGGTACTCTCTTCCCTCCCCATGGTGAATCTGATGGATGGTTGTGATCGGTTTAGATGCTCCATAAATGCCTGCAGTTCTCTCTCTCAATGTTGACAAATAATGAAGGTGTCGTCGACATATCTTAACCAGAGCTTTGGTTGCTTCTCGTACCCCTTCAGTGTATTATCTTTGAAATGTTGACGAGAGATTCGTCTATTGGTACCTTCGTGAAGAGGTTTTCAACGTCGAAACTTACTAAACGATGTTCTGGCCCAAGTTCAATGGATTCTATGATTTGGACAAAATGCTTTGAATCCTTGGCGTGCGATGATGTTTTGGCCTCCAAAGGTTGAATGATAGGTAGAAGGAATTTTGATAATTCGGCTGTTGGTGAGTTATGTGAGCGTGTTATATAATGATAATGGGTAGTCCATAGAGATGGTGGTTTGCTGTAATGTGGCGTCAAGCAGCAAAGAGACACCGCAACTAGAGAAATTTCGATGAAAAGTCAGAACTGCAGTTGAGAAAACACGACACATCAAATAAAACATCAACGAATCCGAAAGGAGGATCATAAAAACACTTAAGAAAGACAAATCCATCATCATTCTACCGCTGACAAAGAAAATGCCACAATACTGATGGACAGAACGGAATACAACAGGAAAGTCATGACGTACTCTCGAAGAGGAAATACAAGCCATAGCCAACTGATCTAACAGAGAAAATAGAACGGAAAACTTACAACACTCTCAGAGATTATGCTGAATACATTCCACTCGAGACAAGGAGAAAATTGACGCCACAGCACAGCAAATTACCACATCTCTATGGATTACCCAAGATACACAAGTCAGGAGTACCTCTCAGACCGATTACAAGCACACGTAACTGACCAAAAGCCGAATTATCAAAATTACTCCTACCAATCATCCAACCTATGGAGGGCAACATTTCAGCGCACGTCAGGAAGTCAAAGCATGAAACGTGGGCCAGAACATCGCTTAGTAAGTTTCGACGTTGAAAACTTCTTCACGAACGTACCGTTAGATGAATCTCTCGACATAGTGAGAAAGAAACTTACTGAGGACGAAACCCTGATGGAGAGGACGAACCTGCTAATAGATTCAATATCATGGACTTACTACAATGTTGTCTCCAGAACTGCTACTTTCAGAAGAAGGACCGGTTCTTCATACAAGAAGATTACCTATGGGCTCTCCGTTATCGCCAACATCTACATGGAATCTAGTGAAGGGGTACGAGAAGCAACCAAAACTCTGGTTAAGGTATGTTCCCGACACTTTCATTATGTGGCTAGGAAGAGAGTAGGTACCTACCATTCCTTTATGTAAAGTGCCAAAGGGCTAGGACCGGAATCAAAAGAACACCCTACAGGAAGGCTACACATACAGGGTTATACCTACACTACAACTCTAACCACATATCAACAACGGAAACTGCCATCATCAAAACACTAGTGTCCATAACGCCAAAAACAAAGCTGGATAATCTTGCAGTAGCAAAAAACTGTATATGTAGTATATACATGTGAATGTGGTAGTTTCTACATGGGGGACACTAAACGACCACTGGACACCAGGGTTAAGGAACACCGTATAGCTACTCAAAGGGGGAGCTAACAAAGTCCAGATTAGCTAATCACGCATGGATCGAAAATCGTAACATCAACTGGGACCAGACAAGGGTAATTCACAAGGAAGAGCACTGGTATAAAAGAAAATTCATAGAGACGGTCATAGATAATCCCGAATGAGAATATGTTCACCGAACCCAGCGTCCAAATTAAAAACGTTGGGAGACCTGTTCTTGAGCCACTGTCGACAAATGACTCTCGGTATCAACACAGTGTTCCAGTACAATTGCCTTATGACACAATAGCCGAATTGTTTAAAATACACCGCGTTCGCGGCAAGCGTTGTCTAGGTTCGTGCCTCTCTTTTGTCTCTTTTCGCTTGGAAATACTTAACGATTGTGAGTTCATGTGCCGATGAAATGATTTTAAAATGTGAAGTCGCCATTCAGATATATTTTTGGTCTATTGGTAAATGAGATGTATATAATTATGACTGTTATAATACGTGAGGGGTGTACTAACAAATTTAAGTTAGTTTCATGAACAACATATACAACAGATTTAATTTTAAGCATGTTATAGTACCGGCCATAAGTAAATTTTGAAAAACGAATGAATGTATGGGTGAATAGAAGCATAACGCACCAGCCCAACCGACAAAACTTGACATCGCTTCATACAACGATGACGAGTGTGTCTAAGAGTGTGTCAGTGTCATTACATTCATGAACAGAGTTTCAGTACCAATGATACACATAAAGGTGTCTGCACGAAAGTGCCATTCAACACAGTGTTACACATGACTACCGACAACCACTCGCAAGGTACGGCGACGCTGACTGAACGAGACAGGGTATTAAGTGAGCCAATGAGCTTGATGACGATAGCAGATCCAAAGCTATTTAGATGTTGTGAGATCAATAATTTCAAGACGATGTCCAAGGAAGCTTCGAGAAACGAGTTACATTGTCTACCAGCTTCAAACTAACAAAGCTTCTTGATTCGGCAAGGCATATGCTTCTGGCCATTTACTGAAATAATCCATCACCACCACCATGTACTGATTTTCGGAGTCAGATTAAGGGAATGAAGCGGCAACATTAATGGCTACCCTTTCGAATGGACTGCCCACGTTATACTGCTTCATGGGAGAGCTTTTGCTCGCTTCTGAGACCCTTTACTTGCTGCACAAACCGCACATTTACGGCACCAATACTTGATCTGCTTAGCAGTTTATCCTATAGAAGCGTACTCTTAACTTCCCCAGGGTTTTTGTCACTCCCAGATATAATCTGGCAAACTGTTTTCCGTTTTTGCCTTCTGGGGTTACCCGCACGCGCTTCAGAAGTCCGTTCTCCAGGATAAGGGAGTTCCACTCAGCCCAGTATGATTTTATGGTGGGTGAGTATCGGGAAATTTCTTGCCACATAGGTTTGCGGTCTTCTTCCTTTCTCCGGTTAATCTATTTTAGCCCTGGGTCTAATTTCTTTTTGGATCTCCTCAGATTGCCAATGGTCATCGAAGACGGTAGTTCTACAGAGAACAACCCCTTTTTCTTCAGCTCGCTGACAATGTCTGCAATCATCAGAGCATTGTCTCCTGGATAAGGCATTAGCATTCTTATGGCTTGTTCGATGTTCGGTCTCGAAGTCGAATTCTTGCAACCGCTCAATCCACCTTGCCACTTGTTCTTGGGATTTTTTAAACTGCAGTAGCTACTTCAGTGCTGCATGATTAGTCCTCAGGAATTTTTTACCGTAGAGGTACTGTAGAAATGTTCTACTCCCTTTACCATAGCCCAGAGTTCTCTGCGATAATTCCGTTCTGGCTTTCTCAAGGTCTTGTTGAAATATCCGATGACTTTTTCTTGACCCTCTTGAATCTGCGACAGCACGGTACCAATTCCGATATTGCTTGCGTCAGTATCTAAGATGAAGTTTCCATCTGATAAAGGATAACTCAAAATGGGGACACTATTTTTTCAGTGAATTAAGTGTAGTGATTAGTTTGGCAATATTGGCAAATCGTGTTATATACCGACTATAGAATATGCATCACCTCAGAAAACTTCTTAGCTGGTGTAATGGGCCATTCTTGGACGGCTTTGATTTTCTGTTTATCCACGGCTACTTCCTCTACGAAAACCTCATGTGCAATATATTGCATCTCTTCTTTGACCAGTTGACCTGTTTAACTTTAGTCCGGGACTTCGAAGTCGTCGAAATACCTCCTCCAGGTTCTTCACTTGGTCCTCAATTAATTTTCCACGATAATGTCATCAATCTTTCAAACGTCGCTGTAGCATTGCACAACTGAAACGGCATCACCGTGAGTTGGTAAGTCCTGAGCTGATGGTAAAAAGTAATCTTTTCTTGGTCTTTTTAGGGTTCCGTATGTACAATATACGGATACCCTTATAATATCACTCCAGATTTCTGCCTGTGTCACATCACAGCCATTTTCTCCTAAACTACTGGACGGAAGAGGTTGAAATTTGGTATCAATGTATAGTTTGGTGACCCGATCAGGAATACGTATTGTAAAAGAAAAAATTTTGATTTTAGGGGTACTTCTGGGGGGAAAAACTAAAAAAATCGACCGTTCCCCCCCTGATCTCCGAAATTACTAAGCCTAAAATTTTGAAAAAAAAAAGGAAATATAGAACGTTGCCCGAACTTTACAGGAAAAATAAGGAGAAACCATTAATATTAATTTTGGGGCGCAAATTATAGAATTAACTAAAAATTTAAAAAAAAAAATTTCAAACGCATCATGTAATATATCAAATGAAAGGTCTCATTCTGAGGAACACAAATATATTCTTTTCATATTTAAAAAAATATATATTTAAAAAGATATTAACGAAAATATACGAAAAATTACCGATTCCCCCCCTTATCTCCGAAACTATAAAACGTAGATTTATAGGTTCTGACCTGAAGTTTACTGGAAAAATAAGGAGAAACCTCTATTTTTAATTTCGGGGGCAAATTACAGAATTAAATGGAAAATATAAAATTAAAATTAAAAACCCATCATGTTATATATCAAACGAAAGGGCTCATTACGACGAAAACAAAGATATTTTTTCATATTTTTAAAATAAATTAATTAAAAGATATTAACAAAAATGTAAAAAAATTACCCATTCTCCCCCCCTTATCTCCGAAACCATAAGCTGGAAAATTTTGAAAAAAAATGGAGGTATAGCCCCTCACCTGAACTTTACTGGAAAAATAAGGAGAAACCCCTAATATGTATTTTGGGGGGCAAATTATAGAATTAAATGGAAAATTAAAATTAAAATTGTTTCTAACCCATCATGTTATATATCAAATGAAATGACTCATTATGACGAAAACAAATATATTTTTTTTCATATTTTTAAAATAAATTAATTAAAAGATATTAACAAAAATATAAAAAATTTTACCCATCCCCCCCCCTATCTCCGAAACTATAAGCTGGAAAATTTTGAAAAAACAATGGAGGCATAGCCCCTCACCTGAATTTTAGTGGAAAAATAAGGAAAAACCCCCTAATATTTTTTTGGGGGGCAAATTAAAGAATTAAATGGAAAATATAAAATTTAAATTGTTTCTAACCCAGCATGTTATATATCAAATAAAAGGGCTCATGATGAAGAAAACAAATATATTTTTTCCATATTTATAAAATAAATTAATTAAAAGATATTAACAAAAATATAAAAAAAATTTACCCAGTCCCCTTATCTCCGAAACCATAAGCTGAAAAATTTTGAAAAACTGGAAGTATAGCCCCTCACCTGAACTTTACTGGAAAAATAAGGAGAAACCCCTAATATTCATTTTGGGGGGCAAATTATAGAATTAAATGGAAAATAAAAAATTATAATTGTTTCTAACGGGTCATGTAATATATCAAATCACATTTCATTATGACGAATACAAATATATATATATTTTTTTTAAATGAATATTTTCAAATATATTTAAAAAATTAAATACATATGTATTGTGATAAAGATCAAGGGAATCCTAAAGCAGATAAAATAAAAAGTCTATTTGTGGAAAATCAAAGTGTATATTTGTTATAAATTTAAAACGCTTCCTTTAAAAGATATAAGGGTAAATATAAGAAAATGCACTCATTCCTTGCTTGTCTGAAACTGGAATATTAGAATCTTGAAGGTGGTATGGAACCCTAAGTATGCGAGTCCAACTCGCACTTGACCAAATTATTTTATCTAGTTCCACCTGCCACTTCAAGTCTACGGTGGAAAACATATCGTAGATGCCAACATATTTATCCTCTATTCTTGGGAGAGGGTAGCTGCCTTTGTAACGTGGTTTAATTGCTCATAGTCCTCTCAAAATCGAGTCAAACCATGTTTCTGCTTAGGATATAGGGTGGAATGAAATTATAGTTGTACAGGGTTATAAAAGAAGTTATACAATGTGATTTAACAATACTATATTGCGTAGCCGAAGTTGGAATGTAGGTCCGCTATTACATTGTCAAATATTTGATCAAATATCTTTGATAAAACATCTTTGTCAAAGATTTTTGATATTCTAATTAACACCTAATCTTTGACAAAATATTTATTGGGCATATATATATCTTTGATCGCATTTACACGCGTCGTCCTACATTTGATCAAAGATTTTTGACGTTAATTGTCAGAGAAAATGAAAATTTGCGCCTCCGAAGTTTATTGTAGAATTGTACATCAACAATTTTATTTGAGTATGAAAACCGTTGATTTTGTATAATGTTATACATAAAATAAACACAAGAGGTTAATTGCCTGCAATGAAAATTATTAGTACCATTGTGTGGACGTACAAAGACGGTTGAAGAATGCTTAACGGATTAAAAAATTAATAAATATACCGAAAAATTTAAAGTAGTTTTGTGTGTTGTTAAATAGAGTGAGCTGTAAGTCATATCACAGATCTATATAGAAATCTAATGAAGCGCAGTGTTGTATTCGACTAAAATGATGTATGTCGATTCTCTATAGTAATATAATTTCTTCATTTGTGTATTTCTTTAGCAATAGACAATTCTATTCAACATCTCCAATCTGGCCTCATCTATTCAAAATAATTATTTTGCCATTCTTGCCATCTGTCGCAGCTATTTTAATAAGTTCAGGTGTAGGGTAGTTGCTTGCTGCGACGGTTTGCTGGCCGTTGGTGGTTATCGGTCCCTTTTCTATTCTTCTACGAAGGATAACCTACGCCGTTTTGGATTGATTCAGTAACAATCCTAGAATTAACATTTTGTTTAAACTGCTAATAAGAAGTTTTGCTTATCAGGTCCGCTATTGATAAACTATTCCTTCCTAGTCGCCCCTTACTTTTTTTTTATTAAAGTTATATATATTCCCCATTTTGAATAAAAAATATTCGATCAAATATTTGATGTAGTGTAATATGTTATTTATTGAAATTTGTTCTGACATTCATATCAAATATTTGATCAAATGTTTTATACAAGATTTGATCAAAGAGATATTGTTATATAGGGCGATAATAAAAAAAGTTAAACAAATGAATGATTTACAGGGCGGCTTAAAACGAGTTGCATATATATATGGTTGATAATTTATTCCGGTGTACATCTGTTCGTCTGTATTCGTTTGAAAAATCACTTGACGTTTCGCCAAAATCATATTTGGCTTTCTCAAAAGATACTAAGTAACTTACCCTTTGATCCTGGAACAGTTGTCTCGCATCTTTTTAATATCCTCTATAGCAACCAAAATCAGTCCACGAATCTGAAACTTTTTGTATTGAAAACAACGTAGAACTACCGATTCTTGAAACACTATCCTTTATACTTGCAGACAAAGACGTAAAACTAAAAATTTGTCAAAATATTGAGATAACCCCTTCACAAGATGTGATTCCCGTTATACTGCAGCAGTACCACTGCGGCAAAAATAACCTTCACGTGGAATTAACGAGACCATCCAACGCATTAAAGAAAAGTATAATTGAATTGGAGTAATCAAAAGTGTAGAGCAATTTATTAAGTCCTGCAAAACTTTCCAAAAGGTAAAGTTCTGTAAAAAAAACTTAAGTGCTCCTTTTGTCATAACTGAAACACCAAAAACGCCCTTCGAACGTATCAACATTGATATTTTCGAATATCCAACTAGAAACTACGCACTGAATATTAGGGATCTATTATGATGATGAACTCACCAAATTTACTCAACCCTACCCAATTGGTGACAAAACAGCTAAAACTGTAGTAAACACGCTCCTAATATTCTTCCAATATTAAGGTCCACCTCTTCGCATCCATTGTGATTATGGACGTGGAATGATAAGGACAAATACAGCTGGACGAACATCCATTTAACATCCTCCCTTATGCAGTTATCTGCTGCAACAACACTAAAAACAAGACTACCGGCTTCAGGCCCTACGAACTTATCTTCGGGCACACTTCTAGTAGACCCCCCGAAACAATTTACGATCAGGAAAAAACTTCTATCCAAATATGTTAGGGACCTTAACAACAGAATGAACTACTTTTACAGACTTGCCCCGCTAAAACAGGACCAACAAAAACAAAAATCGAAAGTTAGGTTTGACAAAAATGTTTCTACTAACCAACCAGAATACAAAGTAGGCGACAAAGTTTACGTGAAAGAGTCTCAGATTAAAAGCAAATCCAAAAACAAATTCAATGGACCTTTTGAAATTACCGCGATAAGAAAAAACTCTGCCACGGTTATAAACTTACAGACTAACCAAATCAGTAAAATTAACTTTGACAGACTAAAACCATATTTTGAATGTTTCCCTTCTTTTCAGATTTTGTGGACTGTTTTCAGTCGTGAACCTCCAACAATACTCTCTTACACCCGTTAACAATACAATAGGAGTTTTCTTCCATGAAGAAGGCACACTTAAAATTTCTAACGACAAATGGACACTTCTTGTCTTCAAAAACCTCAGCTTTTTCAGAGGTGCTATTTCAAATAACGACGCCATACTAAACCCAAATTTAGAGACAATTAACGAAAACACAACTAATACAAAATCATTTAAACCAAAAATACAAACACATGTTAGCCTCTTGAGACAAATTTCTAAATCCGTTAACTCTAAATATACAAACATCTTCGTTGACACTCAAACTTACCCTACTAACAGAAGAAAACGCGGACTTATTAACGGACTGGACTAGTTTGGAAAGCTATTTCAGGAAACTTAGACGCAACACATGGTGAATACATAAACGACTGTATAACTAAAATTACTAAGTAGCAACACCAAATTTAAGACTTAGTACAGAAACAAATATCTGTAACAACCTCAGTCATAACGAGCCTTAACAACACTTTACAAAAATTTCAATCCGAGGACAAACTATTCTAGAATAACATTGAAAAAATAAGGCAGTCAATTTTATACATTTCAAATGATCTTGATTTTCATGAATTTCAAATCAATATCTTGGATCTGTGTGAAAGCCTGATGTTTTAACTGCAGTCTCTTTCGCCCCCTTCAAAATTTTAGATATTTTGATCATAACCCCAGTAGATTTGGTCGATTCCCTTCAAAAGATTTCTCAGTCACTACATGAAAATAATTTACCACTTCCTATTTACAGTTCAAATGTTGCTCAGTACATTGATTTGATAGAATTGAAAGTTTTTCAAATCAACACCAAAATCATTTTTGTACTCAAAATTCCTTTATTTGATCCTGAGATTTACACCCTTTACCACCTTTATCCGATCCCAATTTTGGTTGATCGAATAGGGTTCCATGATATACTTTCAATAAAGACAAAATTTATCGCGAGAAATGACGATTCGTTATTATACACATCCTTCGAAGACAAGCCTTTAACTAAACATCATAAGATTTGTTCCAAAGCTATAGCACATCCAATAGACAAAGATGCCATCTGCGAAGGTCAGTTTCTCAGACAGCCAGCCACACTTCCAGCAACATGCAAAAGTGCGATATTATATGCAGCAGATTATAATATCCAAGAGATTGACGTAAACTTTTGGTTGATCTCGATTTCAAGACCACTGGCCATCGCCGACAAATGCAAAGGGGAAGTTGTCGTGACACAAACCATATCGACAAACTCAGTGATGCAAATCCAACCCGATTGCAACGCCTTTATCGACAACACGATGGTCCATGCTACAAGAACTTCTAAAAATGTCCAAAACAGCACGTACAGAAACCACCCAGTGGACATTCCTTTCAACCTAACACCCCTACAGTTACAAGAATTAGATGTATAAGACCTAGATGTTGCCAACCATAAGCTCTCCCAATATTCTAAGGAACTGGAAAAGCTGATGGAACAACCACCCTTAGAAAAGCATATGTCCTGGCTCACAATCACAACGACCACCTTAGTAGTAATTGTGATTATACTCCTCACAATGAAGTCAATCCAGAAGAGGTTCAAGAATAACACTACACACGCCACCGACAGCACTATCAAACCCTAAGCCCAAAGGACAGCTACACAGCCTCCTGAATCCAACTGACGATACAGAACTCCAGAACTTGTCGTAATATGGATGGGAGTTGTTATATAAGTTTATGCTATGAACTTAGAACTAACTTATATAGCAACGACAATTCAACATTCTCAGCTGACTCAGCGACACGTGTAGTGTCAGATGTCGACTTTGCATATTCAGCATATTATATATTTTAAATTGTAAAACTGCTCTAATGTTGCTTTCATTATTACTCAGAACTTTTGTCAGTTATAATTGTTTTGTTTATTTAAATAAAATCTTTTTTAAAAAGTTAGTTAATTGAAGTGTGATATAACATATATATATATATATATATATATATATATATATATATATATATATATATTATATTACGATTTTCAAAATTCACTTTTTAAAAACAATTTATTTAATTAAATACAAAAATAATAATAACAACTTTCAACTATAAGAATATAAGTCAACTAATCATCTAACGACTGAAGGTCCTACACGCGTGTTAAACAAAGACAATTTAAGCGTGTCGTTTCAAAATGGATGGTCATCAGTTTTTATGTGAACTGACAAATTAGAAGTGTACAATTTTGGTTACCAAGTATAAATGAAAAAAAGTCGAACGTGATAAAAATGACTAACAAGTATCATATTACAATGTGGGAATAATGACAGTATTTGACCTTATAATTAGAAGTAAATTTAATATAAAGTCTGTTTAAATACTTATATAACAACTTCATTTATCCTGAAAAAGTTGATGCTGTGCTTCAACTTTTCAAACCATTTTTGTGAGTTCTGTATCTTCGATGGGTTCCTGGAGTCGAATACTTGGACGTCGTCTGGGAAGGAATCTGAAGTTTCTGACTTTACTACATGGCATTGGTGAAGGTGACGGTGGATCGTCGCCGTTTGTTGTTATGGCCAACAATCTGGATTGTCTTCTTGGTTTGCATTTATAGAAAATGTAGATAAGGATTAATAAAACGATTAATGTAATTGATAAAATTGTGAACCATGGCATGTGTTTTTTAATAAACGGTTGGTTTATTAATTTGTCTAGCTCTTCTGAATATTGGTTCAACTTATGTTGAGCTATGTTGAGGTCGTCTGCATCGATCTTGTTTAGTCTGAGTGGCTTTAGACCTGGGACATAGTTTTTCGGTGGTATAGATTTGCAGCAGTTGTACGGTATTTGAATTGGATGACTCTTGTAGGTAATGTTTTGGAAATTGTCGATCAGTTTGCTTGAATGTATTCGAGTGTTGCCAATGAATGCGTTACAATCGGCCTGCAAATTTAGGACTGAGTTTGTTGTAATTGTTAGTGTTACAACGCTGTTTCCACTGCACTTTATGGTGATAGGTAAAAGGTCAGAAACAGTAATTAGCCAAAAGTTTGAGCTAATCTTATATACATTGTAGTCCTTGGCGTAGAAGATGGAAGTCTGACAAACCTTTGGAAGGAAGGTGGACTGCTTCAACAGCTGGGCCTCACAAGTTGAATCGCTATCTATAGGATACGGGAGAACGTCTGAACATATCCATTGAACTTGGCTTAAGGACTTGCAGTTGTCCAAGTTCCGAAATGTAGTATGCAATAGTGAATCATCGTTTTTCGCAATATATTTGGTTGTGGTTGGTAAAATCTGATGAAACCCTGTTCGGTCGTCAAGTATCGGAATTAGATATAAACGAAAAAGGGTAAAAGTTTCGGGGTTTACTAAGGGGATTCTTAATACAAAAATTATTTTCGTGTCTAATTGAAATGCTTCCAATTCGATGATGTCGATATATTGTGCAATATTATGGGCATTAATAGATAAGGGCAAATTGTTTTTGTGCAGAGTGAGAGATAATTTGAAGTGAGTCGACCAAATCTGCCAGTGTAATGAAAGATATTGCCGATAATACATCATTAAGGGCATCTTGAATAAAGACATAGCTTTCCATTAATGATTCACATAAATCTAGAGTTTTGACAAGTGTCTCAAAGAACTGAAGGTCGTCTGAAATAAAAGCAATGGCTTGCCTGATTTCATTAATACTCTTATTAAAGGTTTCTTCGTCTATTTGTAGTTTACGAACCGTTGAATTAAAATTTTTGATTACGGAAGTCTTAACAGAGATTTGGTTCTTCAGTAGATTTTCGATTTGTTGTTCGTCATGAGTAATATTGTTGATACAATCATTAAAATATTGACCATCGTTTGCATCCAGAGTGCCAGTTATTGATTTCCAAATTGTTCCTAATCCATTAATAAGTCCGCGTTTCTGTCGGTTTAAGTGAATTTTCGTGTCCGCGAATATTTCTTGATATTTCAAGTTTACTGTGTCTGATATGTGTTTGTACTTGTGGTTTGAATGAACTAAGTAGAGTAGTTAAGTTTGAATGGATAGTGTCAACTAAAGTGTTTAGTATTTTGTCATTATTGGAAATTGCGTCACCGAATGGGTGGAGATCTTTGTAGACAAGCAATGTCCAGTTGTCATTCGAAATTTTGATGCGTCCTTCTTCATGAAAGAAGAGTCCTACGGTGTTGTTTATAGGTGTTATCGTATATTGAGATGTTGCGATTGTGAAGAGTCCGAGGAGTCTGAAAATAAGTAATTTTCACTCAAAATACGGTTTCAATCTGTCAAAATTTGCTTTTGTAGATTGATTTGTCTCGGGATTTAGTAAGACTGCAGAATTTTGAAAGAGTTCAGTTATTTGGAAAGGACCATTAAATTTATTTTGTGATTTACTAGAAATTTGCGATTCTTTCAAATATACTTTATCGCCTATGTTATAATTTGGTCGGTTTTCAGGTACGTGTTGGTCGAATCGAGTTTTTGCCTTTTCTTTTTGTTGTTCAGTTTTTGAACGCGCTAGTTTGTAAAAGTACTCCATACGATTGTTGAGATCTCTTACGTATTTGGAAATGAGGTTCTGTTGGTTATAAAGCGTTTCCGGGGGTCTACTAGACGTGTGACCAAAAATAAGCTCGTAGGGTGTAAAGCCATGAGTTTTATTTTTTGTATTGTTATTAGTGATTATTGCGTATGGCAAAACGTTAAACGGATGTTCGTCTGGGTTTTCGGCTATATTTGCTCTGATCATTTCCGATAATGTTGAGTGGAATCGTTCAAGGGAACCGTTGGATTGTGGGTCACCCACACTTGAGAATGTAAGTTTTATGTTGTAAAGCTCACAGAGGTCTTTCATTAGAACATTATCAAATTCACGGCCGCAGTCGCAATGAATTCGCAACGGGGTGCCGTAATGTTGGAAATAAAGGATAAGCGTGTTAACGACGGTTTTTGCTGTTTTATCCTTTATTGGATATGCCTGTGTGAATTTTGTTAGCTCGTTTCTAACTGTCAGAGCGTAATTTCTCGATGGGTATTCAAAAACGTCGACATTAATTCGCTCGAAAGGTGTTTTCGACGTTTCTGTTATAACTATAGGGGAACTTAGGTTTTTTCGACATGTTTTCACCTTTTGACAAATTTCGCAAGATTTGATGAAATTTTCTACGTTTTTTGTTAAACCGGTCCAATTATATTTTTCCTTTATTCGTCTGACCGTTTCGTTGATTCCCCGATGAAGATTATTTTTTCCTTGATGGATAGTTTTCTAAAATTTGCGGTATTTCGTCTTCTGAAGGTGTTTTTATAATGTTTTGACATATTTTCAGTTTAATATCTTTGTCTGCAAAGATATAAGAAAAGGTTTCGAGAATTGGAAGTTCCAAATTGTTTTCGACATAGTACGTTGTTTCGGGATCAAATTTATTCTGTGATTTGTAAATGATGAAAAACAGAAATTGAACGACTGTTTCTGGGTCAAATGGCAAGGGGATTATAAAGTATTTACGATTTTTGACTGATTTACTGGCAAAGGTGTTGAGAGAATAGATTTCAAAGTTAATATCTTCTTCGAAGATATCATCCATGATCCAATCGTGGAGATCAGTTAACTTGTTTTGCCAAAAGAATGTAATAATTTGTTTATGAGTTTTGTCGAGAAGTTGAGAATTTGTCGTTTCGATTTTCGAGTAGTCAATTAGATATCTTGTTTTATATAAGTCGACAAATTTGTTAAATTCGTTAGTTAGTAGTTCGTCATTAAGTTCGGGTTCTTCGGATTCTTGTTCACCTTCGTCTTCTGAGTCGGTGTCATTGAAGGCGTGGATTTTTGACTGAAAATTGGCTATTTGGTGGAAGTGATTGATTTTAATTCGCGATGTGTTCGTGAATTGTTGGGGAGTATACAATGATGTCGTCCATGTATACTAGACAACGTTCATTTTGAATTCCAAGGAGGATGTTGTCCATGACATGTTGAAATGTGGACGGGGCGTTTTTTAAACCGAACGGCATACGAACAAACTCGTAATGGCCGTTTTCGACTGAAAATGCTGTCTTGGGAATATCTTTGGAATCGATCTCTATCTGATGAAAACCGGAGGCGAGATCTAATGTAGAAAAATATTGGCATTTGCCTAGTTGATCTAAAAGATCCGAGATGTTAGGCAATGGATATTTGTCGTCTACTGTGACTTCGTTAAGTTTCCTGTAGTCAATGACGACACGCCATTTTTGTTTGCCTGAGGCGTCTAGCTTTTTGGGAACAACCCAAACTGGGGAAGACCACGGAGAAGTTGAGTGACGAATGATACCATGGTTGAGCATTTTGTTTACTTGATCTTTAACCTCTTCTTTATGTACCTGAGGGTACCTATAAGATTTAGTAAAGATGGGTCTGGAATTACTAGTCTCGATTGAATGCTTAATTTCGTTGGTAAAGGATAGTGAGTCTCCTTCTAAGTAAAATATGTCCTGGAAATCTAAGCAAAGATTGGTAATCATGTCTTTTTCTTCGTCGTTTAAATGTTCAGTCCGGAGTTGTTGTCTTATGAGTAAGTTTCTGTCGATATCTGGAGTTTCGTACGAGTCGTTAAAGTTAAAACAGGGTTGTGTTTGTACAAGGGGTTCTATTGTTATGTTTTCAAAGTTAATTGTTTTTGGGATGGCGTTGGCATTGATAACTGAAGTTAGAAATTCCCCGTTATGGTTTACATATACCAAGGAATTGGGTAGTCTGACTTTCTCTTTCTCGATGGTATGTAAAACAGCGTCGGTGTTGGAAAGGTGACAGCGTAGTTTACATATTTTTTCTGTACGAGGTTCTATAGAAATATAGTTTGAGAAATTTTTTCGAGACGATGTGTTGGGGACTGTCGAGGGAGTGATATCTGAAAGGGGCCAGGAGGAGACCTTGTGAACAGTGATATCTTTGAAATTTGTCTTGAGTTGTCTAGATTTTAGATCGATTACACATTCATAATGTTCTAAAAAATCTAACCCTAAAATGCCATCAAACTCGATGTCAAGGTTACATATGAATACTTTATGGGGGTTAACATGAGTGAATGGTATAAGGGTTGACTGAGAAATGGGGATCTTTTTATCTGTAATTCCCTGAATAATGACATTTTCCGGGAATCGTTCCGAATAATTTCTGACGGTATGCTCTTTAAAGATAGAAAATCCTGCGCCTGTATCTATGAGTAATTTATAGTTTCCAGTCGCATCGTTAATATAGTACAGATTTTTGGAGTTTACAGTATGGAGAGTAGTTACAGAAATGTCTGTTCCGGAAAGTTTATATTCGGGTTCATGTCGTCGAGATTGATAGTTTGGATCTGTGTTGCGAGGCTGGTCGTTATGTCTGGAGGGTGGTCTAAATTTGGAAGAGATAGAAAATCCTGATAGTTTTGATTCTCTAGGGGATCTAAATCGACAGTTTGATAGTTATCAGCAGTATGATAATTAATATTAATTGCTTCTGGATTGCATGACTGACTATAATAATCATATTCCCTTTGATCATCAGTGCTATTGTAATCATCGTAGGGTTGATTATTAACTGTATAATAATCATCGTCCTGGTTAGGGTAATTCTTATAATTTAAGTGATGTGTTTTATTTGGATTTGGGCGAAAACCGGGATTTCGTTGGATGACCGATTGGCGTGGTTGTTGCGTACTTTGCTGAAATGTTCTTGGCTGGTTAGAGAACTGGTTTTGTCTGAAGGGTGACTGATTTTGCCTAGGTTGTTGATTCTGATTTTGTGAGAAATTATTAGTAAAAGGTTTGGTCTAAAATTATTATTATTGCCGCTACTATTGTTATAGACTCGTGTCTGGTAGTTTCGAGAGCGACATTCGGACGTGTGATGTCCGAATCTTCCACATGATAGGCACTTATTAATTTGCGGATTAGGCTTTCGAAAGGGTTGATTAGGCTTAGGGGGAATTTGTTTAGGTGTTTTTTGGTTTTCGAAGTAGGACAGTTGTAATTCACGCCTAATTCGTACGTGAGCTTCTAACAGGTCTTTCAGGTTTCCGGCGCGGATGATTTGCCCTAAACGCTGTTCTAAACCGGTCAGAAGAGTGTTCAGCGCCATAGTGTCTATTAGACTCGTTTGGGCTGTCTTCTGATCTGCATTCAAATTCGAGGTTTTCTGAATATTGGCATACATTTTTGCAGTAAGTACTTGCAATCTGTTATAAAATGTGAGAGGCGATTCGTTGGGAAGTTGTCTTAGACGTTGTAAATCTTGTATGAGAGATGTCAAATCTCTAGAATCACCGAAATGAGAGTTTAAAAGTTGTTTAAGTTCCAAATAGGACGCGGGGTTGCGTGAATTAATTAATTGGGCCGCTCTGCCTTTCAGCTTATTTTTAATGTGTATAAGTAAAAGATAGCGTTGGTCGCCCGTTGACATATACGCGCAGTCGCACGCATCAGTGAATGTCCCTAGCGAGATTTGATCGCCCTCAAACTCAGGGACAATGGAAAAGATTTCTGAAAGCCGGTATGGTTCAGTCTCCGGATCTGCTGAAGTTTGTGGAGATGCCATTATTTCGGTTGATTAAAAATATAGGGAAATAATAAAAATGTTCAAAATTAAAGAAAATATCTAGAATTATTAAAACGTTTACAAGTTTTTGTTTTAAGAATGTAGAAGATTAGAAAATTGTGCACAAAGTAAAATAAACCCAAATGGTAAAATAGTACAATTCGGTTTAAAATGTTCCGGGATATTGAACGTCCGAACAGTAAAAATAAAATAAAATCAAAAATATAAATCGATAAAATAAATTCAAATAGGTAAAACAAATACTTGCGAGAAGATTACTTAATTGTTTGTATTTACATTGATCGAAACATCGAAGTTGCCATGTTCTACGTGTTGTAGTTGGGACGTCTCGAGGTTCTTTTCTTCCTTCAAAGGATTGGAATCCACCGCTACCAGTTAAGCTTTTCTTCTAACGCCGGTTCTAGTAGCGTAATGGAATCCTACTGACTGCGCCACTTTTTATATTACGATTTTCAAAATTCACTTTTTAAAAACAATTTATTTAATTAAATACAAAAATAATAATAACAACTTTCAACTATAAGAATATAAGTCAACTAATCATCTAACGACTGAAGGTCCTACACTAGTATTTATAACATTACAAAATGATGAGTCGACACGCGTGTTAAACAAAGACAATTTAAGCGTGTAGTTTCAAAATGGATGGTCATCAGTTTTTATGTAAACTGAAAAATAAGAAGTGTACAGTTTTGGTTACCAAGTATAAATGAAAAAAAGTCGAACGTGATAAAAATGACTAACAAGTATCATATTACAATGTGGGAATAATGACAGTATTTGACCTTATAATTAGAAGTAATATATATATATATATATATTATATATATATATTATATATATATATATATGTGTTTTTTTTTTTTATCCGAAGAGGGGGGAAATACATTCCGTACTTAGCTAGCACGTGCTGGCCGTCGTGCGGGACTCCCGATGCAATGACTTCAAAGCAAGAGTAAATCGTTGCATTGAAACCAGTATACCGTATACCCGCTAAAACCCTAACCTCTTTCTCCTACAACCATGGTCCCCTGCGGCACTCTTAGTCAATACTACTTCGCAAGGGTGGTTCATTGCAGATGTTTACTGCTCTTACATTGAAAGCCTCTAAGGCCTACTCCTCGAACGTATTGCGGAGTTCTTTGAGGATAGTCTCCGCGTAATCTGATACCAAGTTCCAGGCTTGGGGGCCCTTCAGCATGGCTTCTACTAATTGTTCTGGAACGATATTAGTCTCCAGAATCCTCTCCATTTCAGCACGTTGATCCTGAAACCGGGGGCAGGAGAAGAACACGTGTTCCGCGTCCTCTATCACGTCCGTACAGTGTGGGCAGTTTGGGGAGTTTGCCCTCCTGAACCTGTGCAGGTATGCTCGAAAGCATCCATGTCCAGTCAGGAGTTGAGTGATGTAGTACCCAACCTCCCCATGCTGGCGGTTGACCCAACGACTGATGTTAGGTATCAATCGATATGTCCACCTTCCTTTAGTAGAGCCTCACCGCCTCGTAAGACACAGTGCGGTAGGATGATGCCACTCGAATCGCTGAGAGCCGCTGGACTGATTTCATTTCCTGGCGGTACGATGGTAGCTCGAGCGATTTCTCCCATACCGGTGCCCCGTACAACAAAACAGAAGTAGTTACTGTTGCCAGTCTTCTTATCTGTCTAGGGCCTCCGACGTTCGGCATTATTCTAGATAATGCCTCCTGTACCCCAGCTGCTTTCTTGCTGGCCGCGATTATGTGCTCTTTGAAGTTGAGCCGTGTGTCCAGGAGCACCCCCAAATAGCTGATGAAGGGCTGCGACTGTATGTAGGTGTCGCCTATTTTGAGGGTGATGGTTTCCTTTCGACTACTAACAAGAAGTGTTTCGGTCTTTTGCTCTGCTAAACTCAAGTCCGCTGAGAGCCGGAGTAAACCTGGTTAAAAAATCCGTAAGCCAAGGTGTTACGCGATCCGTGCCGAGGGCTGGATCGCCATACGTTAGTTGGTCTCGAACGGAGCCTCTGGGATACCGGGCGACCTCCCAGAGTAGTTAGCCTTAGCGGGGTAAGGGCGCACTGCCTCGCCGGACCGATTTTCGACCCAACTCGTGGGATTTGTGATGGAATTGGACTTAAATGTAAAAAACCTGAATGTTGTGTTGTCTAGGAATCCTGATGAGAATGGATCGGCGCGAAACGGAAATGATTGTGGAAATGATAGAGACGGAAAGGCTAACAGGAACGGCGACAGTAAGGGCAATGAAGTCGGTAATGATTACGAACCGAAGGGGCTGAACCGGTGGGCAGCGGTGAGGCCAAACGGAATAGGAGGTCCAACAGAACGGTGTTGGACCTCACGTATGATGAGGACTCGCTACGGTCAACAAAGCGGAAAAGGGAGCTCGGCGAGGAGGAGGGGATCGACATACACGATCTCTTTTTCCTCAAGGATGATTCGGCGGAGGATCTTCTCCGGAGGAAGGCCCTTCAGGCATTGAAGGACCTGGATGGGGTTATGCGCGAACTCTCGCGCTTGGTGTATGAGAGCACCAACACCAAGCGTGAGATCAAGGATGGGGTAATAAGGCTCCGCAGTCTGAGTTCTATACTCATGACTGCGGAGATCAGGGCCGTGATGTTCGCCAAGGGGGGCGGAGCGGGCGCAAAGGAAACAACGGTGGCAGAGGAAATGAAAGAGAGCGAGGTGAGAGAAGTTTCACGAGAGGTAGCGGGGGCCAAAACGCTCGGGGAGATACGGGCGGTGATGGCGAAGATCTGGCCTGAGGAGGTTTTCAGCAGAGTGGGTAAAGTTGCTGGAAACCCCTTCAGAGACCGGTCCTTGACGGACGTGGCCGTGTGTCTTGATCGGGAGCAGGGGACTAGGGGGCCTCACTCGGGTGGCGAGGGAAAGATATCCCGACCTACTCGAGGGAGCCCCCGAACCGGGAGGGTCGGAGGACACCTTTTACAACTACGTTGTAAATAAAGTGTATGTAGCGTCTACGGTGTCACGGAGGACAATTACAACGTTCGGGTTGGTGATGAGGAAGCTGGAGGGGACCGATGACGTTACAGAGGAGCACCTGGACCTCCTCAAGAGGCTCAGAGACGACCTCTTGAGGAGGAATGCCGGTGAGCTGGCGGTCGCCTTGGGTGAGGGGATCTCGATGGACGCGTTCCGGAAGGCAGCGCAGGTGATCTTCTGGGGTGCGCCCATCAGGGTCACAATATACCAACCCCCACCAAAGGCGGGAGGGGATGGACAGGGGGCACATATGCCAGTGTGGCGGCACCGAAAGCGGTGGGAAAGGTACAGTTTTGGAGAGAGGGCTAAGGTGGGTCAGCAAGGGAAAGCTGCCCCACCTGTAGCTAGAAGGCGGCCTAATGAAGACGCCGTCTTCATTAAAAAGCCCGAGGGGAAGACGTTCGCGGACACCGTCCGTCTCGTCAGGCAGTCCGTGGACGTCTCCTCCTTGGGCGTTAACATAAAGGCAGTTAGGGAGACAAAGCGGGGGGAATTGTTACTTGTCACCGAAAAGGGGCAGGCAGCAAAGCTCTCCGAGAGACTGGAGGGGTGTGTTGGAAAAGAGGGTTTCCGCATAAGGGGGGAGGGGGGGTCATTCTTACTAATAAGGGGACTCGACGCCGCCACCACGAGGCCGAGGTAGTTGCTGCCGTTGGCTCGGTCCAGGGAGTAAAGGGCGAGGTCAGGGTCTCGACCGTTCCGGAAGGCAGTGCAGGTGATCTTCTGGGGTGCGCCATCAGGATCACAATATACCAACCCCCACCAAAAACGGGAGGAGATGGACAGGGGGCACATATGCAGGCAGACGGCCACCATCAGCGTGGAAGGGCCAGCGCGGGGGTGCTGTTGCAAGCAAAAAGTGTGAAAGTGGGATGGCTGAAGTGTGTCATAACCCCCAGGGTCCGGTTAGACAAGTGCTACCGGTGCTGGGACTTCGGGCATACGGCGAGTGAATGTAAAGGGGAGGATCGGAGGTAGTGTTGTTTCAATTGCTAAAGAGTATATGTGTTAGCCCAAATGTCATTTGTGTAGTGAGGAAGGGCATAGATGGGATACTACCGCGTGTAGGTTCTTTAGGAGGAGACTGCTCGAGGAGGAAAAAGAGAATGCGTATACGAGAAGGAGAGAGAGAGCGAAAAAGAGGGTGAGGAAGGAAAGTAATCCTGTGGGGTATTAAGTTCCTTCAAGTGAATGTGGGGCGTGCAAGGGCTGCGTATAATCTGGCGGTTGAGACGGCTGTCCGGATCAGCGCGGACGTTTTGGTTATGGCCGAACAAACGTTAGGTACGCGAATGGTGGCAAGTGGCTGTGTGAAAGTAGAGTGGATGTCGCGGTCCTGGTGGTAAACAGGAACTGTGGAGTGAAAGGGGTGAGAGTGGGAGAGAGATGTTAGTGGTCGATTTTGGGTGCTTGAGTTGGTGGCTGCTACCTGTCTCCGAACATCGGGATGTGGGAGTATAATGCCCTGGTAGATTGTATTTTTCAGGAGATCGCGAGCAATGGGGAGTACCTGGTGGCCGGCGACTTCAACGCGAAATCAGCGTTGTTGGGGTCAGCCATTAGGTATGCCAAGGTTCTCCTGTGGGAGGAAGGGATTGCGGCACAGGATGCCGTGGTCCTGAATAACGGCGCCTAGCCAACATTTGTCAGGGGCGAATCGCGGTCATACATCGACGTGACGCTGTGTTCGCCGTCGCTCGCGAGGGGTCTGGGGAGCTGGGAGGTCCTCCTTGAGGAATCTCTCAGTCTCCACAAGTACATCGCGTTTGACGTAGGAGCCTCAGTGAAGCGCCGATGTCGTGACGGGCTCTTCGGGGTAGGGATGTGAATGAGGACCTTGTGGTGGATGCGTATGACATTCTCCGCGGGGACATTGGGAGTGTAATGCGGCTCTGGCGGGGTTCCTCAGGCGCGCACAGGCGCTCGGGTTGCGGAGTGAGAGAGGGGGAACGAGAGGAGAGAATGGACGAGAGTAAGGGGAAGGGTGGGTAGAGAATGGAGGAAACCGAGAGAAAGGCAGGATATGTGGAGGCCAGGAAGAAGCTTGTAAAAGTTATCGGAAGGCCAAGCGTGAGGCTTGGAGGAGTTTGGTGTGTGAGGTGGATGGGGACGTCTCGGGGCAGGGCTATAATACCTCCAAATTGAAAGGCAGGATGAGTCCATATGAGTTGCATAAGGATGAGAAATTGAGGATCGTTAGAGAACTCTTCCCTAACGTTCAGAATGAAACGGAAGGCTTCACTCGGCAAGAGGACTGCCCGGTGAGGCTTTTTACAGAGAACGAGTTGGAGCAAGCATGTGGAAGGCTGAAAGCTGGTGAAGCACCTGGGCCTGATGGAGTGTTCGTAGAAACGGTGAGGGCGATCATTCGGCACGATTCGGGAAGGATTCTTCAAATCCTGAACGAACTACGGAAGAGACAACGATTTCCTGAAACCTGGAGGAGAGGGAAAACTGTCCTGATCCCGAAAGGTCAAGGGGAAGGGAGCGTTACGAAATACAGACCGATTACCCTGTTACACGTAATCGGCAAAGTATACGAGCATCTTATCAGGGGACGTGTGGAGGAAGCGATTGAGGCGGCTGGAGGTCTTTCGGACAACCAGTACGGCTTTTGAAAGGGAAGGTCCACAATACAGGCTGTGAGCAAAATCTTGCAACTGGCTATGGATCCTAGGTACGTTTGGGCGGATGTTATTGGCGTGGATGTTGAGAATGCCTTTAATACGGCCAGATGGGAGGGAATCGTGGAAAAGCGGAGGAATTGGGAATGGATGCGGGGGTTGTAAATGTCCTGAAGGAATACCTGACAGGCAGAGTGATTGTATTGGGAGACACCGAGATTGGACTTACGCAGGGGGTCCCTCAGGGTTCGGTACTTGGGCCAACTTTGTGGAACCTGCTATATGACCCGATCTTAAGGTGGCTCTGCCAGAGGGATGCGTCAGCCTGGCCTTTGCAGACGACTTGTCAATCGTCGTGAGGGCCAGGGGTCTGGATGAGATGGTAGCTAAGGGCAACGAGTCTTTGGCTATCATCAGGGAGTGGTTCGATAGGAACCATCTAAGGGTAGCTCCTCAGAAGACGGAATGCGTCATTCTGAGGGGCCCCCTTGGGAAGAGGGGAGGCGTTGCCTTCTCTTGGGCCGGGTGAGGGGTGGTCCCTAGGAAATTTATTAAATGTCTGGGGATCACTCTCGATGATAGGCTCATCTGGAATGAGCATATTCGAAGGGAAACCCAGAAAGCCAAGGGGTGGTGGCGGCACTGTCAAGGATACTCCCCAACATCGAGGGCCGCGGGGGCAGAAAAGGATGGTGTTGTGTAGTGTCGTTAGGTCTGTCCTGCTCTATGGCGCGTTATGGAAAAAGGTTATGAGAGTGGGAACGTATGCGCTGATGATTCAGGGCACCTATAGACAGATGCTTCTGCGGGTGGCGTGTGCTTACCGGACGGTATCGTACGAGGGGCTGTGCGTCATCACGGGGCAGCTTCCTATAGGAATCGAGGTCGATGAAAGGAGTAGGATCATTAAAAGGGTCGAGAGGGGGGAGGATCGAGTGAGAGTGAGAAATGAATAGAGGGAGAGATCCTTAGATATATGGGAGAGGGAATGGAGAAGTGAGGATGCGGGAACGGCGTCCTGGACGAGGAGGCTCGTCAGAGACCTGAAAGCGTGGGTTGGCTGTCCACATAGGCAGTCCAGCTATTATCTGACACAGCTGCTGTCTGGACACGGGTGCTTTCGGCAGTATCTGTTCAGATTCAAGAGGAAGGAGGATGAGTGGTGCGTTTACTGTGGACAAGTGGATACCCCTGAGCATACTTTCTTTGAGTGTGAAAGATGGCAGGGGTATAGAATGCGAGCAGAGAATAAGTTGGGGGTGCGCTCTAGAGACGAGTAATGTTGTAGAACGGTTGATGGAGAGCGAGAGGTAGGGGGGAGTGATTGTAGAGTTTCTGGCCAGGGTGGTAAGGGACAAAGAGAGAGAGGAGAAAGAGGTGATTGAAATTAGGGAACTGGTAGGTTAGGGACTAGGGGCCGGGGTACCTGACGTAATATCTTCGTTGATAGTTCCAGTTACCTAGAGGGCAATTGGAGGGTTTTAATGAGTATACGGGTAACCGGGAGCCTCACATACAGCATGTCGTGATTGAACCAAGCGCATGGCCAATCCGTAATAGGATTTCACCTCGGCAAAAAAAAATCGTGTATTGCCAGCATGTTATGTGGGAGCTGGTCGGCATAATCCTCGGTGTATTGGGAAGGTTCTTCGTGGGAGCTAAATGCCAATACGTAGGGTATTCGCAGCACCTTCGGAATAGGACCCTGGCTGGGGTCAGGCCTATACTATTATGTACCGCAGAGCGATATGCCAACAGGAATAGAGGAATATGCTCATCCCAATCACGCTGTGTTATTGCTGACCACCTTGGATAGGTGTTGTTCCAAGGTCTGTTGAATCTCTCCACCATTCCGTCTGACTGTGGGTGCCATGGTTTTGTTCTCGTTTTCCTGATCCCCAACATCGTGCCAACCTTCTGGAATACATTCTATTCGAAGTTACGACCCTTGGTCTGAATGTAGTTCCATCATCGGGCGCCAAACCTGATGAATAATTGTTCTACTAGCCCCGACGCTACTGTGGTTGCCTCTTGGTTGGGTATCGCATATGCCTAGGCCATTTGCTGAAGTAATCCTTTGCGACCAGAATGTATGTTCCCCCTCTCAGACTCGGGAAACGGACCGGCGACATCGATGGCAATTCTCTCAAATGGGAGGCCCACATTGTACTGCTGCATTCTGCCCTTGGTCCGGGTCTTCGAGCCCTTACGGCTGCGCAGATGGCACATTTGCGGCACCAAGCTCTGATGTCTTCGAAGTGATTCACCAGTAGTACCGCTGGCGAACTTGTCTAGCTTTTTATTTATGCCATGCAGAGTCCAATAGAGGTTTGATTTTTCCTTCTTGGAATAGTTTGAACACTTTCTGCACGGTCTGTTTGACGTAATCAACTCCATTTTGTTGATACATTAAGCGACGCAGATTGAAACCAGATAAACAATGATTTTCATCAAATAACTTCAGTGGGGATACTTTGTCAACTTGCCACACGAGCTTGCAGCACTGAAGATACTCTTAGTTTTACCAGTGACTACATTAGAAGAGCATATACAAGATGTATCTTCCCATGGGTTTGTACAGATGTATCCTTGTTGCATTCTTCTCCATACAGACATCTAAGAAGAGATCTATCCATCTGGTGCGAATTTCGCTGACCTAATCGGAACTTCTTAAAGAAAGTGATCGATGGTAAATTGCATTTTTAGAGCCTCATTTTTGATTTGGAACAGATTCCGAAAATCGTGATCGGGAACAGTTTTGCGAGTTGAACTACCGCTTGGTCCAATCCTCCACCAACTGAATGTACCAGAACAGATTTTCCTTGAGATAGGTCACCCTGTCTTACCATCAAGTCTTGGAAGTTGAGACACATGCTTTGACCCTGATGAGTACCTCTCTCTCATTTAGGGTTTGGTTCAGTTTCTTCAATATTTTTCACAGATTTCAATCCTCCGAATCCTGTTAATATTACAGCCCTCATCTTTTTCGGTGCCTCTTTTTCTGGTTCGGCTGCGTTATTAGTTTGGCGGTACCATTCTTTCACTTCTGTTGCTTCAACGGACGGCGGTGTTCATTCTTTGGTTCTTCGGCTGGAGCAGCATTAGCTACGGTCTCTTGTTGTTCGGACATTTTGAAATAAACGCGAAAGACTTACGAAGTTTACTACAGAATAATCTTGCGATCAAGTAGTCACTATGAATAAGCGTTGACTGCTTCTAACAATGCAATGAAACGAATGAACGATGTAACAGGTGCTTGTCGTTTGTCTAGGACGGGATGATCTTGTCGAAATTGCCTTGATCATCGACTGGAATGCTTTGGAGGAGTTCTAGGGCCGGACATCTTAAGAAATTACCAGAGACGTGGATTTTTCTTGGTTAATCCCATCCATAGCTGTAGCCACGGCTTCTAATTGCCGTTTATACACGGGCCAAGATGAGTTGCGTCGAATGTGGGTTGGTTTACTAAAGGAACCTTTTGTACTCACGGTGTGTTGGTATTTTCCTCGCTGTGCTGTTGCATTTTTTTGAATTTCTGTTTCTAACTTGTTTTGGATGGCACTGATTTTATCTTGTACTTCATTAACTTCACTTTGTACCGTGTTTTTAATCGAACTGATTTCAAATTTCACTTGGCTCTGGATGGAATCGATGTCATCTACTTTTATTTCAAGAGTCTCCACATTACTTTTTAGGATCTTAATGTCGTCGTTTATGTCTGTTATGTTTGATTCAACTATTTGCATTCTTCCATTATCTGTTTTATTAACTTGCGCTACTATTTGCATTAATTGTTCAAATTGCAGTTGTCTTTTTTCTTCCGTTTTGCCTTGTTTTTCTTCAAATATCATAAATTCATTTTGTCATTTTAATTCAGTTTGATCTTGTTTATCTACAAATTTCGAGAATAATCCTTCCATTAAATTTTGTTGTTTTGCTTCAACGGCAGTGACAAGATTTTCTAATTCTATTTTATGTTTTTCATCAAAAGATTTTACTGACCTTTGTTGAATCTCTTCCTGATGTTGTTTTTCCTTATTGTCACGTTTTTCTAGAATGTGTGCTATTTTTTCGTCCAGTCCATCTTTTCCATGCTACGGGTTTACATAAATCAAATTACGATTTTGACTGCACTTAATCCTTCACTTCTAACATCAAATTGCAATATAGTCCGTGCGTTCAATTTAAAATTATAAAAATAATATTCACTTTCACTTTTTTGGAACATTATTTACATCCAATTATACAGAACAGCTGATTCACAATAACATTACGATATACTCTCGTCGTCCTTTCTAACTAACTGCTGCGAGGATGGGTCCTCCTTTTAAAATCAGCGTCGAACTCTCTAGTATAATCCAGTGTCAATTTTACAGTTGTCGAGTTATGATCGAGATAAGTTTTTCTCCCGTCCGAACCTTCTAGCTTTTTCGTATATTCCAGCGATCGTTGTCGTACTGAAATGAAACAGGGTCGGCTTTGGTAAATTTCCTAACAATACTTAAGATTTTCTCATCTATTTCGTCCTTCATTAGCATAACGGTTAGCCTTTGTTATTGTTCAATTTTTAAGCTTCTTTATCAAATTTGCCATCTGTGCAAGGATAGAACTACATTTTTCTATGAACCACCGCATGCGCCAAGTTGTTGTTTCCTTTACTAAATCTATGTTCACAATATTTCAGAATATATACTGTTTAACATAGTTGTGGAGGTTCATTACTCTCGTTGACTGTTGTGTCACTTATTATTCTGGCATTTCAGGGTTTACATAAGCTTCTTCGTTTTAATATGATCTGATACTTATAGAAGATCTCCGCCGAGTGTTAATAAGGAAGTAATAGTATATTTAATGTTTACAAGTTGACAATTTCGAATAAAATTTTCTGGTGACTTGTTAACATTCAACAGCAACCTTCGAACTGTTACACCCTGAAAGAACAATTTTTCAACTTGATTTATGGGCAATATGGAGGTCTTGGATAAAATGTGTTATAAGATCATGCTGATATTATCTACTTTATTTCAGACTGGTGCTGGAAGGTCAATATGTAATCAAACATAATATCAGCTTGCCCCTTAGTGCACAACAACTCATTGATTGTTCTAAAGATAATTTGGGTTGTGATGGAGGCCACATGATTAGGGCTTTTAATTACATTATGGGCAACGGTATTTATACTGACGAATCTTACCCGTATACAGCTTGGGATGGTGAAGTCGGAAGGTGTCAAGTTGGCAGAGATTCTGGCATAACACTTATTGGATATGCAGTAGTAAATTCTTCAGAAAATGCTTTGAAAGAAGCCGTTGGTAGGTTCAGATCTACAGAGAACAACATTTTACTGATATTTTTTATTTATTTATTTATTTATTAGAATGTTTACAATACTTATACATTAGGTATAATATAATAAAGATAATCTTAATAATAATTTCCTATAAAATCTTATTACTAATATCTTGCCAATTTAGTGTTGTTGAAATAATTATGTGATACTAATATATACTTTAAAGAATTAGAACTTATATCGATTTCTCCCTATATAATTTACTATTCTGCTATTTGAAATTTTAAATATTAGCCAAGATCCATGGTTTTATTTTCTTTTTGACAGTGTTAAGGTTTTTTAGAGTTTTCAAATCGTTTGGTAGGCTGTTGAAAATATTAATAGCTTTAACATAAGTATTTTTACTGCATATAGTTTTTATTTCTTTTTAGAATCATAATACTTCTATTTCTTGTAGAACTGTTGGATTTTATAAATTTATCTTCAAACGTGTCATAATAGTATTTAAGAGACTCAAAAGCAAATATTTGTTTTAGATTATGTGTTTTTTTTTTCGATAAATTTTGTTTTTTATATATAATTTTCAGGAGTTATTTTGTAAACGTTGTAATAAAACTTGTTTAGTTGAATAAACCCCTCCCCAAGCTATGTTACCATAGCAGATAATACTATGAAAAAGTGCATAGTATAACATTATCAGCGAGTCTCTCAAAATAATTTTAGTCATTTTCCGAAATATAAAGACTAAGTATTTGGTTTTATTTATTAAATATTCAACATGCGTGTCCCATCTCATTCTATAGTAAAAAACAAATTCCCAAGTATTTACAACTTTCTACCCTTCTTATTTTTTTTGGTATTTATCTTAATATTTATATGGCGAGGAAACTATTGCAGTAGTTTCCGAATGTCATGAAAACCGTTTTATCAACATTTAGAGACAATTTGTTTAAGGCAAGCCATTTATTTATCAAATTAAGGTAGTAATTCATTTGCGTTTTGACTGCATTCCATATTTTTCCTGTTGATATCACAGCCGTATCATCAGCAAAAGATAATATAACTCCCTAAAATTTTAGTGATTTTTTTAGAATATAATAATATAAGTTTAACCTGCTAATTTATGTTTCGATTGATTAATATTTCAGAAAGAAAGAAAGTATTCCATTTGTCTTATCAAGATTTCTTTACAGGAACTGTTGGTCCAATTTCTATAGCTCTTGATGGTGAAAACTTGAGTGCGTATGGAGGTGGGATTTTCAACAACCCCAACTGTGGTCAGGAACTAAATCATGGTGTTTTAGCTGTTGGTTATGGTAGTGAAAATGGTCTCGATTACTGGATAGTCAAGAACTCTTGGGGTTTAAGCTGGGGTGAAAATGGATACATTAAACTTGTGCGAAACAAGAATCAGCAGTGTGGGATTAGCATGGACAATTCGTTCCCGATTTTGAAATAATAGTTGTATAATAATGACATTAATAAAAATACAATTTTATATTGGAATGATATTTTAAAAGAATAGAATTCCCAGTCCCATCTATTTATTCTAACTGTAGTTTACATGTGGTCATTATGAGCAGATAAGCTTATACACATTATTCAATGAAACTAGTCGGCAATAATTAAAGATAAAATTAAACAATGAAATTAAGAAAATATTCTCTTTATCTAAAGGAATCGCATGAAATATTTCACCTTTCTCAAAATTTATTCCACTGATTAATATTTATAAGATTATATTGTCTTAAAAACTTTTATTGTTGTTTTATCTTACTGTAGTAGCAGTTTTTCTAGAAATTCCGTTGATAATTTGTGTCAAAATTCTATAAAATTCTTTCGAATTATTTTTGGGAATTTGTTTTGAAGATGGGTATCAAGCCATTTCATTACTTCAGCCATTTTATTTGCTTCATCCACAAAACAATGCGTATTCGTTTAACTTCAGTTCTCATAAATGAAGCCCCAAAAGTACACGGTATACATAATTCGATCAGTGCTAATAATGCATCTTTATAAATACAATTACAATGGGCAGCTTTAAAGCAAAAACCATTATTTTTAAACAATATTGTAAAATTAAAATTGGCCTATCTATAATTTTATTCATAATGCCATCGATTTCAATACTTGTCGATAGTTTTACATTTTATTGTAAATTTTATTATAAACAACCAAGATTTTAAAACACAGAAAAGGATAGAAATATTTCTGTAGCTACAATGTATGATGCAGGTAAGGACTTTTTCAAAATCAGAATTTGTTTCACTGCTGTCTTGTCAGAATAATTTCTCTTACGTAAATCAAATAAAGTGACGTGCAAGAATAACATTATTTAACTCAATTTCTCCAATATCCGATAATGCGATAACAGTGAAAAACAGAGAAGCAGTAATACTCCACTACGTAAAATGAAAACAGCAAGTTGTAATCCAAGGAACTGAAAATAATCTTGATAGTGATATGATGCTATTTTTGATTCTCACATATTCTGTTCAAATAAAATTAGTATACCCATTCAATTTGTTAGTACAAAAAAATAATTTTTCATTTCAAAATCCTTGTAAATTGGATCTTGATAATCGCAAAAAATATTTTATCTAGTCTCTTATCGAAAATATCTTCTCGTGTAATAGATAGTAAACATGCTGAATAATGAATCTGCCGTATTTCGATTACGATTTTTGTCAAATAAATTTTGCTGTTGATATCTTTAATAACAACAACTTAGACTATATATTAAGTGCCAAGTTGTATTCGTATAAATACATGCAAACCAGCATTCATATATTGTGATCTCAAAGTTGGTAAGTACTTTATAGTATTGTATGCCTAAATTTCAAAGATCTAATATACCTACTATACGGGTATCACTAACCGCTAGTAGCCTTTAGGGCCTAGTAGACTATGGTCTAATTACGAAGTGTGTAATAACGACGCTGAGGTAGTATTCAATGTCATTTAGATTTCACCTTCAATATACACGTCTATGCTAATCTTGTTCGAAAAAGTGCTGAAAGTCTTCATCTGTCATCAACTTTAGAACATGGGCCGCTTTCTTTTTCACAGCTTTAAGTGACTGGTATCTTGTTTTTTTTATGGAGATTTCACCTTAGGAGAAAGACAGAATTGGGACGAACTTCTTTACAGACAATGCTGAATAAGAACGCACATTCTTTTGATGAACGGTTATTATGTAAAATTTGCAGTTTGGACACTTTATCAAGTGCGACAGCTTTAGAAATCGCATAATTACTTAGCGGTCAGATCGATACAGACTACCGCTTTTTTTAAATATTGTCTTCCGTTTTTGAAAATTTAAAGGCGACTTTGGCGTAAATGAACTTTAACTCTTCGGGCATCTTCGAAACGATCAATCACCGGAAAACAAGTAAACCGGAAAAGAAATTATGTCCATCCAGTTTATTCATCCAGTTTAGTCAATTTAGTATTGTTACCCTTTGTGTTTTACGGGGAAAGATTTATGAAGATTTCAGTTAGTATACTGTGTGGTACATCCAAATGGAATAAATTCAATAACGAATAAAGGAGGGATTATAGAGAAAAACGCCGCTTGGACACGTCCATTTGTATACTGAACCAAATTTTTCCAGATCGGTGGATTGAGAGGCGCAGACAGATAGAATGGCCAGCACGATCTCCTGATTTGAAGCCGTTGGACTCCTTTTATGGGGATATGTCAAAAAAGACGAATCGCGCTTGAGATTATATCAGTCACGCCTGAGATGTTGACATTAATGGTTTTTTGTTTTTTTTATATTATTAAGATATAATCAGCATTACTTATTAGGTTTTAAGAGTAATTTAGTGAATTTGTGAAATAAAATCGTTTCTTTTTTTAATTAATTTAGAATTTACTAAAGAATTCAAAAAATAAATAATATACAGGGGCTTGCATTCAAAATAAGAAAGTTGGTATTGGGCACTGTCACATGACACACCCTATATATATATATATAGATTTAAATGTGCATTTAAAAATACAAGTCGACGTGCCCAAGCGTTTTCCCAACACGCCTTCCTTTATTCGTTATCAAATATATTCCATTTGGCTGTTTGACACTGTATATCTCCAACTTTCCTGAAGCACGTTCAGGTGTAGTGAGGCAGCACATCATCACTTTTGAAAGAAATAGGTCTACGTATTTATTTAACATAATAATCTATTTATTTATAATGCTTTTTGTAATTTTAATTCTTCAACCCTTTATTAAATGCAATCTATTTATGAATGACATTCCTGGTCGTTTAATTGAATTCAATTCGGAAATGGTTAAAAACAAAAGCGAAATTTGTAACATAACGTGAATACTAAAGTGGAAAACGTAAATGTTAATATAATAGCGGTAATCTTTATGTACCCACTTTTACCTGAAGGGTAATCGAATTTAATAAGTAAGTAATATGCTCAAAAATGCTTCATACTGAGTTTGGTTGATAAACGGTTGTTGCCAATTATTATCAGTTAAATAAATTATCCCTAAATCGAGAATTTGCACAGACAGCTTGAGCTCGCTGATTTGTAGAAATTTTTTCAAACCGTTAGAACAATTGTAGGCGTCTACCAAAACACTTTTTATTTCCCGAATTACAATAGCCCAAAAACAAAGTGTTTTCAACGACAAAAGTACACTGAATTATATTTTTTTTTAGAAGCAGCTTAATGAAGATAATCATCGTCTTGATTCATGTGTGTTGGCTCTCGGCAGCACCAATGATGCGAATCTCTGGAAAGAATTCAAGGTTAGTGACCTTAAGTGTTCTGTTTTATTACATCAGCTATTCCTCACCAAAAATTATTTTTAAGGACTTGTTTAATGACTATTATGTTGACTTAAAAGTTCTATAAAGCATATTTTGTATTAGATCATTAATGAAAACAACCCAGTTATTAATTCTTTTGCGTTAGAACCACAAACATTAGAATATTGTTAGCGAAACATTTGTCAAATATTTGTGTGAATAAGTTTTAAGGCTTAATACTTTTATAACTATTTCATCAAGAATATCAAATTTCACGAAGTAACGACCAATTCGAATTCATTTACAAACATAGTACAACACATGGAATGACTAACAAATGACGAACAATAAATAAACAGAATGGAAAGCAATACATTACTACATTAACAGGCGAAGAAGGAAAGGAGATTACAGACTTGGAAAAAGGTGAACTGCAGAAATTTCGAATCACAATATTAAACTAAATGAAATATCAATCAAGGAAAAAAATAGCTTTGAATCAGAAAATATGCCACATATAACAACCAAAGAACCAAGATAAGCACTGACAAAAAAAATGAACGACAGATTCTCAAGAAATGACGGAATATTAACAAAATGATAAATGGCAACAAAACGGAAACCTTCTTAAAAACCACTGTGTACATCTATCTGAAGATACCAAACATATTAGTATAAGGCAAGGAGGTACTTACAAAAATATACGAATGTTTTAGTAAAACATAGTTTCGGAATATTGCTTTATCAAAATAATAACGGCAATCTACTTTATGCCAAAGGCTCAGTTACCTTAAATTTATTGATCATATCGTCTATATTGTAGAGAAACCTGAAGAATTGCAACTAATTTTAACGAAATATGTCGAAGTAATTTTGAAAGAGGCCTGAATATAAATCTAAGAAATACATTCTGTTTTGTATTGTAGCAAATGGAAAAAAAATTAAGCCAGCACTGTCATCGTTATTTATTTCATCAAAGGATTCAGTCTGTCTCCCTTGCTAATGATGATAGTGAGCGGGGATCAAAATTTCGATTGGTGTCGAAAGAAAATCGTCGTTCCTTCGGATTCGACTTGCGATGATATAGACGCAGACCGTTAGATGCCATTTATCAAACATGTGAGAGCATATTCTTCTGCGTTTTTAGAAGTCGCCAAGTATAGTTGTGTTAGAAGTTATTTTCTGGCATCGTTTGAAGTTCGATTATGAACCAATTGGCAGAGAATTTTACCATTGGAACTATAAAACGTTGGTACAAAGTATGTGTGAAGGCATTTTAAATTAGGATTGTATTCATGTAATAGTTACGATTAGTCCTAATAATTTACGACTGCGCATTGATTATTTTTACTACGGGGATGTAATTACTTCATGATGGGACCATTAATCTGCAGGGATACTTCCAGATTTATATTATTATATTGAGCTATATGGGCTATTCATCTATTGAGTTATTTAACAGTTTAACCATGAGATATTGTTATGGTTGGTCATATTGTGGTTGGAGTAATTTGCGACATTGTACTACGTGATGGCTGGTTACGAATATTTGAGTGTTTATTTTTAATGATACCATGTGGCCACGAAATATGATAAAACTTGGAAAAGAGAATTAGTCAAAGAAATAATAGAAAAAAATAATCGTGGACCTTTAGATCTTGGCGTGCATACTGTTCACAGATCGTAGAGCATAGGGTATAAGAAACATAACAGTTATAAAAGACATGTCCTAATTATAGTGGTTCAAATGCAGTTGGATAATTCAATGACTTTTTGATTTAAAGATTTTTTTTGTAAATTCGCTTTTAATTGATAACATTATTCTTTTCAGCACGATACATTTAATCGGTTTTTTCCTCCTTCGAAATAATGCCTTGAGGCCCTCAAAATAGAGGTTTATTTTAGTAGAGAACTCTGTATTTGGCCCAAATATCTTCCTGTCAGTTTGATAATGGCTAGCAGATGTTATAATTTAAAATTCAAACAAATTTCAGTACAAATTTACTAATTAGACATTTCGTTGATAAAGTGAACAAACATGAGTGCATTTCATGCAGAATACTTAAAATATGAATATTTAAGAATTGATTTTATTCAGGGTACCTTGTTGCAATTCATTTTTGTTAATTTCTTGTACCAAATATTTAGTATTTCTCCACTGGGGTCTCAGGGCTTATAACTCCTTTTTTAGTTATTGATACAATTTATATTTGATTAATTCTTTGCTTTCAGGAAAGACATTCTAAAACCTACAAAAATTTGGAAGAAGAGAAGATTCGTTTTTCAGTTTTCCAATCAAACTTACAAACTATAGAATATCACAATAACAAGTACAAACGAGGCAAAGAAACCTACTTCTTGAGTATCAACCAATTTGCTGATTTAACTGATAGGAATTTCAATCTATATATTTGAATTACAAGAACCGGAAATTCAATACAACGGAGTATTTAAGCTACCGAAGGGAGTTGATGTTCCAGAAACAATTAACTGGAAGGAAAAAGGAGCTGTGTTAGAAGTTAAGAACCAAGGCAACTGTGGATCTTGCTGGGCTTTTAGTGCAGTACGTACACAGACCTAAGAATTAAATAGACCCAATTGTTTACATTTTTATGCGCTCCAACATTCAAATTATCTCTTTTTATTCTCGATACACTGTTGCCAGATTCCACAAAATCATTATAAGCTAATTGACAGGAATATAGAAACTAAAATATTTTACTCATTTACAAACAACACATAACATGCAACAGAAAATATAAACCATAATTTACTTAATTATATAAGATGCTTAATGTGGCGCTGGCATATTTACTACAGAAATATCTCAAATTATTCTCATATTGTAGTATATTACATAAAATGGCTACATTTGGCAATGCTTTTACTACTTTACGATGGGATAACGACCAGTATGGATTTATGAATGAAATTATTTCTTACCGTGTTGCCGGCAAGAAACTGTATTTGGGTTGAGGTTAAGTACATTTTTAGTGATATTGTGAAGCTTTTTGTAAAAAAAAACATTTTATTTATTGCTTAATCATGGTGCGTGGTTGTGTAGTTTGTGGAAAAGTAGATAACTTGTTTCCGAATTTATCTTTTCATCGTTAAGTGATTATGTATACTTTGTTTATGTCTCAGTGGCGTACTGTTTAAGCTTTATTTCACAAGTATATTATATAAAAATTGACAGTCCATATCTTTTTAACAATGATTATAATATTATTTATAGAAAAGCGGATAGAGATTTGCTACTTTTGTATACAAAAGCCCTATTTTTAAAGGATCAATAGAAAAAATCATATAGTAAAATTTTTACATTCATTGAAATTTATACAGGCTTTGTAGTAGAAAATAACTTAATATACTTTGAGAGATTTGTCCCAACGTTTCATTAACAATACTAATAAAATATCAATTAATAATGGTGTAACTAATATGGGTAATTTTGTAATTAAATTTAATAAGAATCGGTTGATATCTGGACTTATAAGGTAAGCAGTAGTTGAATGTTTTATAAAAAAATCTGTTTTTATTGTACTCAGATATTTAATTGTGAAACATTTCATAGGTCATTTGCAGCAATGTATGCTAAACAGTGTACCTTAAGAACAGTTTAGATTTAAACATCAATTTGCTCTTCTCACATTTCCCTAAATATATATTGTTATACCCAAATGTAATGCCAGAAATAAGGTTTTCTAAACAAATATCATAATAAATGACAAGGAATATATATATATATATATATATATATATATATATATATATATATATATATATATATATATATTCATATTATTATATTTGGCACTTTATAGAGGAATTAATTGGGCAGTAAATTCACCAGAAATTGTGCCTATTTTTTCGTTTTACACATACCAATTTTTCCATTCTGCATGTAGTTTGCTGTTAAAGATTACAAGTTGCAGATAGTAAAAAATAGATATAAAGCTTTAAAAATAAGCGACAACTCTCTGGATCCAGAATAACACCTAGAAAAATCTATTTACACCGTTTTTCCGCATATTAAAAAAACGAGTTACAAAAAAGTATACAATTCTTCACCAATAACTCATAAAACTATTAATGATTAAAATATTTAAAAAAGATACTTAAAGAGGACGAAATTTCCAATAAAAAAGTAGTGATTACCGGATTTCCATTATTTATAATTTAAGTTTAATACTTAAAATAGGGCTCGAAGCTTGCTGTTAAATTTCATGACATGCTATATTAATAAAATATTTATTTATATATATATATATATATATATATATATATATAGAATTTAGAAAATCTGTCTTCATACCCTGATCATCGATATCAAAACCCCTATTTACAATTTTTTACGCAAATTCATTTAGTTCGACTTATACGCCATATTGGATTTTTCATTTTGAATTTCGAAAATCGTTCCTCAAATCTATAATCAGCAACACCGAAAATCCCTATGTACAAGTTTTTAGGTAGATTCATTGAGTTTGATTAGCAGTCCGCCATATTGGATTCTAGATTTTGAATTTCGAGAATCTGTCCTTAAATCCATAATGTGCGACACCAATACATTCCTCTTACCCATTACAATTGACGCCTTTACCACTCAATATGGAGGTTTCAAAAATAATTAAGTTCCCAATTGCAAATAAATATTTAGAAATTTCAAAATTTGATGAGTTATACTTATTTTATCACCATAATTGTTGTATTACATTAAAATTTTACAAAAAGATTTTGTAATATTGAATTTAAAATATGTAATAGATGTTGGATTACATGTATTTATTTATTTCTACGTTACGCTACTGGATATTATACGACAACAGGTCTCAAGCTGGACATTGTTGCCGTGGAGCAACTCATGATACTCTGTCTTTTTCCCACTCATGATTTATTTACATTTAATGTTGGATCAATTTTGTATCGGATTTATGAATGAAGCTTTCGGTCTCTTGAATTTATAGGTCTGTGAGTACGTACGTTTTTTCTTCATGTTAATTTGAAAATAATACAAGTAAAATAGTTTTGGTCTTATATCGCCTTTGTTCTGAAGAGTAATACTTTTAGGATTTAGTTATAACCCGTTTAGTACATGAGAAGTTTCCAAAATGAAATAGAAGACTACAGTATATATAGAACAGTTGGAAATTAAAAAAAGTCAGGTGATCTCTATTTATATTAAACCGAAACACTTAGTCATCACCGTTTAGCCTCAAAAATACTTTTTTGCGCTGTGGGCTAGATATTTTGCTTTGTTTGTCTCTCATAGCTTAATATTTCTGCCACGAATAAAATTGCAAAAAGTAAGTGAGTATCCTAAGAAAAAGACAACAAAAACGGAAAAATAACAGTTTCACACTTGCAATATTCATTGATTTACGAAATGTGAATACTTAGTAGACCAGTGTTTATAGATATGAGTAGTAAACATTCCAGAACTCGCAAATCATGTATTTATATTAGTTTACTATAAAATCATATGCATCAGCTCAACAATTTTCTAAGTACTATCTTCTGCAATGTGATGTTCAATGGCAGCCCCTATCGTTCATTCCTGAAATGCTTCCTGATTTCTGAGGATGTTATTTGTTGTTTGAAATATACTTACGTAGATAACTAATTGCAAAGAGAAAATTGAGAAGTCACATTCTGTTTCTCTCTGTTTCTTCTTCTCAACTCTATGCTAGCGGGAGAAGTTAAATAATTCGTTAAAAAATACCAAAATAGTGGTATAGTTCTAGAATGTAGATTGCATCGTAAGTTCGGCTACAGTTGTAATAATTAGAGAAGTATAAAGAGTCCACTCATAGAAAAGGAAAAATATTTTTTTAGAATAAATAGTGAAATCTTTAGATAAACAATACGACCCCGAAATCAATAATTGTCCTGTTTTGATGTCTTAAAAAAAGGAATTAAATTCAAATAAATAACTATACTACGTAAAACCTCTCCTGTTACTTTTTCTTGAAAATCTTCTTACTGACCAGGTACCAGTTGATCATCATAAGCAATATGTTAATACCACGGGCGGGACTTCCAGGTTATTAAGCTAATATTTCATACTCTAATCTCTTTCAGAAGCATTTCTTCACATTAATCACTTTCTAACGGTCAAATCACGGGGGATTAAAAAGGCCAACAATTGTTAAAATAATAAACTTTTAAACTTTTTTATTTATTTTTAACCTCCAATGCCTATCTGTTTGTTGCATTATGGCCCCGAAACGAATGGATGGATTTTGATGCAGTTTTGTGCTGATGAAGATGATCAGCTCATTTCTTACTTGAAAAAGGGGCTGACTCAGATTTTTACCGGATTGGTAAAACTTCAAATTTTGGAAAAGAATTCTATTGCTAAAGTGATAAAATTTGTAAATGAACACATGCGAGCATGAAAATCGACCAATATCCCTAAATTTTAGTCGATTTTTCGATAACTCCTTATGGATGGGTATAGTTTTTAACGTTTTATCTATTAAAGAACAGTTTTGCAGAATATCGCCGAAAATAACAAAATTTTATCAAAAATTTGATCGAAATGACATAACGGACATTTCCTCATAAATATTTTAATTCCAACGTCATAGTGCGGTAATTTTAGGCACTGGAAGTTTTAATTGCGAATTTGAAAATTTTCTATGTACATCTCACGCATATAGATAGTAAAGCATAGTATTTTCTCGTGTGTTTGTATACCAGGCAAATACCTATTTAAATGCAAATTTTTCCATTTTGCGAAGACGGTGCTTTTAGTTGTCACATTCTCCCGGCCTAATAGAAAGTTCAGTGACAACACATGTCAAACTTTAAACTGCTATTTGGTGGGTTTATAGACAGGGTGTTTAGTTATAGCAATCAAAATCACAAAGTAAAGTGGAAGAAGGAGTTGGATTTATATCAATATTGAAATATAGGACGGCCTAGAATGATAGTGGTCCGTAGCCAGCCGTATATACAGGATGGTTGGAATATAGGGTGGACTGGACGTTTCGTGGTATAAAAATGTTGGAATAAATGTGAAATTAAAATTATATGGGGTGATTAAAAAACTATTATATGATGTGGACATAAGCAAATCATTTACAGGATGGTTGAAATATATGCTGGAGTTGAATTATATTTATACAGTGTGATTAAAAATTATTTCTTTTATAGCCCATAAGAAGTTGCATAAAGTGTGGAGAAGAATTAATGTTACATAGGCGATAATATAAAATGTTAATAATGAAATAATTTATGGGGTAGTCCACAAGGAGTTATATACTATGGTTGAAATATAGGACGGATTTGACTCCGTAAATATGGGATGGATTCTACTCCGTCCTATACTTTACAGAAGGCAGCTAACAAATTTATGCCTGTCCGTGGGCAGTCGTATGTACAGGATGGTTGGTACATAGGTTGGAGTGGAATTATCTATAGTTATACAGGGTTGTCAAAAAAGTTGAAAAAAGATTACATGGCGTAGTCCATAAGGCATATATACATTTTGGGCTTATTAAGTCCACGCGTACTAGTACATTTTGTTCGTAAAGATTTACCTGTCAATTTAAATTAGAAAGTATCATTGTGAAATGTTGAGGCTTTCAATGTTACTGGTTCTGTCTATTAAGGTTATACATACAAAATAAAAAATAAAGAATGAAAACTACCTGAGTTGAAAACTAAACAGTTGAAAATAAAACAAAATCTAAAGCAAATCTAAAATCCTTCATTGCGTACTTATTTACTAACTCATCAAACTTGATTGTTGCTTGGCACCGACTTCAAGAATATACTAGATTGGTAGGTAATTAATTTGTACGGACTGATCACCTTTTAATATTTACATTTTTTACTTCCTGGGTAGGTAGGTACCTAACAATATTGAATGTGTTATTTATTTGCTACAGTTGTATTTTATTATAATATATTTTAGCTTTTTAGTTATAGGTAGAAATCGGTTATATATTTTTTTAAATGTTTTATTTTATTTCCTTTATTGCAAGTAGTAACAGGAATAATATCAATAAGCATTATTTGACTTGAGTATATTCATGTTAAATCCACCTTTCAACATTTTCCCATCAAATTAAATAACAACTACAAAATGAAAATAAACAATTTCTCTGTTGTTTATAAGGTCATGTGGTCATATTTTAAGATTATTTTTGTACGTAAATTGCAGAAATACAGAAATATTAACTTCAATAGTTCTTAAGATATTATGCGAAACAACTAATTAATTTGCAACGAACTTTAATGACTTGTAGGGACTAATTCTAGTTTTAATCGTTTATATATTTTGTAACTATAGACAGGTGCGCTAGAGGGCCAAAATGCAATTAAACACAACGTACGAATCTCCCTAAGCGAAGAACAACTCGTTGATTGTAGTCAGTTGAATTTCGGGTGTACTGGAGGTCATATGATAAGGGCTTTCAACTACATCAAAGAAAAGGGAATTAGTACCGAAGAATCTTATCCGTACACAGCTGGAAAGGATGGTGAAAATGGAAGCTGCAGACCTGCCACTGATTCTGGAATAACAGTTACTGGATATGTAGCAGTAAATTCCAGTGAAAATGCTTTGAAAGAGGCAGTAGGTAAGCGCAACTAACTAAAGTTCTATTTACTCGTAAAATTTCTCAAGCTTTTGCGTGTTTTATTCATCATACCTTCGTTATTAATAAACAGTATTCTGACAAATACCATAAATTATTGCAAATTAGCAGAAAGCAGTTTCAGACTATTATTACAAATTAATTAATAAAAAATAATCCTCGAACGGATTTGGGAAAACTAATGTGGCTAAAGACTTAAGTTACATCTTCGGAATTAATTTGATATCTTCTCTAAAATCTTCTAAATACATAAATTTATAGCCGTTCTTTCACCTCATCCTCGGTATTATTGCTTAAGAATTATTCTCTATCAACCATATCCAGTACTCCAGAGCTATTGGAAACAATGACGTGTTGTTTGCTCTAGAACGAATTTCTAGTCAGATTCAAAAAGAGTGTTTATTAACAACCGAAGCTGCCCCTACCAAGCTGATGCTTTCTGCTTCCCATCCGTTAAAATTTCAGTAAATCAGTTTGTGGCTTCTTGATGTAATATTTTCACGGGACCAGTCCTTCATAACACATATGCTATTGAGTATTACGTTTCGGATTTATTTATAAACCATCATCAGATCAGTATAAATACAGTTTCCTAATCAATATAAAAAAAATATTTTTCTCTTTGGCTATCCTGATGTATCTTTTACGGTAATCTGTAAAAACGCTGGGTTGTCTTCTATACATTTTTTTTTCTTCAAAATTTTATCGACAGCAAGCCCCAGGCCGTAGTACAATTGTAAATAGAACTTCTGATTGTTGGAAATACTTGATATGATATTTTCATGGGATTCAGTCATTCAAATTACATATGTTGTTTATTCAGTATTACCTTCCAGTTTTATTTATGAACCATCATCAGATCAGAATAAATATAGTATGCTAATAAATTTCCACAAAAATGGTTTTATTTTTCTCTTTGGTTACCCTGCTGTATGTTTTACTGTAATCTGGATATTGATTAGCAAACTATATTTATAATTTATACTGATCTGATGATGGTTCATAAATAAAACTGAAATGTAATACTCAATAGTATATATGTTTTGAATCACTGAATCCCATGAAAATATTACATCAATTATTTACAACAGTCAGGATGTCTATTTACAGTTGGTAGTGTCTACGATTGTCATGGCCAACTTATGAGTTTAATAAATTATTAAATAGAAGAAAAAGAAACCTTAAACTTTATTAAAATGCTATTTGAAAATATATATCGGCAATGTTCAAAAGTCAACGAACTTATTCGAACTTTGGGACTGACATCTCAAAATTTGACAGCGCATTTATATATGTCTTAAAAATAAACATAAAATTATGAAAGTAAAAAAAAAATATTTCGAGATAAATTCAGGTAGCTTAACTATCGTTTAAAAAACATGTTATTGGACAAAAATACGAAGTAAAACAATTTTATTCTAGATGGCTCAAATTTTCCACTACAATTAAGCTAGAAATAAATTATTTAAGTTTTTTTTTTTGAAACTCGGTTAAAATGTGCCATTTTGTTCGAGTATTACACAAGAAAAAAGTAGCTTGCTAAACAGCTGTCCGTATCAATTTTGTTTAAATTCCAAGGGTCAACTCGTGATCAAGTCAAATTCTACCTAGGATAATTAATAAAAACGTTAAGTTTCCCATATGAATGCCGATATTATCTTCATCAGATCTGGAGATATGAGTAAGAATTCCTAATTTCGCATAAGTCCGTAAGACTAAACTTTGCCACTATTTTTTATTTTTCGAAATGCGTTGGATCAATACTTTGTTTCCAATTAAATTTATTTTGGGATGTTGGTAATTAATAAACCTTAAATTATGGGCTCGAATTAGGCATTTTGTGATGCATGATTTGGATTAACAGACCTGCAAACAATTATGTTTGTTCTCAGGAACCATTGGCCCAATAGCCGTTGCTGTCGATGGTAACAGTTTCAAATTTTATGGTGGTGGACTATTCAACTATCCTGCTTGCGGGAAAGTACTTAATCATGCAGTTCTTGCTGTGGGTTACGATTCTAAGGATGGCCATGACTACTGGATTGTCAAAAATTCTTGGGGTTCCGCATGGGGCGAAGAGGGGTACATTAGGATGGCACGCAACAAAAATCAGCAATGCGGTATAAGTTTGGACAACACTTATCCTCTTATAAAATAATATGAGAATATACAACAAACCAAACTGTAATAATAATTTTGCATATTTCAATAAATGTTTTATTGGTATTGTGTAGTTTTATCTAAAACGGACAGATTAAAAATTGAAAATCATTCAATTCATTTTAGAAAAAAGTCATTCAATTAAAATTAAACAAGATATCTAGCCATGATAATGTATATCATTAATGAAAAGTAGCAGTTCAATCGATAAACTTGAAGCACCAAAGTAATTAAGAATGTTCCATTGTTATATCCGAGATTTACTGTGAATAATTAACCAAATAAACAATGATTAATCATTATAATTTTCAGATTCACCACTAATCATTTAACTTGGGTTAATGTTATTACAAGTTGCGTTTTCCAAACTCTAACAACCTAAATGTAACAGAATAAACTTCAAGAAAAGCAAAATGTATTTACAAAGCACAGAACTAAACAAAATAAAAAAATAATTTAGTGTATGCAATTGACTCAGTCCAATTCAAATTAAGCAACTTTAACAAATTTGAATATTTTTTTGTAATAAAAACTTAACCAGCTAGTTAACTACTAGCCCACACAGGATGCGAACTTGGAATTACGGGATAACAGCAAGGATATGTAATTCTTATTTTCATTCATGAACTTCTCCACTGCTCCAGATTCAACAGCCACAATTTATGGAAAAATAGAAATTTTCACAAAAATAAACTGCTTCCCTTGTTGGAGTTCGATTTTGTTCATTATACAGGGTGTCCCATAACTAATGGACAATACGATAACTGCAGTTATAGGCGGTGAAAATATACCGGTTCGCTCAAACATTCTTTAGTAAAATGTTTATAGGAAACGATATGCAGGGTCCTAAAGAAGGTATTTGGTTTTTGAAAATTTGTGATATTTGAAAAATGGCTCCATATATACAACTCAAATTTGGTAGAACATAGTTTTCAAGGGCGATAAACAATAATTTTACAGGGTGTTTGTTACGATTGCGCAAGTCCATGTTTATTTTCTTAACACTCCTATCGACGATGAATAATGAAACTGCTATATTTTTAATACAAAAAAAGTTGTTGAATCTCCATATTTCAAGGCGTTTTCGATATATTGCCATTTTAAAACTGGCACTTAGTCATTTAAATAAAACATTTACAGGTTCAAAAACATTCTATTTAATTATGAAAACAAAACAAAAACAAATAGATGCACTTCATCAAATGTAAATTTGACCACCATTAGCATCAATGCATTTTATTACACTTTTTATGAAATGTCGTCTTAAATTTAAAATGGTTGCAATGTTATTTTTAAGAATATTCACGGCTTCCTGAATTTTCGCAAAAAGCTCGTTTCCGGTAATTATTTCATTGCTGTACCCCAAAGATTTTATGTATCCCCATACGTGAAAGTCCATAGGTTTAAATTGTAGAGTACGAGGCGGTCAAAGGAATTTACTGCCATGTCCAATCCAACGATGCGGAAAGTAGTCATATAAATATTGCTGGGCTATAAGTGGATAATATGGCGGCACGCCATCGTGCATAAACCACATATGCTGCCTTGCAATAAGAGGAACTTCTTCGAATAAATTACACAAATTATTTTCCAAAAATTCTAATACTGTAATGCATTTAATCTTGCCGGAAGTTCAAACGAATCAATGAAGTGATCCCCTGTAATTCCACACCAGATATTATGGAAAATGCCTGCTGAAAATGATACTTATGAGGCCTATCAAAATCATAATAGTGGTTATGCCTCCAATTGAAGACTGCACGGCTTCTAACTTCATCATAAAATAGGATGTGTTCAAGGAACCTCGGATCTTGATTGATTTTATGTTGCATCCACTGACAGAACTGTAGTTTACGTCGTAAGTCATTGGGGAATAAATTTTGTACAGACGTAAAGTGATACGGAAAGAATTTTTCTGTACCTACGTAAAATACGTCATATACTCGATTTACTTACACCAGTAGCTGCTTGCAATCGCCGGGTACTTAGTGCAGTATTTTGCAGAATTGTAACTAAAATATCATCTTCATGATCAGCCGAAATTCTTTTAGGTCGGCCACCAGAATTTTTGGTGGGAAACGAACCTATTTCACCTAAATTTGTGAATAATCGTTGGAATATTTTACGATAAGTCACATTTCAGTTTGGATATAACTGTGCATATCAGCTAACTGAAGCACTTAAATTATAATTTACTTGTGCATAAACACAAATCATATCCCTTAATTCACTTCTTGCAAATTCTTTAATTGTAGGCATATTTAATGAAGGATTTTATTCCAATTACACACTTTAAAAACACAATGAATAAATCGACAGTGTGCAAAGATGAAATCAATAGTTCATGACAAATTCACAAGCTACTTAAAAAAATGTCTTTTTTGAGGCTGCTTGCGGTGATATGCTGTACCGTATTTGAATTGCAATATCTCGAAAACGCCTTGAAATATGGAGATTCAACAAGTATACGTTTTCTTATTGAAATTACGACAGTTTCATTATTTATCATCAAAACGCAAATTATACTGGGTGTTAAATAAATAATCATGGAATTGCCTAATTCGACCTTCGTAACCAACATAATTAATGACAGTAGATGTTGGGCGGTAGTAAACACTTTGTATACAAAAAATGCTTTCCTTTTACATTTGTTTGTATTTATATTTTTTGAAACACTATTATGATGTTTAAGATAAAAGATACGCAGTAATTCCAAATTCAATTGTTTCAAAAACATTAATATACCTGTTGATTTGATTGATATTTTATGCGAAAATGTTAATGAATCATGATAAGAAGTAAATTATCTTAAGAACCTTTGCCGTCTTTTATCCATAAATTCTAGTAACAGAAACAGATAACAACAGTTGTTTATTTTTATCAAGGTAAGCTGATTATTTTCATTGATGTTCAAAATCTAAGTAAAATCAATTACAGAAACACAATTCATGTTTAACTAGTTACAATCTTTAGATGGATACAAAACAAAGTAACTAGTTAGTGTTTGATCATAAAGATATTTTAGTTAATTGTATATTTAGTAGAAAGTAATGATCTGTTGAAACACTTTTTTAACCACCGATAGGATGATTTTGCATTGAGCTGACAGTGGAATTTTATATTGATAATGATATTTTCAAAATCAAATGAAAATTTTCAGTCACCAATTCATCTGAGATAAACCAAAAATACTTTTTAACAGAAGATAAACATGTTTCTAGTATTTACAGTTTTGATGTATCTAATTTTTTTCGAAAAATTAGAGTAATAGTTCGTAAATGTCAACCTAATGTTTTTCCACTACTTCCAGCAAAAAATCTTTTTTTAAAAGATTGTTTTGTAGGTACTAGCATTCTCTACAAATGGCTACTTGAAAGTAAGCGATCATCTATAATAAATGAAAAAAAAGCAAATTGTTTCATTTAATGATCTTATTGGAAAATAACAACATACTTCAGGAAAAAAGACTGAATATTAAAAATATCCAAAACATTTCTAAGTTTTATTCTGCTTAACAGTTTTGTTGTACAAAACAAGTCAAATTTTCAGTTTGTATACAATTTAATTTTTCGTCATCTAAGGAGGGATTACCCATAAGACATGATACAGGCAGTTTATTGATAAATTTTTTAAAATCAGTTTTTAATCTATGATTTGAGCTATATATAATGTGGAAACCATAACTTAAGGATTTGCTTTAGATCACAAGGAGTTCACGACACCTTCAATCATATTTAAATTACAAATAGAATAGAATGAAACTCTGCACCATATTCACCACTCTTGTAGCCTCATGTGCTGCTAGCGACTCTCTTTTATGGGCAGAATTTAAGGTAATTATTTAAATCATTTGTTCTATAAATTTTGAGAAAACTGTTCTCTGAGCAATATTCTTATTTTTATTTTATTTCGTAGAAATCTCACGAAAAAAATTACAAAAATTTAGTCGAAGAGAAACATCGTTATTCCATTTTCGAGTCGAATTTGCGAACTATAGAAAAGCATAATGCAAAATTTGACGAGGGGATTGAGAGCTATTACCTGAACGTGAACCAATTTGCAGACTTAACTGATGAAGAATTTAGAGCTATTTATCTAAATTACAACAAGCCAGAAGTTAGGTCTAATAAAACTTTTGAGTTACCTGAGGGCGCTTTCGTTCCTGATACGATAGATTGGAGAGAAAAAGGGGCGGTGCTCAGAGTAAAGAATCAGGGACATTGTGGATCTTGTTGGGCATTTAGCGCGGTAAGTAAACCTCATATCTCGTTGATGAACCAATTCCATAATGACCCTGTATCAAAATATTTTAGATATAAATCATTTGTGGCAATTTTATATTTATGTATTTTTGGGAGTAATCAGCTATACACTTCAAGTAGGTACTTACTGTCTCTATATGTAAAATACTCCAATTTTGTCCTGGTATAGGTCAAAGCAGATAATTTTGTTCCTTAAACTGATGTTTCTTTTTGCCTGTCTTAATTTTCTAATATTGGAGATCATCTAGTTGTTGTCTTCTAAACGTTGTTTGTGGCATATTCTTGATTACTTTTATGTTTTTTTGGGCAATAACACCACAATCGAAATAAAACGACGTATATTGAAGGAAAATCAAACATTTCAAAGTCTACTCTGACTTCGTTGTCAATAAATTTATATTTATTGATGTAAATTGCAAAACGAAAATTATTATGAAATTTAAATTGGTATTAGAAAATTTGTTGTTTTTAGATATACAGGTAGCACAAGAAATTCTAAAGATCATGTATTATAGTTAAACAAATTAGAAGAATTTGAAAGAGTTGTCTTTAGAATTTATAAGTGGCGTTCCTAGATACGACTTTGTTATAAGATAGCGCATTCGCCAAAAATGCGATCAAATAATTCTATTGGTTCAGTGATCCCATTAACGTCATAAGGGAAAACCTAGGAAAAACGTTATGAGCTACAGCGATACTCGGTTGTTCAAAAGGAGGTTTCCATTAATAATTTCTTCTTTAATTGTCGGTAACCAGATACGATTAAATTCTACAGAAGTAGAAGCGATACAATCGTCTTCATTCAAAAGAATTAAGGCAGACTCTTTTATTTTTTGTTTTGTGTTATGTTGTTCTTTGTGAAGTATAGTTGAATTGTCAAATTGTATTTTATGGCCTAGGTCCCAAGAAAGTTCACAAATTATCGATTTTTCCAATTGTCGTTTCTTGATGTAATTCTTGTGTTCATTTATTTGTACGTTTAATGGTCTCGATATATTTCCAATATAAAATACTTGTATATGCATACACAAGATTCCTTGCTAATGCAATAAATTTTATATAGGAGAAACATCGAGACCATTAAACGTACGAATAATTGAACACAAGAATTACATTAAAAAACGACAATTTGAAGAATAGAAAATTTGTGAACATGCTTAGGACCTAGGCCATAAAATATAATTTGACAATTCAACTATACTTCACAAAGAACAACATAACACAAAATGAAAAATAAAACAGCCTGCCTTAATTCTTTTGAATGAAGACAATTAAGGAAGAAATTATTAATAGTAACCTCCTTTTGAACAACCCAGTATCGGGATAGTTCATAAAGTTTTTCCTAGGTTTTCCCTCATGACGTTAATGGGATCACTGAACCAATAGAATTCTTTTATCGCATTTTTGGCGAATGCGCTATCTTATAAAAAAGTCGTACCTAGGAACGCCACTTATAAATTCTAAAGACAACTCTTTCAAATTCTTCTAATTTGAAAGCTGTTTAACTATAATACATGATCTTTAGCTTTTCTGTGCTACCTGTATATATAAAAACAACGAATTTTGTAATGTCAATTTAAGTGTCATAATGATTTTCGTTTTGCAATTTACATCAATAAATATAAATCCATTGACACCGAAGTCAGAATAGACTTTAAAACGTTTGGTTTTCCTTCAATATACGTCGTTTTATTTCGATTGTGGTGTTATTGCCCAAAAAAACATAAAAGTAATCATCTAGTTGTATCGCTAGTTAATCCAAGAATTGCAGTGGTGTGCTGAATAATCATTATTTAACACAGCTTAGACTTCGATTTAAACTTCACTTAGTAACAAAATCCGTTGCTGACAACCTGTTCATTGTTGAAACACACCAACTGGTGATATCGACATCTTGGAGTTTTAGGGAAAACTAGCCCTCAGAGGCTCTAGATCGAAAGTAAAGCCGATGTGGTAACGCTGTTTACCTTTGATTTTAATGATAGAAATTACAAGAAAAAAATACAATTCTCTTGTTTGACATAGATTAATGTTCCTTTCAAGTTCTAAATCTTCATACACAAATTTCAAAATCAGATATCTAAATAATGACTATTTCCCTATCTTCAGATTGGTTCTTTAGAGGGGCAGAATGCTATTATACACGGTATCAATGAATCGCTTAGTGAGGAGGAACTTGTAGACTGCTCCCAAGAGAACTACGCCTGCCATGGTGGTACTATGCAAAAAGCTTTCAGTTATGTTAAGAGGAATGGTATTTCCACTGAAGAGTCCTATCCTTACACTGCTTCTAACGGTATATTAGGATCTTGTAAGACTGGGAAAGATTCTGGCATAAAAATAACGGCATACACATATATTCCCGGAAATGAAGAGGCTCTAAGACAGGCTGTTGGTAAGAATTATTTAAAGGTGTTTGTCTCACATTCAAATTAAAAAATGAATATGTTAAACACTTCCCAAATATATTAAAACGATAAAATAATACGACAATACTCGACGGGATTTTTCGACGTACCTTTTATAGATACTCGATATTGATATTAATAATTAATTTTATGAAATATTGTTATACCACAGTATTTGATTTTTTGAAATTTATCGACTATGTTGGAATTTTTGTGTTTTCAAAAAACTATATTTTATTGATTTTTAGTATTTTTAGTTTGTGTATTTTTTTTTTAATTTTCAATAGTTTCTTGAATCTTTTTATTTGGTTTTACACATTTATATTTTTTTAAATTTGAGAAGTTTTTACCATTTTTTAAATTTAATTCAATGAATATTTAAGGTTCAATATCGTCTTAGTATTTTGAAGTTCTATAATTTTTCAGAAAATTTTAAATTCAATTCAATTTTTTTAACGTTTTAAATTTTTTTCAGGAACAGTTGGTCCAATTTCAATTGGGATCAATGGCATAGACATAAAACTTTATGGAGGCGGTATATTCAACAACCCAAATTGTGAGGCAATCCTTAACCACGGTGTTTTAGCAGTTGGTTATGGCTCAAAAGACGGTTTAGACTACTGGATTGTGAAAAATTCTTGGGGGGACACTTGGGGTGAACATGGCTACATTTTAATGTCACGTAATAAAAAACACCAATGTGCTATTGGTATGGATAATTGCTACCCTAACCTGGAATAAATAGTCTAAATATGCTTGTCATGTTATTACAATATGCATATTAATAAACAAAAAAGAGAAAGTTGCAATTTCTTTGCCCAAAACTGGTACTACTAAATGTTTGTCCAAATTTTTCTTAAAACAATATATTTATTATTTTAAGATAGTTTGTCATCATTTTCTACTTTCTACGAATGCTTATTCATTAAGATGTGTATCTGAACTAAAGAGATTACTGATATTAAGTTGGAATCACATAGAGAACTTTTTATTATTAAAGTTATAATAAAATGTTGATGTTAGTTAAATTTCCCCAGGGTTGAAATATAAAACAAAATTTTCGGTTATCAAAATTCATCACTTTTATATGAGTACTGTCAAAAATTTGAATTTTGTTTACAAAAAATTTTGAGAAAATTTGATGAAACTTGAAAACAGTAGAAAGTTAAAATAATATAGTGGAGAATTCTTATAGAAAGGGCAGTGGAGGTATATAATTATCTCCTAAGGATAACCTACAGTAACAATTTTTGAAGCTAAAGCTTCTTAACGGAGGCCAACACAGATGAAAATAGATGAGCAAGGAAATGAAATACATAACTTAAAACTTCATTTGTTTCGACCCAACCGACCGATACGACCGACACTACACACTGCCACCATCTTGAAATACCCACCCAATTAGTTATTAATATTAAATTGGAGAGATGACATAAGTCAGTATCAAAAAGAATACCACACAAAACAAATATACACATTGAGTGTGTTTACATCGTTTTTTATCCTAATAAACATAATTGAATGAAAGACAAGTGGTCCAGAGTCTAAGCCGTACGGCTGCGAATCCAATTATACTTTTTTAAATATTATCATTATTGATTAATTGTATTTACTATTTTCAATTCACATAAAATGAATAAAACTTATTTTAATATTACATAGAATAAGAACTTAAAAATTATAAATTGTTGCAACCGTTGAATATATATGTATATAATTTATTGTTTAGTATAAATGTTATGTGTTTGTACTGATGTTAGCTATAAACAAAACGAACCTCTCTATGACATCTAGTCTTCAAATACTTATTCAGATGAACAAAATTAGTTACAAACAATTACTGAATATCTAAATTTATATTTAAATTAAGAATTAAAATGGTATTAATACTTGAGTCGTAACAAAATAGTGACAATTATTTTAATTCACCTGATATTTATATCTATTACTAAGAGTGACACAAAGAAAGAAAAATAGAGTACAGTGAGAAACGAGAGAAGGAAAGAATATTTCGTAAGAAGCTCTCGCGTCCAGTCTCAAATGACTGCCGCTCTTTGCTTTTTTATCTTCTAATCACTGCGAAACCCATGCGGATTATTGGTGACAAATAAGCCTCCAAAACCAAAGACACAGGTAATTATTGTGCTCTATATACCTTCTTAAAGCGAACACCTTTGAGATTTGTCTGCTTGTGCTTCGCCAGCCAAAACACAAGTCAAAAAGACTTCATTTTGAATTCATTTCGAAGGCTTACTCATGGAGTTCTAGAAATTACCTATTAAACATGTCATTATCAAGCTCTTGAAGACATAAAATTTTCAATTTCTCAAGAATGACATTATTCCGGCTTCTCTTATAAGTCGGAAAAGTGAGAACACAAAGAAGTCTGTTTTCTGAACTTCTTGTTTCTTTTGGGTATTGCATATATAAGGTCATAATCTAATAATTTATAGTGTAAATACTTTGTCATATTCAATATCCAACAAGAACTTGTTCAGGCTTAAAAAAAATTATGTCCCTGTGATTTTTTTGAAATAAAAATTGAGTTATCTATGTACACTTTTTATGAAGTCTGAAAATTGCATTATTATGTCAGAAAAACGATTTCATTATAAAGTGAGATAAATTTCTTCATTATGAGGTCTTTAAAGACGTCTTCATAGATTCTTTAGGCGGAACATTCGACGTCTTGAAGACTAAATTGATTTTGACACTGACTTGGTATCCCCTAAAAAAGCATATTACTCGGATGATTTTGGGGGGGGCTTCAGCCTGTCCTGCATGCCCATAGAGTTTAGAACCAAGAACATTTAAGCAGTCTGCTATTAATCACTATTCTGAGAGTTCCGGTAAGTGTAAATTAATTCTGAGATATATATTTAGATATATCAAAATTGAGGGCGGGGCTATCACATGTCGGGTCAATTTTTTTAGTCATTAAAATAGACTATTGGACTTCTAAATTACTTACGTTTAAAAAGAAACTATATTTTAATGTGGTGATTCATGCCATAAAGATATAGTGTTTTTAACATATCGATGCTAGGCAATGAAAAACTCGTTACTCTATTTGTTTTCTGAATGTTATTTGTGGCATCTTCTAGTTTATTTTAGATTTTCTTGGGAATAATACCACATCAGAGTTCAAACTTGTGTATATTTTAAAACCAAACGTTTCAAAATCCTGTCGGATTTCGTTTTCAATGGATATAAATTTATAAAGTAAAATTGAAATATATGACAATTATTTTGACAAATATGTTTACGTTACTATGGATAAATTTCTTTGATTTTAAATATACAGGGTGCACAAGAAATTCCAAAGATCATTATAAATCAAAAAAAAATTTTTCAAGTTGGAAGAACTTGAAAAATTGTCTTCAGAATTTATTTGTGGCGTTCCTAGGGACGACTTTCTTTTTAAGATAGTGCATTTGCCAAAAAATGCGATCAAAGAATTCTGATAATTCAGTGATCCCATAAAGTCATAAGGGAAAACCTAGGAAAAACCTCATGAACTATCCCGATATAGGGTTGTTCAAAAGGATATGCCCATTGTTAATTTCATCTTTAATTATCGGCAACCAGACATGACTGAAATCTACGGAAGTAGAAGCGATGCAGTCGTTTTCATTTAACAGAATTAAGGCAGATTCTTTTAATTTTCGTTTTGTGCAGTGTTCTTCTTTGTGTAATATTGTTGTGTTTTGAAATTGTATTTTATGGCCTTGGTCCCAAGCATGTTCACAAATTTTTGATTTTTCGAACTGACGTTTCTTTATGTAATTTTGATGTAATTTCATTTATTCGAACATTAAGAGGTCTAGAGGTTTCTCCAATATAAAACTTATTACATTCACAAGGAATCTTATAAATGCAATTTTTTGAGTTTTGCGTAGCGTTTTTTGGTTTTGTTTTTGTTATAATAGATTTAAGCGTATTTGTTGTTTTAAATGTAGTTTGGATGTTAAATTTGTTGCCTACTCTTCTCAATCTCTCTGACAGGCCCTGTATATATGGTATTGTTGTTATAATGTGGTTTTCCTGGGTGTCAGTATTATTAGGTGAAGTCTGGTGTTGGTTGTCAGTTGTTTTGTGCTCAATTTTATTTAACTCTTTGTTAATAAATTTTTGAGGGTAATTGTTTGCAGTTAGAACATTTTGTATAAATGATTTTTCTTTGTTGAATTTAGTAGTATCTGAGCAGTTAGTCTTTGCTCTGTCATATAAAGATTTAATAACACCTCTTTTTACCGTATTTGGATGGTTCGAGTTAAAATTGAGATATCTGTTAGTGTGAGTTGGTTTTCTGTAAACTTCTGTTTCAAATGAAGATTGTGTTTTTGTTATTAAAATGTCCAAAAAAGGTAGTTTGTTATTTTGTTCGATTTCTAATGTAAATTTTATGGTTGGTTCTTTGTTGTTTCCAGATTTTGTTCCCAAATAACGAATATGTCGTCAACATAACGCCACCACACCAACGGTTTATTTTCTTTTGAAAAAATCATTTGTTCTTCAAATTTGTCCATAAAGATGTTACTTAAGGCAGGGGACAGACAAGAACCCATAGCCATGCCAAAATCTTGTTGGTAGAAATCATCGTTTAACTGAAAGTAAGTTGTTTTCGTACAGAAAGTGAGTAATTCTATTATTGTGTTAATAGATAAACGAGTTCGTTGATGAAGTGAATAGTCATGTTCCAATAATTCTTTTACTATAGGAAGTGTTTTAGCTACGGGAACATCGTTACTCTATTTTGCTAAATTTTACAGGAGAAACAAATAACGGTTTAAAAATAAGTAGGAAATGATACATAATGGTCGCTGCAGCTTTTAATATATAGTGCAAGCCTAGTTATTACTAGATAAGAGACATGTTATGCCCTTGAAATCTGCTTTCGTAATTGGAGATGCGAGGGATTTGGCATAACAAAACGGCATGGGGACATGAAGTTTGCACTTTTTCTTCCTAAATAGCGGCAGTGCCTAATCCGAACCTAGTGACTTCACCAGATCACGCAACATAATTTTACTTCGCTGATTATGGCGTTAAGTGGATTTCAATGATTGATAATTTATATTACTCTCTTCGAGGTGTCATTCCTTTGTACGCAAGACAATATATATTATATATAAATATAATATATATAGTTTCTAGTCAGGGAGCCTTCATCAGTTGCGCTTCCCACAATTGAATGTCTTCTCGAACACTTCTTTATGTATTTGATACATTTCGTTAAAGAAGACGCGAGATGTAAGACATCTAGGATTTTCGAGAGAATTAGCACATAGAGGTTCCAAATCTGGAGCCGTTCCCTGTAATTGCTGTTCTCTCTTAACTCCTAGAACAGATTGTCAAGATAAAATTTCCAGGTCACTTCACCTGTCAGAGATATTGAATACTCTCTTTGAGGTGTCATTCTTTTGTACGCAATTACACGGAACGGGTCCAGATTCGGAACCTCTGTATGCTAATTCTCCCGAAAATCCTAGATATTGGTCTTACATCTAGCGTCTTCAAATTTAACAAATGTATCAAATACATAAAGAAGTGTTCGAGAGGACATTCAAATGTGGGAAGCGCAACTGATGAACGTTTCCTGACCAGAAACAATATATATTATATTTTTATATATAATAATAATAAATGACACCTCGAAGAGAGTATTCTGTGTGCTAATTCTCTCGAAAATCCTAGATGTCGGTCTTACATCTCGCGTCTTCAAAGACTTTATATTGTTTACATATAGTTTACAAATATTTCCTAGGATCCAAGGATCACAAATATTTTTGAAAAAATCTAAATAGAATGCAAAGTGTAACTCTACTTGAAATCAACCATGAATTGCAACGATATCTGATTTTGAATAGAAATACTTAACCTTAGATAGTACAACCGGAAAAACTTTTCTCAAGATCTTGTAATTGAATTTTTGTTCAGAAATTGTGAACTCAATGCCATTATTTCATGACTTATTTACTAGTCCAAAATATGAAAATCTTGCCGCAATACTATTGTTTATTTTTACTATATGGCAATGAAATTTATCTTAAGGACCCTAGTCAACGTAATTTAGTTAAAGTATAAATTCGAGAGTGAAGATATTATAGTAAATAGTTTCATTCTTTTGTTCGACTAAGGTAAGTTGACTTTCTATGTACTAATTCTACAGAATGCGCCTTATATTTATAATATAAATATTTTCTGTGAAACCAGTTATTTATAATGACAGTTTTCTATGGAACAAAACTGTAATTTACGCTTTGCTATCATGTATTTCAGATACTCCACATATTTCCAAAATGGGTTTCTACAAATTATACCTCATTAGTTAGTTTTTCAATAATGTTTATTTATTGAAAACGAAAGTCACAGACAATTGAAAATACTGTTTTCCAACAAAAATGGCAACGTCTAGCCAGATTTCTTTATAATGATCAAATGAAACTAATTTCTTTGTTTTCTATTCAGTGCTAGACAACAAAGAAATTAATTTAAGAATACCTTTCTACTTTAGACTAACCGTTAATGTACATTTAAACCAGAATATATTGACCTCTAGGAAGCTATGAAGCTGACCATATTAAAATCCTTTCGGAACCTCCTCACTCGTTTTTTTTTGAATATTTTTGAATAAATTAAACACTTGTTTTAGGAGGTTTTTTTACTTTAGAAAAATGAGAATGAATCTTGTAACAATATTTGCTGGTTTAATGGTAGCAGTCGTCGCTGCTAGTGATGCAGATCTCTGGGCAGAATTTAAGGTAAATATTCAAAAATTCCTAGTGTAGGGTCACTAATAAATTTGATTATTTTAGAAAAATCATTCCAAGACGTACAAGAACTTACTAGAAGATAGAATGCGATTCTCTGTGTTTCAATCGAGTTTACGACTTATCGAAGATCACAACAAAAATTATGTTAATGGCAACAAAACATATTTCTTGAAGATCACCCGTTTTGCTGATCTCACTGATGAGGAATTCGGGTCATTATACTTGAGGTATGAGAAACCAGAAATCGAGGACGGTGAATCATTTAAATTACACGAAGATGCGGATATTCCAGATGAAATTGACTGGAGAGAAAAAGGAGCAGTATTGTACGTCAAAGACCAAGGACATTGCGGGTCCTGTTGGGCATTCAGCACAGTAAGGAAACTGTTTATCAGATTATAGTAAACTCTATGCCACCAAAAGAATGGATATAATTAAATTATATGACATTTTAGGTTTTCCAAAGTTTTACGTGAATCCCACTGAATATTCATCCTTGAGATAATTCCCTTATCTCTAACGTTTCAGAATTTTTTATACTCTTGATATTTCTGACATTTTTGTCATTCTTGATATGATTGCCATTTTTGTCATTTTTAATATTTTGACATTTTTGAGATATTTGGCGTTTTTGACCATTTTGCCTTTCTTCTACAGTTACGGTGGCGTTCGCATTTTTAGTTATTTCTATTAGTTTTTGAGATTTATGGCATTTTATACATTTTTATAGATTTAGGTTTTTGACAGAATATATTTGACAATTTTGCCAATTCTATATTGTTGTGATGTATTTTTATTTTATAAATCTTAACAATCAGTTAACATTCACAACATTTTCTTTTTTTTAAATTTTACTTGTGATAGTGAATATATTACATATCCCACCCCCTCAGTACTGGCAAAATGACGAATAATTTCTTTATTCAATTAAAGAACAGAATCAATTTATCAATTCTCATGCAATGAATAAATACCCCACATAGCATTTTATGGGGTACGTGAAGATCGCTAAGTGATTAAATTCAGTTGTAATCATTTCAGGAGAAGAGCATGTACACCAGTTTTGACGCCTGCATCTTTTTTCCCATTAATTAATATTATAATTCTTATATCTGTGTTATTTTCAGTCCCCGATATACAGTGATTTAAAAAAAAGTACCCCACTTGCGCCCTATCGGATAACTGAACGTTCGCAAATTAATAAAACAAGGTTTTATTTGTTTTCTGAATGATACTTGTGGCATAATTTTCAATGTCTAAGTGCTTCTTGGGAAATAACACCACAGTTTAAAGAAAATTGCTGTATATTCCAAACGTTTCGGGGTCTAGATCAGACAAGGCTTTATTTTCTTCCGAATTTTAGAAAAGTATTTGTATCAAGATTACACCTGTATAACTTTCGATTTCAGATATATTTAATTCTTTCCAAAACAATACTAGCTCCCATTTCTCCCGTTTATTATTGTCATTTTCACAAAATGCCAAATCACGTATTAATTCACTTAAAAAAAAGGATTCTTATAAGTATTCCTTTAGGTTCCGAAAAAATAATATTATTTTCAAAATTATATTGTAAAAACCGCTCTAAAAATACATTTTCGAATTCAATATGAAGTGCTGGTCATATTTGACGTGAATGGGATATTTAACATTTGATAATGTGGTTTCATTGTTTTCATTTTTAACTTTTCATTGCTAGTTATGAGGTTTTTCTGTCAAATTTTGACATTTTTGACAATTTTTACAATTCTGGAACTTTTTATATTTTTGTCATATTTGTTTTTTAACATTATTGACATTTTTGGCTTTTTTGTCTTTTTGTCTTCCCTTTACGGTGAAAATGGCATATTTAGTTATTACTGTTAGTCTTGGCATTTTTGGCGTTTTGTACATCTCAATGTTTTATAATTTTCTCTTTTAGGTTTTTGACGGAATAAATTAGAGAATTTGACATATTTTATATTGTTCTGAAGTTTGGTGAATATAATTTCTTAGCACCTCATAAATTATAATTTTCTGTAATTTATTTTATTTAATAAATCTTAAATAAATCACATAACATTTCCAACATTTTCTATTTTTTTTAAATTTTTTCGTGCCATAAATCAATATATCAATTCTTATGCTATGAATAAATTATACACATAACATTTATGGCTGCCTGATGATCGCTATCCATTCTCCCCATTCAGTAAAATGTCACATCAAATCTATATTAATTTAAGAAATTAATATTATAATTCTCATATTTAGAACTGTATTATTTTCGGTTTCCGAGAAATAGTTATTTTTCCTTAAAAGTACCCCACTTGCCAACTATTGGATAACTCAATGTTCCTTTTCTAAAAAACAATAGTAACACCCATTTCACCCATTTAGTATTTCCATTTTGACAAAATACCGAATCAGGTATTGAGTATATTACTTTAGGTTAAAAAATAAATAGTAAATTTCTCAAAAAAATTTCTTCAACTGTCCCCCACAGGTTAACAAAATGTTTGCAAAATGATAATACTCGTTATTACTATGTTTGGAGAAAGCAGTGTATATGTCAATTTTCATGCCTGTGCCACATTTTTTATTAATATTAATATTAATGTTTTTATTAAAAAAGTATTTTTTTCTGTATATTTACACTTTAATCACCTACCGGTATGAAATATAGTTTATGATCTATTCTCATAACTATCAAAACAATTCGTATTTATATTTCTTGCATAAATAACCTCAAAACTTATGTGAAAAATTTAAAAAAACAAGTTTTTTTTTATTTTTATCTTTTACAAAAAAAATACCTTCCTGCCTCTCTATGAAATACCTTTTAATGGGCTAAAATTTTCAGTAGGTCACTCAGGTATAAGTATAATCTTAAAATAGCAATAAATAGGTATCTACCCATATAATTTAACCAATATCCTATAACTTTCTCAAAATATTGTAGATGTCTTATTAACTATTAACTCTATTAACTTAATTTTCTGAGCACATTTACCATAGTAATGTATATTTTTTTACATCATCAGGAAGTAGAGTTTTTTTAGAAGATATTTTAACGTGAGAATTTATGATTGACAATTTTTCGATATTAAGTCAAAATAATGTGAAAAAATAAATGTTTTAATTAAAAAATTACAGTGAGTTTGAGACATTAAAATGTAAGTCTTCACCAAATTTTTATTACCTACAATTTTGCTATTTAACTTTTTTCCATGGGACTTGTAATTTTGCCTTTTTACCCTTAAAAACCCACCCCTTCCATTTTCCGACCTCAGAACGCCCGTAAATTATTTTTCCATTTATTGTTGTTGTATTCTCTTCATTTTCCAATTGGTTTCATCCTATTATTTTTTTTTGGTTTCAAAAATTGTTGACGCTAGTCTATACTGATTGCATTTAGTATAGTGTTACTTTTATTACCACATTTATTTTTATTTTATTAGACTGGTGCTTTAGAAGGCCAAAACGCTATTAAAAACAAGATTAAGTTACCTCTAAGTGAAGAAGAGCTCGTTGATTGTTCAGAACAAAACAATGGATGTCAAGGTGGTACTATGGTGAATGGCTTCAGGTATGTTAAAGAAAACGGCCTTTCAACCGAAGAGTCGTACCCATATACTGCTTCTAATGGTGAGACTGGAAAGTGTAACCGTGGAAAAGACTCTGAAATAAAGGTAAAAGGATTCGTTAGAGTTGATAGAACAGAAAAGTCTTTAAAAGAGGCTGTTGGTAAGTACTGGTTGTTAGTTAGTTAGTTTTGTGATTTGTCAAAAGTTTATAAAGTTGTTTATACCACACGACTTTAAACAAAATTTAGTAACTACTTATTTACTTTAATGAACATTAACATGTTCAGTTTATGATATCTAACCATGAAGATTAGCATTGATCTACTGACCTTAACCGATTAAACTTTCTTTATTTACTTTTTAATCAATACTATTTAAAGACATTTGTTCTGGTTTTTATTTTTACTGAGTTCTTTGGGAATAACACCACATAAACTTATATAGTCTGCATATTTGAAAAAAGTCCAAATATAACTATGTGAATTTTACTGCCAATTTGATATATACAGGGTAGCACTAAAAATGCTAAAGATCATGTGAAATAACAAAGCTTCTTTCAAATTGGAAGAATTTGAAATAGTTATCTGCAGAATTTCATGTGGCGTTCTTAGGTACGACTTTGTTATAACAAAAATTAGACCAAGCAAATTCTGATGTGCCAGAGATCTCATTAAAATCCTAAGGGTAAACCTAGGAAAAACTTTATGAACTATCCCGATATATTGTTCAAAAGCACATTACCATTATTAATTTATTTCACCTTTGAATACTATAGAAGTACTAACTACACAATCGCTTTCATTTAACAAAATTAAAGCAGACTATTTCAGCTTTCGTTTTGTATTGTGTTCTTCTTTGTGTAATATAATTTCAAGGTTCCAGGCATGTTCACAAATTTTTGACTTTTCGAACTGTCGTTTCTTTATATAGTTTTTGTGTTCATTTTTTCGAAATCTTAGGGTTCTGGAATTAATTTCAATGTATTTCTTGTTTTGAATGTTGTTTTAACATTAAATTTGTTTCCCACTCTGTTCAGTCATTCTGAAAGACCTTCTATGTATGGTGTGGTTGTTGTAGTAATGTGGTTATCAAGGATATTAGTATTGTTTGGTGTAGCGTGGTGTTGCATTTTACTGATTGTTTTGTGTTCAATTTTATCTAACTCTTTATTGATGAATTTTTACGATGATTGTTAGCAGCAATTTTATAAATATTTTTCTTTATTAAATTTATCCATATCAGAAGAGTTGGTTTTTGCTCCATCATATAAAGATTTAATGATGCATTTTCCAAGGTATATGGATGATTAGAGTTAAAATAGAGATATATGTTAGTGTGAATCAGCTTTCTGTAGACTTTGTGTATCTAATGTAATAGTCTTCAATAGATACATTTACTTCTCGGGAGAAGGAAACAACACAACACTTTTGGGTATTAACAAACATTTTGTTTTCTCTAAACCAATTAAGCGCCAAATTCAAGTCGTTTTGAAATGCAACAACATCATTTATGCTATTAATAGATTTAAATAATTTGAAATCATCAGCAAACAACAACCCAACACAGGTATTCAGACTATGGGGTAAGTCATTGATAAAAATCAAAAACAAGAGAGGACCCAAGATGCTACCCTGGGGTACCCCTGAGCTGGCAATATAATGATGGGAGAAGACAGTACCTATCTTTACCCTTTGGGTTCGTGCGAGTAAGTATGAAGTTATGAATGACAATACTTCACTTGAGAAACCAAGAACAGACAGTTTTTTATCAAAACACTGAAATCCACCTTATCATATGCATTTGCACAATCTGTGTATTTGACATCCAGCTGTTGCTTGTTTAGAATTGCCTCCGATACATATTTAGAGAAGATATAGAGATTTGTAACTTTTGACCTGTTAGGAAGAAAACCATGTTGGTATTTTGAAATTTTGTCAGCTATGTGGGCAAATATGAAGTTATATATAATTTTTTCAAATATTTTAGCTAAGCTGTTTAATAAGCTGATGGTCGATAGTCATGAATATTTTTCCTCCGCCCCTTTTTGAAGATTGGGGTTACAATTGCTTCTTTAAACTTATCAGGAAACCATCGTTGCTTTAGAGCTAGATTAAAGATATATTTTAGAGGAGTAACCAACAGATCGGCACACACCTTATAGATATATGGTGGTATATCATGAGGGCCAGTTTTGTTTGGGCTTCAAACTCTTTATGCTGGACAGAATGTCATTACTCCGAACTGCTGAGCATTGTGCTGAGTAACTCACACAGTGCTTCGAATTCACAATTTTTTAACTTTGATCAAGCATTTCGAAGAATTTGGCAACTGGAGGAAATCATTATATTGAGGGTTGTTATACTAAGGTTTCAGTGGTTGGAAAACCACTATAAAGCAGCTTATTTTATGGATATTTAGATACCCTCTGCCACTGCTTTAATGAAGGGCTTGGTAAAATATTATGAGAGCAATAAAGCATATGCGACTTGGATTGTAGAATAAGAATTTTCGCTAAACTACTTCGATACTTATCGTGAAGAGTAGAGTTAAAGAGGATTTCATGGAAGGTAGATGAGGAGGAGGATTCGCCCTACACATATCAAAAGCTGGTTGAATTCTTAGTAACATATAGACTACTATTTTAATTTCCACCTGCTCATATCGTTCTATAAGAAATAGAATGGGAAGAAACGCAACAAAACTTTAAGTCTAGACTGCCAATCCACCTCAAGGAGGAAGTGTTTGATCAATGTGTTCAACCGGTGCTAACATACGGTTATGTAACCAGGACAGTGAAAACGCATATTACAAGAAATGTTCGAGTGACGAAAAGGTCTATGTCAAGATATGTGATCAGAATAACAAGGAAAGACTTAAAACGAATAAAGTTGGTAAGAAATAAATAGATGTTATCCAGGAATCTCTCGGCAATGGTCTCTCTGGTGGTACACACCTAGGTGGTGTGTTTAAACAGCTAGGAAGCACCCTGATATAAGATGGGAGTATGAAATCAGAAAAATAGCAGGCATAGCTTGATCCAAAAAAGCTAATAACAGAAAAACATTGGGAAGAAATGAAAACCGCATATATATATATATATATATATATATATATATATATATATATATGTATAGCTACATATGATGATGATGATAATATCAATATTTCTTTTTATTATTCTTAGTCTTGGTAACAACCTTGCCTTAGACCATCCAATAAATCCAATAAAGATTTTAAAAAGTGCCTGAAAATGAAAATAGGTCCTTTAGGTGTTTTTCTGGAAAAAAATTTGTTCGTAGGGTTACGTTTTTAGAATTATTTCTTTTAAACGGGAAGTTGATTTTTACTGGTTGTTTTTTTTGTCAAATGGAATGAAAATTAATACGTTATTACTTAAAAATATCCGACGTTAATTAATTTCTCAAATAAGCTCATAATGTTTAAGTGTTATTCATATTTAAACTTCAATTCTTGGGCAGTTTAAACTAACATATTAGTGAAACAAACCGTTCATTTTTAAAATATAATAACCCAGTTAGAGATCAAATTAACGTTTGAGTTAAAAATAATGAAACCGTCTCGTTGTATTTATTCATGTCATATAGCTTCATCATACTTGAACGTAATTTCCTGATAAATATTTTAATTGTTCTGTAGCGACTGTTGGTCCAGTCGCAATTGGCATCAATGGGAGTGGAGTAAGGCTGTACGGAGGGGGTATTTTGAATGATCCACAATGTGGTCAGCATCTTAACCATGGCGTTTTGGCAGTCGGCTATGGTTCTAAAAATGGTTTGGACTATTGGATAGTAAAAAATTCCTGGGGAACTAACTGGGGCGAAGACGGATATATCTTAATGGCTCGTAACAAGTATCAGCAGTGTGGAATCAGTTTGGATAATTCGTATCCAATATTAGAATAAATGCACTATGTGCTTATCAATCGAATAATTTCTAACCGAAACGAAAATATTTAAGTACATTTTGATATTGTAAATAAGACATAAGTTAATAAATATATTGTTAGTGTAGTATTGTCATTTTAGTTTTCGCATTTTAGAGCTCCATATATCGCTCTTTGTGGATTATTTCCTGTGATATTACATTCAATTTATTTTTGACATTATTTTGATATATAGATAAAAATGGAAAATAATTTCTTGCCATCACTTTTGTTTTTCGTCTTACATTTAAACCATTCTAAAGTCTAAAATAGGTGTGTATGTTGACTACTCGCATACAAATATAAAGTCATTAATATAGAATAACTAAAAGAGAACTACAGTCATTAATAAAATGTAAAATCATACAACAAATTTCGAACAAATAAAAACATGTTTTATGGACTAATTTAATTTATTTACCACACAATAACTGAATAGATACGTGGTCTTTCAATATGCGCATAAAATTGTTAAAACATTTCTTTTTTGAGAAAAAGTTTGGTATATTATATATCCAGTATCATTTTATCCTGTACTAACGATCGAGAAGCTGAAGAAGTGTGAAAGAGTTACTCAGAATCGGTTGATACCTAGACTATATTCATTAATAAACATACAAGAAATGAACAAATTCTAATTTACTTTATTTACACACAAAAACTGAATTAAAAAACGATATTTAATTCTGTTAATATAATATTTCAACATTCGATGGAAATATATAAAGTACCAATAAACATCAGGAAATTTAATAAATGAACCGCCATTGTTATTTCATTGATAATTCTTTTATTGTACAAATAGTCTACAGGTCAAAATCGGTTTGGTTCCATGTGTACCTATAGATTTACACTCATATTTACAGTTTTATAAAACAGCAATGTAAAACAATTTTCTAGAACTACTCATGAGAAAAATAACTCGTAAGTTCTACGCAAAATTAGCCATGTGCAATAGCGATAGGATGCTCAGATATATCAGAACGTACATGTATAAAATGAAACCTACAAAAGAAACATACTTGAACTATAGGTACAAATATTTTTGAAGTAATAAATAAAAAAGTTCAAACAAATCCATAGCTTATTGTTTTATAAAATTCTCTATAAAGAAATCTTAATTGAATTCTTTTTGAATTTTATTTATTATTTAGATTACAGTGTCTCGACTACATTATGGTGATTGACACAGTTACAATGTGTATTGATATCGATACAATATTTGTTACTAGGGCTATGTTAAATATTTACAATTACTATTTACATTAAATAATACAATATTTACATTTTTTATTTATATTTTGTTGTATATGTTGGTGCTGTGCAGAAATCGTATTGTTTTGTTCTGCTGCTGTGGTATACTAAGGATTTCCCTGAGATTGTTCTTGAGATTATGTTCTCTGCGTTCATCTCTGTAGTGTGGGCATTTTACTAGGATTTGTTCAACAGTAAGTGGGCTGCTTGGGTCGCAATGCTGACATGTTGATGAATTGTCCTTGGTCATCAGGAAGCGAATTTTTAATTTGTCAGACCTTTTCATGTTAGGAACTTTCGCGGCATTTTCTTATGGTTGGATGTTACTCAGTTTGGTATTTAATATGTTCCAGATTTCCTACCATTTTTGTAGACTGTTCCCATTTATAACTTTTTGGGGTCTCTGAAAATACACAGTAGTGTTCCCTGTTATAGCTTCTTTGGCTGCTTTGTCGGCTAACTCATTTCCCTTTATGCCTATATGTGATGCTATCCATATAATAATTATTTGAGTTCCTTTAGATTTTGGTTGATGGGCGGTTGCGTGAATTTCTTCTTCAAGAGGATGGTTTGTGTAGATATCATTTAAAGAGCATACTGCGGGTAAGGAGTCGGTGCATATTGCTACTTTTTGATTGTTTCGTTCAATTGTCTTGAATTCTGTGTGTATGCTACAGTGGTTTTCCAATCTACTCTGTTTGAATACTGGCAAGCGAGCATCCCACTCTCTGGTTGTTCTTGGTTGCATATCTTGACATATATTATTAATATGGTTGTTGCCGATATGCTCAAAAATCGGATGTTTCAGTTCATAGAAAAATATATGGTGTCATTTCGACATCTCTAATAGAATACCGGTGAACTGTACCAGTTGATTAACACATGCTTTAGAGAAATGCGTGGACATTCAAGAAAATCATGCTATATAACCTTTTTTGAAGTTGGTAGGAAACTGAACGGGTAGTCTATACCACTTGATTTGTTATATATAGGGTGATGAATTAAACATTGTTTTAAATTTAGTGTTTCTCTGTTTCACCCTTTTTGTAGAAGGCCCATATTTTGCGCACTTATACCACATACTAAAACTAAAATCGACACAAATTTATAGAAGACAGAATACAATTTTCTTTCATTCACACTAACAAGCAACCATTTTAATATAGGTTTGAACTTTTCGTCAGCATTGCATAATTGGTGAAGATTAGCATAGGTTCTATATCAAATACTCAGTATCCGGAAATTTTCCTTAACCTAAATTTCAACAAACTTCTTCTTTCGCTATATTTAATAATTTATTATCTTCATTGCCATATTTATTTCCTTATATTTAATTTTTATGTTATCTTTACTCAGCATTTTATTTTAGTACGTTTTATTAAATATTAATATCTCAATCACAGTTTAATCCATGTGATGATTAAAGATGAAATATTTAAAGTAACGTTTTACTATTATCAGTTTGCAAGTTCATAGCTGTGGAAGAATTGTATAACGGCTGCACTGGCAACATTTTGCTTTTACACACGTGCAACAGTGAGAATTAATAGAAAACAATATAACTGACCATAAAACATGTGAAATATATTTAAATTAAATGAGTTACTTGATTAAAAATCCATATGCTACATATCTAAACGCCATAAAATTTATTATGATTGTGATAGGCACCACAATATATCTTGGTTCATTTATCTCATTGCTAGGTACCTAATTTATTTCAGCAGCTTATTAGAAAAAATAGGCTAAGTAGACCTACACATATGTTTTATCAAACATTGACGTAATATTTAATGGAGCATTTACAATCTATTCAGTGAAGTGATGAGGAACATCTATATAAAAAATTGCTGACCATATCACTTACTGTCTTATTTTGTAACAGGAAGGTATGTAATGAATGAAACTTTTCAATTATTTAATAGCCGTTAAGAAAATTTTAGTTTATCTTTCTTTTCTCAACTCCAATTCTACTGTGTTATCTGCCTCATTTTTTTTATAATAGTTGTTATAATATATTTATCTAGTGTGGTATTTTTGTACTTTTCTATCACTGACATATGATATTTCGAACTGAATTTTAACATATTACCACTATATTTTATTTGATTCTGATAACTTTTGTTTTGTTGAATAGCTTTTTCTTAGCCATCTTCAATAGGACCTACTTTCTTGTTTTTCTGTTCTAGTTTGTGTTATGTAATTCCAAATATTAACGCTTTCTCTGTCAGTATCGTTATCAGCTGTTTGATTTTCTATCCATGTAATAGGTTATTTTCGTAAATATATCTAAAATGTCTGGTTTTACTAAAAAAACTTGAAAACTTGTTAGTTTTGCTATCTTGTTTCTCATCAAGAAGTTCTGGGAGCTTGTATCATTGGACTGTAACATTCTGTGTTTTTGCATTTAAAGTAACCAATCTGTATTTGGTCTGTACTCTCAAATATTCTTGTGGAAGTCGATTTATCAGTTCGTTGTATATGGTAAATTCTCTTAGCATATCACCATTTTTGAAAGTGTATTCTCCAAACGATTGAACTACTGCTATCATTACATTGTTTGTTATTGCCTTTATATCACCTTTTATAATTACATAATATATCTTTGCCATTATATTTACATGTTTTTGGAGTTCTCCATAAGATTGTTTTATTTTCCAGTGTTTCATCTTTTAACTTTCTGTTTTTAATTTTACTGACATTATTTGTTAACTAACATATGTGTAACTATGTATATTATTTTTCCAGTCCGTACGGCCACAACGTATGGACCTTGATTTTTTAATCTCACCTCGCTTACATCGATATGTAGCCTTTTATATCATTTGTGGTTTTCGGTTTTTTTCGTTTCTCTTATATTCGCTATTTTCATAGTTTATATTTTACGTTTTCTTGTTATTTGTGCCTCGTTTATATCAATGATTTTATTGATAAAAGGTTGCAGTCAATTATAAGATCACTACCGAATGAGCTACAGACCTAACAATGCAATTTGACAACACATTCTAGAAGGAAATACGCTTATGACAGAAATGATCAATTTCCTTTGGTAGTTTCTGACAACCTTAACGCATAAAGGCTACATATGGTGTTATTTAAAGTTAGGAATTATAGAATGGCAGCAACTAATGTTAACACAGACAGTACTGTCTTAAATATTTGTATGCGCTTATTAAACCGGGAGATGGTGACACATAATTTCAGGTCATTTCTACCAAAATGGCGACTCTTCAGTGGTCTAATTATCTATTCACGAAATTGAAAATGATGGTTATACCGCTGGTACCAGAGGCCCAATCGCGTGGGCCGTTAATCGTGTAGGATCAATTACAAGTGTGAAGCCATTTGTTCCAGAGAAATTGTTGTTTGTTTTCGATAACCGATGAAAAAGAAGTAAGCAGTAGCGTAATTCCATACTTCTTCGGTGTAATTTACAGTCCGCCATACCGACGACAATACATTAATTTAAAAAAACAATTCAACCATTTGTACCAGGATAATTTTTACCCAGGTAATCTTCGTTGAACCATTCACGAAAATCACCATGCCATACTTTTTCCCATGGTTCCACCCTGTATTTCCATTTATTTCTTTCAGTTCATCAATAGAAGTATAATAATGCCATACCTGTGGGAAGTGGCGAATGAGTACTTTTTAAACTGTATAATTTTATGCGTATTTCGAATTTTTCCTATAATTTGAATAATAAATTTAGCTCAAGTCATTTACGAAGAAAAAAGAACTTTTGGTGACACAATTAATGGTGGAACAAAACCAACAACAATTTGTTCTAATGATAAAACATGACCAATTGACATAAAATTCAACATTTTTTATCAATGCGTTTTTATTTTATAACAAAAAAACCCCGGTAACAATTTAGTTTTTTAGCTTTTACACAAAATCCACCTATGAAACCGCATTTACTACGACAATGTTGAAGAGAAATGACAAACCTACAAAATAAGCTACTATACGCTCAGCTTCGTTAATTGATTTCTTAGACAAAGGAGTCTTTACCCGAAATTAAAAAAAAATCTCTTATATGTTTTTTGATTTTATAGCTAAAACATTCTTAATAACTGGAAGGGTAGATCTTCTCATACTCTTAAATGCGCAGAAAAAATTTGTCAAGTATTACATCTCATGTTAACAAAAAATGTATACTTTAGTGTTCAACAACAGTGAAGTGAAGGAGGAACAAAGGAAATAAAATCAGTATATAAGTGATTGTGATAATAATGAAACTGAACAATATATTAGAAACAATTTCTGTTATCTTTAATGACAGATTCCTAACTCAATGCAGATAGCCCGAAAAATTTCAGATCTTGATCTCTTATTAGCTATCCAAATACTTGTAACATGCAATTCTCAAGAGTCAGAAGTATTATCAATGAGAAAACTCAAATCACAGTTTTCATTATTTGCAATGTAATAAATTATTCATGTCTAAATTATCTACTGTATATGCTCCACGTATTTCATTTTTACGTCTAACAATTATTTCAGTATCTATTAAAATTTCACATTCTGAAATTGTTGAGGTGCATTTAATTACTATATAAATATTTTAATACCCTAAATACAGAATAAACTAAGTGAAAAAAACATTGAAATTATACAGAAGCCACTACTGAAAACAAATGAATAATCACAATTTACAAGAAATTGGATGTGAGTGTTATTATTATAGATTTCTTGGTCTATTAGTATACACTCTAGATTCTAAACAATGCATATAAAGTTGGCTAAAGGATTGAAATCTGCTGATCATGTGAATTATTCTGTTGTTGCCTTTCTTCCTATTCACCGATCTAAAAAAATTCTATTTGGAAAATCCCACATTATTTCAGCTTAAAAGTACATACCGACATTAGAATTTCGTCCCGAAAATTTATAACAAGTAAAGAAAAAGAAAAACAATGATTTTAGTCCAGTATAATATTCAGAGCAAAAACTTCTGCTTGTCTATGGCTGTCTCTGGAAATGTGAGTATAAAATTTAACACAACAGAGCATTTCTGTTTGGATAGTTCATAAAAGTTGCATAAGTAACTATTTTTTTGATTCATTTACTTTGTAATGTACGAATTTCACCTTGTATATTAATTGCATTCATATTTATGAGTACACTAAATATATACAAATAACGACCTGATTCAGGAGTCTAGATTCAAGATGTCTAATAGTGAAATTTTCTGTTACTTTACTACGTGTGAGAAATAGCAATATGAAAAAAATAGTCTTAAGTTAATATTTCACAAAGTTCCTATTTTTCTTGCAGTAAATAGACAAAAATGAAAGTTATTCTAAAATTGGTTGCCATGGTACTTGCTGTCGATGCTATTGAAGATGAACTATGGAAAAGTTTTAAGGTAATCGTTATTTTTAAATATTCATAACCACAAAATTATACAAATCCTTAGGCCATAACGTTATAAATATCGAAGTTTAAAATGTTTGAGCTTAGAAACACAAATGAACAGTTTATACAATATCAGAAATATCAAATAATTAAATGATAAAAACATTTAAAATGTCAAAAATGACAAAATTATGAAATATTTCTAGTGAGAAATTATTAAAACTGCAGATATAATTAACAATGTCAAATATATAAAAATCACTTAACCTGAAAAATTCAAAATAACCAAATATCAAATAACTAGAATATCAATGTAAAAAATCTTCAAAATAGTTCTAGTGTTACGCACGTTATTGATTGATATGTTAATTTCTCCCATGAACTGGGTATTAAACTGTTTTTCACAGGAAAATTTTCATATATTATATGAAAATATGAAATAATAAAAATATTTGTCATAAAAAGCTATGTCAAAATGTGACAAGCTCTGGCACGTTCCATGGTTGAAGTCACATTCAATTTTTTTTAAGAATTACATTGTTAATTGATTCTGCTCTAATATAGCCCCTGAAACTTATGGAGCATTTTAACTGTACATTATCAATTTATTGATAATTTTTGGAATTAACATGTGCTTTGTTATATGTTTTTGTAATTTAATATTTTTTATCGTAGTGTTTAATCATTTGCGGTTCTTTAGTTTGCGAAAACTTTACTTAAAAAAAATTCTGAAGCGAATACAAGCGCGAATAGGGAGCTGATCATTTTGCGAGTACTGAGTTTGTGTGAACATGAAAGCACTGAAAATATTATAGCAAAGTTATTCTCCTACTAATCGCTTGTGAATTTTTGAAAAACCTGGATAATGTCGTAAATCTGAAAAAGGCAAGTGACACAAATTTCAATAAATTATATCAAAAGAATTAAAATTATCAAAACCTTCGATGTTTAATAAATGTGAAAACATCTAAACTGTCAAAAATAATCAAGAATATTCAACCTGACAGAAATTTCAACCAAAAATTTCACAGACCAACTAAGTAAAAACAAAATATTGTATTTGATATCTCTTCTTTGTAATTTTAGAAACCCTCCTAGGCAAGATTTTCACAAAAATCTAAAACTAGAAAATACTAAAATTGCCCAAAACAACATGTCAGCGATGCCAAAGATAGCTAAAGTATCTAAATTGTTGTGATTGATGATATCTGTATTTTAATATTTAAGAAAGACGTTGCTGTGCTATATAAAGTTCATCCTCCCCGATGATATTCAAACTAAAAAAAAAGGGTCAAGAGTATCAAACGTATAACAATAAGAAATATCTCAAAGGAGAAAACTATAATATTGTTTAAAATGACAAAAATGACATACCCTAAATTATCAAATTCAAAATTATTAAACTGATTAAAAATAAAATATCGAATATAAATGTAAGAGCCATCGAAGATGTCAAAATACTTCACGAATTAAATAGTTTAAAATAAGATATTATCAAATCCAGGAATATTGAAGTTTTATTTTTTGCAAATCCACTTTACATGGCAATAAAATCCGTACATTTTATAAAAATTAATTGCAGTTGTGTTTTTTTGGTTATGTTTTAGATATTTCTGATTTTGAATAGGTTTTAACATACTTTTTTCGTCTTTGGTGAGAGACCCCTATGGTACTGATATTGTAGTAATGCTATTATCTTGAGTATCAGAGTAACTTGGGGGAGTTTGGGTGTTGTTAGCGATTATTTGGGTTTCAAATTTGTTTAGTAATTTTTTTATGAATTTTTTTCGATTATTTTTGGCAGACGGCACACTTTTTATACAGGAATATAATTTTCTTTTTTTATTAAATTTCAAATTAGTTTCCTGATTTCAACAGATTTTAATATATTTTTTAAATTTTGAAATAAATATATGTGTGTTATTTCTATTTCTGTTAAAGGATCACAATTCATCGAAATTAGTAATGATACAGATAGAACCCCAGGAACTAGGACTATTCATTATCCTTCTCCATGACTTCATTGCATTTATTAAAAACTTCTGAATATTTATGTCTAATTTTTTAGATATGTTTCCGATTACTAGGAACGGTCTATTATGTTTTTCTGAGCAAGAGTTAAAACCATATTGAGTCTGTTAACTATTCTACATGCGACTAACTCGTACTACACGCTAGTTATCTTTTTTGTTTTGTTGACAGAAAAACTATTCGAAAACATATAGCAGCGAATTAGAAGAGCAACACCGTTACATCATCTTTCTGGAAAATATACGTTCCATACGAACACATAATTTTCGGAGTACAAAACTGGCGATTCCAGTTACTTCATGACCATCAACCAGTTTGCCGACATGACTCCAGAAGAGTTTGAATCAACATATCTTGGTTATGTGAGACCTCAATTTAACCCGTGCCATTATGAGATTTAAACTGGAAGAAGGTGTTTGAGGGTGCCAGACGCTATAGATTGGAGAGAAAGAGGCATTGGTGTGACAATCAAACATCAGGACGTTGCGCATCGTGTTGGGCATTTAGCTTTGGTAATAGTTATTAATTTTATGCTGCCTGTCCTTTAGCGGTTTTTGCTATTCACTGTATTTGTGAAAATAAGTATTTGAAATATTTATAATGGGAACGAAGTGTACTACGGTATTTGTCGAGGAGCTTTTTCTTTGGAGAATTGCTCGGAATACTGGTCAGATGTACTGAGAGACACACACCCATGCTCGAGCTCAGGATCTGGATTTGCCCTTCAGAAAATTACTGAGGATACTTCCAGCTACCTTGAAATCCACGCCCTGAGAATTAACTCAGATCCTCGCGCTAACAGGCGTTTTGAAAAGGTTTGCCAATTATGTGTTAGGGAAATGAACAACATTTGAACAGTTAAATCAATAAAGTAATAAATAATATCCAAAATTAATTTAAGATAGATCTTTGATTTGTAATACTTGTTCTGTTTGTTATACATAATGAACGATGTATAACTATTTAGTTTGCTTTTAGGTACCTAAATTTCGTGTTTCATGTTATTGAATTATTGTTAACATCATTTTTCTTGCTGATAAACTCCTATAAAAAATCTCAAATGGAATTATTTGTTTGATTCTCCTTTTAAATGGAAAATACATGGCCTACTAGCAAAAAACTCAGCTTTTTAGTGTTTTTTAGCATTTCTAATAATACCATGTGTATTGTATTATAAATTATTTAAAGGGAAAATAACGAATTCAATGAAATAAAAAATACAGGGTGTTCTATTTAAAAATATATAATGTTGTGTAGTATCTTCAAAACCATACTCGGAAAAAAAATGAGTACTCCACTGGATTCTATGCAAAATTTTTCTATTAGACGTAGTTCTTAGCGCAAGAGTATTTCTAATAACTTCGTAGATATAGAAGGGGTCCAAAAAGTATAAATTATCAAAATCACCCTGTATCTTATAAATGGAAATTTGGCCATCCTGAGTTTCACAAAAAGTAAGAAAAGGTATGTGAAAACCGCCCGCAAGTCTCTATCTTTCTAACACCGAGTACCTGGCAATCTCAACCAAAATGGGATGCACTGTACTTCATTTTATACTCACCTGTCTTCTACCTCTGCGCTTTGTTCGTCTCTTCTCCTTCGCTTAGGCGGAGCTGATTCTTAAACCGTTGTATCTCTATATAAAACCTGGGGTCATGGTCATATAGTCATAGTCATAGAGAAAAGGGAATCTCTATGTGATCAACCTGTCTCTCTATGTATACATATTTGTGTGGGACGTAGCAACTCCAAGTGTGGAGTAGTGTCCATTCTTGAGTTTGTCAAATAAATTTGTCACTAACTTTTAGATCAGCTATATTTTTCCATCATTTGCATTTTCTTGATTCGCACTTATTGTTATCCTGTTCCCTCTGCTTATTCATGTGTTTAATTTGTCTTAGTGTCCTTTTTTCTTACTTTGTAGGAATCTTGATGCCTTACCGTAAAAATAACCATATGCACAAGTTACACCATACATGCCATTAATAGAATTTTGGCAGCGTTCAATGATCCTTTATGTGAGAACAAATCGTATTGATTTATTTGTTTTAAAAACTGTTCTAATTTATTTCTCAAGTGCTGCTTATTTTCGAATAAACCCAGAAACTAGGGTATTACACCCATACTTTTATTGGGTTATTATTAAAGATCTGTTGGTTGTTTTGGTTTTGTTTCGCTTATCTCAGATATTTTCCGGTTGTACTTTTATTTACAAATCATTTGGCTGTTGATTTTGTATTAGATATGTTGATTTTGTTATTCATTGCAGATACGTTTTTGTTATATAACCGGCCTGAAAGCAGCTGTGGTGATTTTTGTATATGCTCAGGTCTCATATGTGAAACTATTTGACTGAATTGTTTTGGCTGATGTAAATTCATGATGAGAACCACAAAGACGAAAATAAACTTCGAAATTTACATTTTATTTTTACAAACGATACGTGTTTCTGCATAAAATGCCTTTATCAAGTTTTACAAAAATACGGAATAATTATTCTAATTACCTACTCATGGTGCAATTAGAATAGTTCTTCAGTATTTTTTTAAAAAACTTGATAAAGGCAGAAACATGAGTCGTTTGTAAAAATAAAGTGGAAAACTCGAAATGTATTTTCGTTCTTGTGTTTCGAAATTATTTGATTCTGCAATATTTGGGAATTTTTTATTAATAGACGGGTAAAATTTGATTGGCTGTCGTTTGTGCTTAAAATTTAAGTAAAATGGATGTGGTCAATACCCAGAAAACCTTTATTGCTTATCTGTTTCTTTTGGCAAAATTTCGAAAAATTTTGTTTCAATAAATTTATTTTTAATTGATTTCGGTAACATATATATATTTGAACTTATATAATAAAATGAATTTGTTTCGATGTTTTTTGACCCATAAATGTTTTTTTTTAGATCCA